>CM032329.1:1372939-1937939 GCA_019022515.1 Quercus aquifolioides
CGTCATTTAAAGTGAAAAGGCACTAACTTGGATTTGATTCTGTTGTTACAAAGACTACAAAAACCAAATCAAGTGATCACCGGGAAATTACACATGGCATAGAGTTAAAACAACATAAAGCACACATGTTACATTTACTTTCAAATACATAGTTTATATCCAGGTAGTTTCAAAAAAACCTTAAATAACAAAAACTTTCACAAAGTTTGTAAGGTTTCTAAATTCATTCCTTATCAACAAGATTTTCTATCAATTTTCCAAATGCAAAACAAGATAAGCACCTTTAAATTTTCCAATATACCATAAAATCCATGAGTTCCTTATGAAAGATTAAATCAAAGATGCTCATATTTTCCATGTCAATAATTCATGCATTTCCCTAAATGCAATACCAAATATGATGCACTTTTCATAAATAGTCATATACATTAAGGTTACAACACATAGTTTTTAGGAAAATATAGTTTCCGTAAGTAGTTTACAAAAACGTTTCTAACCCAAAAACAACGTTTATGCAACATGGTTATTTTCCAAAAAAAAAATCCATTAAAAAGCTACTTACCTTGTGTTGATACCCATTTTTTGACAAAAGGCCCAATAGTAGAAAAAGCCCAACAATTTGAAGAATAGGAAGAAAAAGAAATGTGAATGGAAAAAGCCAGTTAATAAACCCAATGGGCCAACATGGCAAGAATAATAGCCAGCGGACCCATAGGAAGAATAAGAGGTAAAGGTGAAGTAAACAGGCCAAGAAAACCCAAGAAAAGAGGTAGCAATCCCCATGGGCCAACGTGGTAGGAATAACAACCAATAGGCCCATGGGAAGAATATGTAAAAGTGAAGTAAACAGGCCAAGGAAGCCCAAGAAAAGAGGTAGCAAGCCCAATGGGCCAACGTGGCAGGAATAACAGCCAGTAGGCTCATGGGAAGAATAAGAGGTAAAGATGAAGTAAGTGAGCCGAGGAAGCCCAAGAAAAGAGGTAACAAGCCCAATGAGCCAACATGGCAGGAATAACAGCTAGCAGACCCATGGGAAAAATAAGAGGTAAAGATGAGGTAAGTGGGTTGGGGAAGTCCAAGGAAAGAGGCAGTAAGCCTAATTGGCCAACATGGCTAGCAGACTCATGGAAAAGAAGAGGAATAGGAACCCAATGGGCTATACGGGAAAAGGCTCGCAGAAGACAAACATTACCCAATACGCGTAGCAGAAGTATATGGTGTAGGAGTGGTAGAAATGGCGTGTGAATTAAAGAAGACAAACCCAGACAGTAGTAGCACTCGCACAAGGCCTAGTGCACCACCTACGTGTACCTAGCCGATACATGAGAAGTGGGCCCTCGGTCAAGGGATTCAAGGGGTGTGGTTTGCTAATGGGGAGAAAAGATGTCTATTTTGGGGTTCCTGCCGAGACTCTTTTCGAGAAAATGCTTTGCTAGAATGGCATTACTCCCAAAAGAAGTAAATGCAAGCTGGGACCACTTGATGCATGCCAGAGGGGTAGGAATAGAAAGCCCTTAACCCTTATCCATTTAGTGGAGGCAAGGTAGTGAGCGGGAGGGAAACAAGACAAGAGCTTTTTTCTGGGAATGGAGAGTGGTGTGGCAAGCACACTCTGAGCAGAGGTAACAGCCGGGCAACCAACAAGTTAGTGGGTAGTCCTAGAAAGATGCCCATAAGAAACCAAGAGTGGTTGGTACAACCTTAGGGACAAAAGGGAGAAATCCCATAAATTTAAGCAAGTATAAAAAGGAATAGAGGTAACCATGAACAGGGGACGAGAGGCAGAAGGAGGCAAGAGATAGACGAAGAAAGAAAATACACAGAGAGAAGAAAAGAGAAAAGAAACCTAACAAAAAGAGAATAAGAAAACCAAGTGGTAAGGAAGAGCAAAAAACGTAAAGTAAAGAGAGTTATGACAAAATTAGAGGCATGCATCAATAGATCGACTTTTCTCTCCCCTTGACATTCCCACTCTCTTTAACCCATAATCTAGAACCCAAAACCATTTAGGCCTTTTTCCCAGCACAAGTAATTTCTATAGCAAAAACCTGTATTGAGGTTACATGTGTTGGGGCTTAGCTCCCTTTCTGGACTCATTCCTGCTAAACAGCCCAATCCAAGGTTAGGGAAGACGAGGCTATCCTCACTACATTTCTGGACGTTCTGTGACAGTCCCCTTTTAGCACATGTTGACAATATTAACATTACTAGTTTTGTTTCAGCATTACATGTCTTGCTGTAGTATTCCTCTTATTTTTTCTGTTTGCTGTATAAGTTGTTCTACTATAACTCTATCCATTTTACTTATGGTGTTAGTTGCCTACCATGACTCCATTTAACTTGTTTTATCATAACATTCTGCCGTAGTATACTTTTACTGATATATTTCTGCTATAACAGATATCTAGCCACGACTATGCCTTGCATTTGGCCTGCGGTGTCCTCAACAGCTTGTCTTGACATTAGGTGAGCCCAACTCGCATGCAAGCTGGCCTACGGTGCAACCCAAACTAGGTCAGTTCCAACTCCTTTTCCCCAGATTCACAGGCCTTAGTACGGCAGAAGGGCCAATGCCCAAACACACAAAAGCCCCCCACACCTTGCAACTTGCAAAAAGCCTAATTCTCCAAGCTCTAAAGGACATTAGCTAAAAATTAAACAATATCAAGCAAAGCTATCACAATAAGCATAAATCTTGAAATTATATCTAGCTACAAATTAGGAATTGCCAAATAAGCAATTAATTAGGCAAGCCTAGTATTTAACCTCACAAATAATGTATTCCACTTCCAAAATTTCTCAACAAATTAATTTACAAGGTATAGACTCCCATTATACTCATAAATCATTCAAGGTATTATCTCTAACATCAAAACTTTAACACTATATAAGTAGTTTCCACAATATTTATATAACATCATCAAGAGACCCATGACACCAAAGTCATAATATCCTCCAAACCAAACAATTTGAATCTTTAACTAGCTCCAAATAATCAATAACAATTATATTTACCATTTATTTCACATTAAAAAGCCTAAACCCCCAAATCTTCACCACTTAGATAGCCACCATTGTAAAAACTATAAACCCACTTATCAAATAAATCTATCAAGACAAAACTTATACATATAAACACATAAATATCACTTCCAAGGCTCATAAATCACATGAATATTATTATCAAAGCTTAGATAAAGAGAACCTCTAGCAAAAGCAAAAAACCCAAAAAAAAACAAAAAATAGAAATCTTTACCTCAAATAAAAGGGATGAAGATGCATAGAGATTCCTAAGGATTTTCTGGTGACCTTGCCGGAAAAATGATGGTGGAGATAGTGGTATGGAGTGGCACCGGTGGGAGAGTGTGAGGGAGTGTTTATGAGAAAAATGAAAGAAAATAAATGAGGAAGAAGAGGAATGGCTGGCCAAAGAGACAAAATGATAGTGTGAGAATGTGTGGTGGGGAATGGTGGGGTAGGTGGGGGCACGTGGGATCCATAAAAATCTAACATTTAAAAAAAAAAAAAAGAGACATTACATTTGTATTTTAAAATTATATATAAAATATAATCTTGTAGATCATATAATAAATAATATTTGATTGACAAAAAATTTTACAAATATATTAAGAGCGTAAAGAATATGTAATCCAACGGTTAGATTTTTGAAATATGTAATAATATTAATGATTATTGAATATGGTTAATATTGTACCCGAACATTGTCCTTTCATTTTGGCCTTTTTTTTTCCTTGCCTTTCACGTGATAATCAATATATATATATGCAGAGACCTCATGTTGGAGAGTATAAGGTTGTGTCGTGTGGCGCATTTCTTGAAATTCTCTTTATTTAGTTTTCTACTTCAACAAAGTTTGTATTTATATTAAAGTATTAGTTCATTGAATTAGCCAATAGAGTAAATGAATATATTAATTATCTATTGTTGTGCATTAATTATTTATATTAAATGAATTTATATGATTATTGTAAGGACTTGATTTGAGTCCTGAGCCCAAAGGATAAATGAACTTAAGCCCAATACAATGAATTTGTAGAGAGTGGGTTAGAAAACTGGGTTTTAATGAATCAGACAACAGAAAATGTTGATTCAGATGGCAAGAAAATGAAGATTGACTAGTTTAATCTTAAGACAACTGTCCTCGGCGCAGTCCGAGGAGATCAGTTCTTATATATTGATTCTCAAATTGGATTACAAGTTTAGTTCTTGATTGCTATAGTATTTCTCTTTTTTCTTCCTCCCCTCTCTTTCCTCAGGGGTTTCTTATATTATATATTTCCCTTTGAATGATCTTGGCCCTCCATTTGTTGATCATCTAGGCCACTACTCGAGTGCTTGTCCCATCGGACACCCTCTCTGGCCCTCTGTGAGTTGGGGTAGCCAAGACAGCACTGTTCAGAGGTCTTCTCCACATAAATGTGGCTAGAAAGTTAGCTGTAGAGCATTCAATATGGTGACAATAGTTTTTCCTTAGATATTTCCTAACTCTCATTCTCCCTGTACGTTCATAATGCATGTCTTTATCAATAGAACCTCCTGGCCTTGGATGACAGGAGGCACATCTTTATCTTTGTTGCGTTTAGCCGAGGAGATATTCATTCTCGGACAACCTCTCCCAGCCTCTACAGTCATAGTTTGCTCGTGAAGTTCGAAGTATTATGTCTTTCTTGCTATTGATCTATTCTAGGATCACGAAGCCTCCTCGGACAAAGCCCAAGGCCCAATATACATTTGGGCTTGCGTCCCCACAATTATTTTTATAAACTCTATATAGAAAATAATTTTTAGCTGGAATAATAATAAAAAATTTAGAATACGACATTCTTACTCATGTTTAGTTGTTTTGACAACAATTGTCATGAAAGCCATTAAAAAATTAAACATTTGTGAATTCACTAAATTAATCTTAATCCCTTAAATTTCCCAACTCCGTTGTGTGTGTGCGCATGTATGTGTATGTGTTTTTGTGGAACTAACACTGTAGTATGTATTCTATGTAATTAAAAAGATTACTAATATAATAAATATGTTTATTTTGTTAGATTAATTATTTTAAGTATAATGAAATTTTAATATCATTTTTCTAAGATTTATATGAGAAACAATTGGTTTTTTTTTTTTTTTTTTTTTTTTTTAATGTGAGAAAAAATTGATTTGAAATATGTCATTTTTACTCAAATTTAGTTGTTTTTGCAACAATTGAAACAATGTCTAACAAAAAGGGGAGACTTTTTTTTAGTAACACACAATCATGAATGTAAATAAAAAAAAATTAAAAAAAATTGAAAGATATATGCATTTTTTAGTAGGCATGAAACATGCCTATCTATATTAGATACTATATCATGCAATTTTCAATTTGTAAATACACACACACGCACATATATAGATATATATATATATATATATATATAGAGTATGATCAAATCACTATATTACTCTTAGTGTATTTCTATTTTGTCTATATATAAAATATTTAAAGATTACAATTTTTTACAATGAAATTTATTGAAATATCTTTTTTATACATCGATAATTGGGAGTGGAGATTTGAATCCTGAATGTTTCTATTGGAAATTGAGGTGCCAATTAGTTAAGTTACAAGATTTTTGACAAAACTTATTGAAATATTGGAGAAAACTAATAATAAGTTGCACCGCACATCGAGAACTTGTATCTAATAAAAAGCTGTTGTTCTAAAATCTAAAATCCTTGCAATACTTAGGAGTTTTAACTAAAAAAAGAAAATCCCTCTTTCACCACTCTTAAATGCGGTCTCTTTCAAGAAAAGCCTTTAGATTTTATATAGGTTGGTGTATCAAGAATGTCTGCTTCACCCCAACAAAAAGGGGTAGACACAACAGTGGGGAAGATATCTCGTTTGAAGAGACAAAAGTAGGAATGGCAACGGGTCGGGTTTGGACCGGGTTTTTCCATACCCGGACCTGACCCGCGGGTCAAGATCCGTGGCTCGGACCTGGCCCGTTTACCAACCGGGTTTTTTTGCCGGGGCCCGAACTCACTCCCGCCGGGCCTCGTTAAGGGATTGGGCCCAATTCGTGGCCCAACCAAAAAAAAAAAAAAAAGAATTGAAGCCCAAATTTTTTTTGCCTACATTCAAGCCTAGATAATGTGGCCCAAATGCCAAGCCCAACCAAAAAAAGAAAAGAAAAAAGAATTGAAGCTCAAATTTTTTTTGCCTACATTCAAGCCTACATATTCCAATTCAAGCCTAGATAATGTGGCCCAAATGCCAAGCCCAACCAAAAAAAAGAATTGAAGCCCATATTTATTTTTGCCTACATTCAAGCCTGCATATTCTAATTCAAACCTAAATAACGTAGCCCAAATGCCAAATTAGTCCAAATCATAAGCTACTAATCATAAATCAATAAATCACCTGTTAAAGAAAATCATAACTAAAATCACCAGCTAAACATAAAAATAAAATAAATCCAACAAGTCCAAGAAATAAGTATCGAAAGTCCATCAAGTCCAAGAAATTAAAAAGCTACAAAATAAATCCCACAAGTTTACAATAATTACAAACCAACAAATTAATCCAAGGCTAAGGAATTAAAAAAGCTACTAAATTAATACAAAATGTTTAATCTTCCACAATTGTGACACAACTCCCATCAATTGTGACAACTGTCACAACTCCCATCATCTTCATTTGGCTCCCCATTATCAAGAACCAGATTTGTTTGTGTCTGTGTTTGTGTCTTCCATCTCCGTTTTAAGATCTGCATTCCCAACAAACACAAAAAACAATAAACAATTTCTTCCATTAAACAAACTATGCAGATATGAAGGGAAAGAACAGGGGAACAGAATGCTTTGAGACTTGAATCAGGTAAAAGATATGTGTACAAAAATTCACTACCATATTTCACACTTAGTTTCACTGCTTTCAACATCCCCAATGTATTACTTATCATCAAATCCAATCCTAATTACCAAAACAAACCCAATAACACCACAAACACCTTAACCCATAAACCAAACCCTCACCCACCCAAAACCCAAATAAACATTATTATCATCACAACAAATTCAATGAACCACCACACAATCAAAACCTCCAAACAAATTTTAATGAAACACTGAAAAAAAAATCCAAAAATTTAAAACAAAAACCGGAAAATTAGTAAGTAATTTTGAGAGTCACAACCAAACAAACAGGAAAATTAGTAAGTAACCAAACTAAGTCATTTTTCAGATAACATTTTCCTCAAAAACAAACAGGTAGAACTATAACTTCAACAAGTAAATTCAATTACAGCATATCTCTCTTCACACACACTGTCGAAGCTTCCAGAAACTAATGTTTGAAACAAAATTACTAAAAAAGTTAAACAACAAAGAAGAAAATAAAGAAAATGGTGATTTATTTTTGTTATTGGGTTACCTGTGGCTCGAACGACAAAGTGGTGAGGGGAACGAGTGAGAGGAGAAGTGAATGACGACGACGGAATGAGTGAGGGCTGTGAGAGTGTGAGGCCGTGTCGGAGTGAGGGAGTGTCGGATGGACTGAGGGAGGGAGAGGGAGTGTCGGATCGGATGAGAGAGGGAGGCGTGACTGAGTACTGAAGATTGAAGAAATGAGGGTTAGGGTTAGATTATAGGTATATATATAGGGTATTTTTGTAATTTCAGTATACCGGGTTTTTATCCAGGCCGGGTTTTAGGTCGGGTCTCGAATTTTTTTGATAAAACCCGGACCCGCTTCGGGTTTTTTTTTTAAAACCCATACCCGACCCTAAACCTAATCGGATCGGGTAAAATCCGGCCCATTAGGGTTGGGCCAGGCTAGGTACTCGCGGGTCGGGCAAAAATTGCCATCCCTAGACAAAAGTTGGTGCCACTGGAGACATCCAAGTTATATAGACAGCCTTTTTTTTTTCTGAAAAACCAATAAAATACAATGTTTTTGGTTGAGGTTCTTAAGAGGAGGTTTTGCAAAATTGATGGTGAAATACGGGTTCTTACTGGATTGATCCAGATAATAAGAAGGATTGTTATGTACTCCGTCATGAAACGTATAATCTTTCCCTGAAAGATTGGGTTCTCAAAACTGAGAGAACATGCTCTAGAAATTACGATAGTTGGGGGGCCTATCGACCCTCAAAGCGCTCACTTCAGCTCATAAGGGCGTTGTTCAAAAAAGTCTATTCTTGGCATTCACACGGTAAGTGTCACGGAAATTTTCTAAATCTTGATTGTATTCTTATATGCTAAGAAAATTTAGATCACTATAATCAAAAGAGAGCGAGAAATATTAATTAGCGAGTTTTACTAGTTATGGATCCAAATAATTGGGATGGAGGAAAAGAATGAATTAAAAAAGAGATGAAGGATTTGTTTCAGATTATATTCAGCCGACTTGATAAGTATAATCGAGTGCATACTGACCATTCACTAGGCAAGGAGGAGTGGTTTTTGTTGGAGATGAGTATGGAGAGAGGGTGTGCTGGAAGGTGGACAAAAGTGCCATTGGAAAGACTATGGAGTGGGAGATAAGAGGGTGGATTTGGTTAACATATTGGCCTAACAAACACATAACATTTTATAACGAGACTAGGAGGTTGGAATTTAGAGAAATTTTTTCTTTTAAAATTGCTTAGCTAAGAAAACAAGAAGAAATTTGCAGATTTCTATTTTAAGGTTTGTACTTAATTTATACTTTAAAAAATAAAAAATTTAGCATATTTGCTTTCGTTTTGTAAATTTCTACTTCTTTTATTAAGCAAAAGTGTTCCTATACTTGGCTCTAAGTTTCATTATAAATTTATGACAAAAGTAATTGAAGGGACAGTCTTTTTGGCCCACTTACATCAAAAGTGTAAGGTTCCCCTGCATTACGTTGAAAACTTATTAGTTCAGGATTCAAAGAGCAAGGACCAAGAATAAAACATTCTACAACTAGAGAAAATGAGACCGCATCAATAATACCCTCAAAGGAAAAATAAATAAATAAATAAATAACATAGCCTCTAATTTACAACCATTCTGGAGGAAATTCCAAGACAGCGTTGCAGCTGATCTTGGCTTTTTCTAATATCAAGATCACATATAAATGAAAAAGCCCAAACAAGGAGATAACAATGTAAATAAAATGAGGCATGCAATGCATTACACTTCTATATGTTTGTTCACACAATTCTAGAGTCACTTTTACTGGACACGAGATTTATGTCTGCAGCATTGGCTTATATTTCAGACACATGGGATATTTATATTTGAACTGTTCTTCACAACTCAAGTATAGCACAATAGATTGATTTCAAGCAGGCCGCTGCATTTATTATGCAGCAAGTGTAGATGAACTCTGCTTACTGGTGACAGATAACTACTCGTCCTTTTTTCTTTTTCTTTTTTTCCTTTGGATAAGTGGCAGAGAGAAGAGAACTACTCATCCAACAAATAAGTAAATATTTAAGCGACAAATATCGAAATTAAAATGTCATCTTACTTCAAGTAATCCTTTCCATCATATCCTCCAGCAACATAGATCGCACCATTGATTTCTGCTGCAGCAGTCAAATATTTCTGACAAGGGTGAAAAAGGATTCTTAGTTCGATGGACCATACAGAATATCTTAAAACATATTCTTCTATCTCATAATAATTTGAATGCAAATGATAGATAGGGTTGGACTTTGGTGTAATTGGGGGGTGGGCTTTTGTCCTTATTTTTTAAAATATTTAGTGCAATATTTCTATTTTGAAATTATTAAGCATCGTGTTCCTGTTTTGAAACTTGATTTTCTAAAAATCGATTTTCAATAAAACTTGATTTAAAAAAAAAATCGAATTCTAGGTAAATTCAATTACTTAAATTTTTTTGAAAATTTAAGTGGAACTCAACATTGCTAATATCGAGTTCCACTTAAAAATATACATAGAACTCAATTATGAGGATATCGAGTTTTACACAAAACTTGATTTTGTTAAAATCAAGTTTAAAAAATAGGAGCATTATGCTAAATAATCTCAAAATAAGAACATTATGCTAGATATTTTAAAAAATAAGGGCAAATGCCCATTTTTCTTGAGGTTTTTGTAGTGTTTAGGGGTTGTTGTACATTAGTAACGCACAAAAAGAGAGAAGAAGAAAAGACAAAAAGAGAAGGGAAGAAAAGAACAAACTAATAAGTCAAAAAGGTCAACACGCCTCAATACTCAAAAGTCAAAACACTTAATAATTTTATTAATCAATTCTATTTTCCTCTTGGAATACTTTGAGCACAAATATATAGAAAAAAATGGGCATTTGCCCCTAATTTACAAGCTATACAGCAAAATGTCCCTATTTTTTAAACTTAATTTTTAAAAAATTGAGTTATAAGTGGAACTTGACATTAGTAATGTCGAGTTCTATGCATATTTTGTTACTTAAATTTTTTTTTGAAAATTTAGATGAAACTCGATTTTGAAGATATCAAGTTTTACACGGAACTCAATTTTGCTAAAATTGAATTTAAAAAACAGGAGTATTTTACTAAATAGTTTCAAAATAGGGACATTTTATTGCATAATTTGTAAATTAGGGGTAAAAATGCCCATTTTCCCCTATATATATATCTATACTATATATAAGACGATTTCCCTCTTTCAATTGGACGTTTATGTGGTTCAAAAATACCCTCATTAATGAATGGTAACTTCATTTAGAAATAAGGTCATAAATGTCAAATAACAAATTTCATTTTGAATTTAAAAAGAGAAATCCTAAAATTTAGGATTTTTTTCCCTTCACCTTTAAAAAAGAAATTACAGTTATTGTTTATCTCTAGAGTTTTTCCTTTTTATTTGTTTGAAAAATAAAAAATATATATTTCTAAATTATAATAGATGCAAATTATTAACCTTTACCCAAAAAATAGAAAAGTAATATATATTTATATATATATGAGTTCGGTTCAAGTTACACCTGGTGTAACTCTAAACAATGTTACAACACATAATATTTTTTAATTGGATGTGAATTTTGACAAATCTACCGTAAGATTATATTTTTTTCATATATTCTTCATGCTTACAAAATTTCAAGATGAACAAAAATTAATAACCATGTCATCAATCAACTGTTTAAATTCAAGTTTTTGTAGTTTAAAATAATGCATAAAAGATGAGTTTATGGATCAAATGGTAAATCACATCTGATTAAAATGAAAATTGACATGAATGTTTAGAACATATAATACATGCAATTCAATCGTTTGCAAAATTTTAAGGTGATTAAAGATTAATAGTCATGTCATCAATCAATTGTTTAGATTCAAATTTTTGTAGTTTAAAATAATGTATAAAAGATTTACATAAAAATTGGCATGAATGTTAAGAACATGTAATTCAATGGTGAAATTTCCAAAATATGAATTTTATAACAAGTTATTGGGTGGTGTAATATTTTGGACTTTTATGTGGTTCAAAAATACCCTTATTAATGAATGGTAACTTCTCTTAGAAATAAGGTCATAAATATCAAATAACAAATTCCATTTTGAATTCAAAAAGAAAACTCTTAAAATTTAGGATTTTTTCCTTCACATTCATTTTTTTATTCCCTAAAATTTAGCATTTTTTATTCATGTATCATCCAAATAAAAGTAAAAAATCCCAATTTAAAAATTAAAAAACTAAGAGAACTTCTAAAATTTAGCCTTTTTCCCCCTCGTGTGCATCTTATTTTTCCTACCAAAACTTTTCTCTAAATCACTACACCACTTTCAAACACATATTCAAAAAAGAAATTACAGTTACTGCTTATCTCTAAAGTTTATTCTTTTTATTTGTTTGAAAAATAACAATATATATTTCCAAATTATAGTAGATTCAAATTATTAATCTTTATCCCAAAAAAATAGGAGAGTCTCTAAGCACGTGCGTTCTTAAAGACTAGTGTGTGTGTATATATATATATGTGAGGATTATTATAAACATATTATATATATATATATATATATATATATATATAAGTAAGAATAAAATAGCATGATAGAACCAGCCAGTCGCACACATGCATGAGATTTCCCAAGTCCTATAACATCCCCGGATACATTGAGCATTGGAATTTCCTAAATCCTAACCCTACTCGAATTTCCTAACCGAAGTCGATTACTGATAAAAGACCCATTGTAGATTACTGATATATATGTATGCAAGAGATAAACTGTTAAAACAGCTCAGCAAGATGCTTCACTGCATCAAGGAGAAGTCCATCTTGCTAATCAAATCAGCTCACAACTTCCAGTTGATCAAGGCATTGATCAAACAGATGCTGTGATTATGATTGAAGCAATGCCTCACCATGATCAAATGCTAGACTCAATGCAGTAGATGATGCCACGTATGCAAGGATTTGGGAAGATGATTGAGCACGTGGACATGAGCTGGAATGAAGAGCTACAACAGATTTCCCTCTATTTCAGGAAGTTAGTTATTTGACAGTTGTACATTATTGCTCTTAATCTCTATGTATAAATATAGAATCAAGGCTTGTAAATAGTTTAGTTGTATTCATTCAATCTTTGATCAATAAAGATTCAGTTTTCTATTTAGATTGAGAGCACAAAACTTTATATGGTATCAGAGCTTCAAGGTCCTGCAATGGCGTCCAATGAAGCAAACAACCAATCCACTCATACATCCCCTGAGCCTAACAATGATCAATCCATGCACACAAACTCGAATTCACCAAACAATTCAGCTTATGTTACTCCCAATCCCTATTTCTTGAATACCAGTGAGAATCCAGGGAACATTCTCGTTACACAGCCTTTGTTAGGAATGAGAAATTACCAATCCTGGTCAAGAGCTATGGTGCTTGCCCTCACTGCGAAGAAGAAGATAGGTTTTGTGAATGGAAAGATTGCGAAACCAGAACTTGAATCTCCTTTATATGAAGATTGGGAAAGCTGCAATACCATGGTGCTTTCTTGGATGATTAACTCTATGCATGTGGATGTGTCGAGCAATATCATGTACTGTGAAACAGCAAGGGAGATGTGGATTGAACTTCAGAATGTGTTCTCACAAGGAAATGGACCTAAACTCTACAATTTGCAAACCGAGATCTCTCAAATTCGTCAAAACCAAATGTCTGTGACTGAGTTCTATACCAAATTCAAGCGATTATGGGATCAATTGTTGAATTATGAACCAATGCCAGAATGCTCATGTGGTGCCATGAAGACCTTGAGTAATTCTCATAACAAGGCTTATGTGATGAGATTTCTGATGGGACTAAATGAGAGTTTTGATACTGTTCGAAGCCAAATTCTCATGATGGATCCTTTTCCCTCAATGAGCAAAGTCTATTCACTGGTTTTGCAAGAGGAATCTCACAAGAGTTCTGGTCATGGAGGTTCTGGTTCTTCTCAGTCTGATACAATGGCAATGTATGCCAATTCCAAGGGAAACTTCAAAGGAAATGGGCGAAAGGAAAGGCCTTTCTGTACTCACTGTAACATGGCAGGGCACACCATTGAAAAATGCTACAAATTGCATGGGTATCCACCTGGTTACAAGCCAAAAGGCAAGCCAATAGCCAATGCAAATCAAGCATCTTTCAATTCTGGAGATGGTGTTTTGACTGCTGGGAATCAGTGTCCCATTTCCAAATCACAATGCGAGAAATTGCTAGCTTTTCTCAACTCAGGAACCACTGGATTAGAGACTGCTCTTGGTGATCCACATCATGCTGCAAATGCAAGCATTTCTTGTATGGCTACTGGTGCAGGAGGAGTTTCTGGTGAGAGTTCTGGACTGACAGGATCTTCTTCACAATCTAAGGTCAATACCTATCCTGTTTTCAATCCCACACTCATGTCAGGTAATCACTCCAATTATTTCCTTAATCCTTCTTTTCATCATTCCATTTTTTATGCTAGAAAAGTTGATAGGACTGCCTTCAATGAATCTGATTGGGTAATTGACACAGGAGCCACATATCACATGGTGCATTCTGTGTCTTGTTTTACCTCTATTACTGATGTCTTAAACACCTTTGTTAATCTTCCAAATGGAGAATCAGCCTTAGTTACACACATAGGAACTGTTGAAATCTCACCAAAACTTATTCTTTACAATGTTTTGTGTGTTCCTTCATTCACTTTCAATCTTCTCTCTGTCAGTAAATTGGCTAAGTCCATTTCTTGCTGTCTTATGTTCTTTGGAACTCTTTGCTTCATCCAGGACCTGGCTCATTGGAGCACAATTGGTCTGGGTAAGGAGTACAATGGACTATATCTGCTGGAACAGAACAGCTCAGCTTCATCAAGTTGTTCTACTGTTTTTAATTCTGTTAATAATGTTCATGCTGTCAATAATGTTCATGTGCAGCCACATATTTGGCATTTCAGATTAGGACATTTGTCAAATGCTAAATTGGCATTGTTAAAACATAATGATGTACCTTCTTTCAATGTTAATAAAATGGTTGATTGTGAAATTTGCCCTTTAGCTAAGCAAAAGAGATTACCTTTCACTTCTAGTTCTCACATCTCTAGTCATTGTTTTGATTTAATTCACTGTGACTTGTGGGGACCCTTTTCAACTTCTACCATTGATGGTTGCAAATATTTTTTAACCATTGTTGATGATTGTTCAAGATGTACTTGGGTTTATCTACTTAAACATAAATCACAAACCCAAGCCATCTTGGAACAATTTTGCATCATGGTAGAAACCCAATTTTCAAGGAAGGTTAAATGCATTAGAACTGACAATGGGACTGAATTCATCATGTCTACTTTCTTTTCAAAAAGGGGCATCTTGCATCAACTAAGTTGTGCTGAAACCCCTCAACAAAATGCTATAGTTGAGAGGAAACATCAACACCTCTTAAATGTTGCAAGAGCACTTAGATTTCAATCCAATTTACCTTTGCATTTGTGGGGGCATTGTGTTCTTACTGCCACTTACTTGATAAACAGAACTCCTTCTTCTGTTTTAGGTCATAAAACTCCTTTTGAAGTTCTTTTTGGTCAAGTCTCAACTTACTCTCATTTGAGGGTCTTTGGGTGCCTATGTTATGCCTCTACCCTCTCTCACAATAGGACTAAATTTGATCCAAGAGCATCTAAATGTGTCTTTTTGGGTTATCCTATTGGGGTTAAAGGCTATAGGGTAATGAATTTGTCTACCAAAACCATTTTTGTTTCCAGAAATGTGTATTTTCATGAAAATAAATTTCCTTTTGCTACTGATGTACAAGACTTTTTTGATCCTTTTGATGCTAAGGATGCTAATTCTGTTTCTGCTATAGATCCATTTGTCACTCCTATCAGCATACCAGATGTTCCTATTGAGTCTTGTCCTCCTTGTAATCCTTTGGTTTCATCTTGCCAACCTTCTTCCACTTCTTCACTCAGTCCTAATCCTCCTTGTGCACCTCTGGTTGCCTCTGACTCCATTGATACTGCTATTTATGTTCCTAACATTCCTAGTGCAGATCCTCCACCAACCAGAAAGTCCACCAGAGCTCACAAAACTCCAGTGTACTTACAGGACTATGCTTGCAATTCAACTACCATTTCACCATCAGTTGGTTCTTCTCATGTCTCAGGGACTCCTTATGACATAGCAGATTGTCTCACTTATTGTCATTTGGATCCAACTTATCAGTCCTATCTCATGACTATCAGTCATGGTCCTCAGGCACCTCAATACTTCCATCAGGCTGTTGCAGATCCCCTTTGGAGGGAGGCTATGGATAAGGAAATCCAAACCTTAGAACACACTCACACTTGGGTGCTTACCCCTTTACCACCTGGAAAAAGACCTATTGGATGTAAATGGGTCTATAGAGTGAAGCTTAATCCTAATGGCACTGTCGAGAGGTACAAAGCAAGGTTGGTTGCTAAAGGGTACACTCAAAGGGAAGGGCTGGACTTCTTGGAGACTTTTAGTCCTGTTGCTAAGACTGTATCTGTGAGGGTTCTGATTGCCCTTGCTTCAACAAAAGGCTGGCCTTTGCACCAGCTAGACATCAACAATGCATTTCTCCATGGTGATCTTGATGAGGAGGTCTACATGGATTTGCCTCCTGGTTTTCACAGCAAGGGGGAGCCTCTTAATTCCACTTCCACTTCCACTCCTTTAGTATGTAAATTGGTGAAGTCTTTGTATGGTCTTAGACAAGCTTCAAGGCAATGGAATGCCAAGCTCTCTGCCACCATTATGCAGCTTGGTTTCAAACAATCTCAGGCAGATCATTCCTTATTTGTCCATGCAAATGGTTCTTCCTTTACAGCATTATTGGTGTATGTAGACGATATGATAATTACAGGAAATGATCCAGCTTGTGTTGCCAAGTTAAAATCCTTATTAGACCAGAATTTTGGAATCAAAGACCTTGGATCACTCAAATACTTTTTGGGTTTGGAGATTGCAAGAAGTACTAAAGGTATTAGCATTAACCAACGCAAATATGCTCTTGAGGTTTTACAAGAGGCAGGAATGCTTGGTTGCAAACCTGTCAAGTCACCAATGGAGCAACAACTGAAGCTATCCAAGACAGATGGGGAGTTACTTCAAGATGCAGGGCAGTACAGGAGGTTGATAGGGAAGTTGATGTACTTAACCTTGAGTAGACCTGATATAGCCTATGCAGTCCACAGGCTTAGTCAGTTTTTGGCTCAACCTCGAATTCCACACATGAAGGCAGCTACTAGAATTCTTCAATACATCAAGAGCATACCAGGACAAGGAGTATTCTTCCCTGTTAACTCAGACCTGCAGCTAAAGGCATTTTGTGATGCGGATTGGGCAGGCTGCCCTGACACAAGAAAGTCTTTAACAGGTTACTGTGTTTTCTTAGGGGAATCCTTGATTTCTTGGAGGTCTAAGAAGCAGGACATAGTGTCCAGATCCTCTGCTGAAGCAGAATACAGATCCATGGCCACTACCACATGTGAAGTTGCTTGGTTGCTCTACTTGTTAAGGGATTTGCATATACCACATGAGAGACCAGTGCTGATGTACTGTGATAACCAGGCAGCCATACATATCTCCTCAAATCCTGTATTCCATGAGAGATCAAAACATATAGAAGCGGACTGTCACATAGTCAGAAACAGAGTATTGGATGGTACCATCAAGATGTTTTATGTCTCTTCAAGGAATCAGTTGGCAGATATATTCACCAAAGCACTTGGTGTTGAACAATTTTCCAGATTATTAGCAAAGCTGGGAGTCATTAACATTTTTACTCAGAGAATTCAATATCCAGAATATCAAAAGCATAATCAAGAAACAAGAGCTTTGCTCTTGAGGGGGAGTGTTAAAACAGCTCAGCAAGATGCTTCACTGCATCAAGGAGAAGTCCATCTTGCTAATCAAATCAGCTCACAACTTCCAATTGATCAAGGCATTGATCAAACAGATGCTGTGATTATGATTGAAGCAATGCCTCACCATGATCAAATGCTAGACTCAATGCAGTAGATGATGACACGTATGCAAGGATTTGGGAAGATGATTGAGCACATGGACATGAGCTGGAATGAAGAGCTGCAACAGATTTCCCTCTATTTCAGGAAGTTAGTTATTTGACAGTTGTACATTATTGCTCTTAATCTCTGTGTATAAATATAGAATCAAGGCTTGTAAATAGTTTAGTTGTATTCATTCAATCTTTGATCAATAAAGATTCAGTTTTCTATTTAGATTGAGAGCACAAAACTTTATATAAACAATGAAAAATTAATATTAAAATTTTAAAATTAGAAATTAAAAAAAAAAGGAAGTGAGGAAAATTATATTACGGTCATAGACACAAGCTTCTTAAACATCCCTCTAACTGCAGCTTGATCAACAATGCTCCTCACAAGCAACCTCTTGATGACTGACTTCACTTGTCCTTTTTTAGTCCAAAACAAACCCAAATCACAACTCAGGTTTTGATTCGATTTGAAGACGTGACGACGTTTTATATGTTACGGACACGGGAAAATGTGTATTCTTTTATATTGGACTCAATATTTTATACTCCTCCATCCTTTCGATGAAAACACAATTGGGCTAAAATGGGCCGTCACTCTCTCCCCAAACCCAGCCCAATAGTTTTTGACCCATTCGTGTAAACTAAACCAAACTATCTAATCCCTATATCTCTACTCTATATGCATGCATGGTTAATTTGCATAGTATTACTCTATTTGTTAAGATTGCAAAAGCTCTTTTACCAATTGTCGGGGACGTTTTTGCGACAAGGGCCAAAAATGCGAAAACAGCCCAAATCTCCCCTTGGGTTCTTTAGAAGTGTTTGTTTATGGAGAATCAAGCCCAAAATTCACAATGTATAAAAAACAAAGGCTAATGGTGCTTTGACAAGAGAAAATCAAAGTGCTTATAACAAAAGTGCAGAAAAAACATAAGAGGTCTGAAACTTCGACCCACAGTCACACAGAAGAGAGAATTGAGAGAGGTTGTGAGGAAGAGAGGGAAGGTTCCCCTATACCCATATTTCCACCTCTAAGGTTCAGATTTGTGAGATTGTTGACTGGTTGAATGAGTTTTTGCTCTGAAGTTTCAGGTTTCTAGGTAGAACGTGGCTGGTTGGTTTTTTAATTGAAGAAAGACTCTTGTCTTGGGCTTGGGGTGTTGCTCCCAGAGTAAAACCTTCTTCCTTCTTTTGAATCTGATTGTGGAATTTATATTGAGTTTGGGGTGCTCTAAGTAACTGGTTTTTGGTCAATAGAAAAGGCTTTGGACCCCAAGGTGTTAAACAAGGAGTGATTTTCAGGTTTGCTTTTGTTTGGATAAAAGGAAGGATTACTTTTATCATCATTAAGGGAAAGCTTGACTAAACCCTCATAGGCTCCTCATTTTTAGTTGTTTCAGACCATTGGGAAGCTCACCTAGATGAGAGCTAGCAGCTGAAGTTGGCCAATGAGAGCCAACCATTTTTAAAGGAAAAAAGGGTTTGGACAGAAACTTTGGGCCACAGTCACCCAGAGAATAAAAACTGTTTTGGGGTGGAAATTTTGGATACAAGACCTCCTCCATGAGCTTGAGGTGCTACCAGTGTCCCTTGCCCACTTGGTAGCACGCATGGGCTGGGCTCATGCAAAAGGTCTGAAAGGAACCGACCCATACCCTCCAAACCACACTTCCTCAATTTCCCCGATAAGTCACATGGGCTTGGGCCATGCTTAAAAGAATAAAATAAAATATAATACATAAATTGAGCCCACAAAGAAGTCGGGCTTAGTTGAATCGGACTTGTACGAAATGTGTCGCGAAAACGGGTATCAACATTAGCCCCCCGAGCATGCGTGGCGCTTGCGGCATGTGTGTGAGTAGTTGATGTTTCCCATTGCTTGTTTGTTGAGAAGATATTGGTCGATGAAGCTTGTTTGTAGAAATGTCGCCGATTGTGACACCCGCTTGTAGGAAAAAAAAAAATCTCGAACGTGGCATGGACCAAAGATGGTTGCCAAGTGTTATCATTCGAATAACTTGGATGCCAAAGGAAATAATATTGGCAGGTTTGTAGCATGCGGGCTAATATAAACCGAAGCCCATGAGAAATAATTAAGGCCTTTGAGTCTTGGCCCATGTATTTGTTGATCAATGTATGGTGGGTCCCTAGTGATGACCACATGAATATTTTGCCAAAGAGATTTATACGGAGAAAGAGGAAGGTGGGATGCAGCCACATTTTTCTTTCTTTTCAGTGGCTTTGACTTTCACGCCACTTCCTTTTGTTTTCTCTTAGAATCAACACTCCTCTTGCTTTAAGTTTCCCACGTATTTACTTCAGGCATATCACACCACTTTCTTCTTCTAGTTCTTCAGATCTTCTCAACTCTTGCTGTACCCACCTTCAATCTTGCACCCATGTGGCCAAAACCCAAGGGGGTGGTGAGATGGTGGTCGCAAAATGGAGGACTTAAGACCCCACCAAATCTTTATCTGCTTTTCTAGATCGGCCAAGGCTCCAAAATTTTTTTTTTTTTTTTTTTTAATTGCAAGCTTCATCAGATCTTCTCGTTCTTCCCCCAAAATTTCACCTTTAATCCTTCACCACCCATGTTGCTAAGTTTCAAGAAGGGTAGTGTTGGTGAGATGGTGATGTCAGCAAAAGAGAAGAGTTTTTCGTTGGTGAGGAACAGAGGGGTTCCGTTGGCAAAGGGTTGAAAATGCTTGAAATTGTCCGCCATCCATGGGGTTGAGATTTAGGCAGGACAAAGTCTCATAGCTGAAGAAGAGAAAGAACCAATCGGTCACGAGTAGGGTGGTCTCACAAGAAATGTCATAGTAGGCTTGTGGTAGCTTGCCGCTTATGGCCGTGGGACTTGTCGGTATTGATGTTGGTGGAGTAGTGTTCATGACGAAGAGAAGCAATCCTTTGTTGAAGAAAATTGATGCCGGATGCGACGATAAGGTGTTCTTTGCACAAGCTCAATGAAGTCAGATGCGACGCTCACCTTGGTGAGTTAACTTTTTTTTTTTTTTTTTTTGATCTCTTGGATGTATTTGGCGACATGTTGAATGAATAGTGTCGTTGATTGCGTAGGTTGGCTCTTCCTTAGGAGATCACAGGAATATTGCGATGTACTGACCCATAAGGTTGAGTCATTGTAATTGAATCTGAATTTCATATCGAAGTAGACTCCTTATTGATTCCAATAGTCGCAAGACAGGGAAATCAGTTCGTAGCGCGACCATGCCTGATATTGAAATTGTACCACATTAAGGATGCTTCAATTTTCTTGAGTTGCTTGATTGTTGGTTAATTTGGTGAGATTACGTTCGCCAAGATTTGTTTCGATGAAGCTGTAACCATGAGCCATAAGTGATATTGCTAGCCGTATAGCACATTTGAGATGAAATTGAGCAAAAATATCACTTGGCGATGTGGTATAAAGGTGTGACATAGCTGCTGTATGTGCTGGCACTGGCAGCCCCCAGTATTGTGTTATCGTGGCGAATGCGAATAAAAATGTAGAGTCGCAAGTTGTTGTTGCTTCATGTTTGTTATGATGATGAGGAGAGTGTTGGCGAAACCATTATTGATGATTCCATAGAGCGTCTATTATTTGATCGTGATATTGCCCATCCATAACAGCCCTCGCGTCTTGGGCCTTGATAGGACCAGATTGACCATGATAACATGAGAGGTCGCCTTGTAAAATAGCTGTTGTGTACGCTAAAATGATGAATGGTGTAACTTGTAAGCAAGTAGGAGATTCCTTTTTGTTGCGTGGCTATCAAAAAAATGTTCAATGAAACATCGTTGTGTCAAGATGCTTTCGCTTGTCGTGATGTCGCAACTCCATTTGTTTGAGAATGAAGCCGCAAATTTCTTTGGCAACATAAAATCTATTGTGGGAAGTCAAAATTCATTGCCAACCCCTTTTCATGCTAATAGGGATTATTGAGTGCACCGCATTGCCGTCTTGCATAGAATAAGTGTACTTTGGGAGATACACCATTGTTGAGGGGGAACTTTGTAACTCACTTGGTAAGTCACATATCTTCTTCATTTTCTTTTCTTGATTGCATATGATAGTATATTGAGCAAGCCGTGCCATGGTTTCTTGTAGGATGACTTTGGCTTAGAGAATTGCGGTGCTGTCGTTGGGACTTTCATCCACGAGGCCAATCTCATTACCAATGCATTATTTTCTGAGGTTAAAGCTACTGCGAACAATAACATAGAGCTGCAATAGATGGAACCACGGCCGCTGTTAGTAACTTTGAACCCTTTTTGGTTCGTTTCTCACTTGCGGCTTCGAAGTAAAGAAGAGAGCAACTGCAAGCAAATGTCCCAAAGATGTTGATATTGGATAAAGACTACGACATTGATGCCACTTTGAGTTTGTACTGTCATAGTTAGTAGGCACAATTTGTATTTTGTACAAGGAAACACATATACGATGTATCAACATGTAATTTGCATTTATATACAAAACGAACATATATGATATTTGGATGTATATTTTGTATTTTGGAATGAAAAATTAATTTGTACCTCAAGGATGTACATGCTTGTAATTTATACCTTGTGAATGACTTTGTACCTTTCATTGATAGGCTATGAACACGTTTTGTTGTGAAAACAGCCCATGTATGGCTCTGAACAGTTGAGTATGTTGAGGAGAGCTTGCTTAGAAATGTCATGTGCACCTTGTGATTGAGCAGCATAATTTTGCTAGATGATATGCACTTAGTCTCTTGAGAATGACTTGTGGTTGATTGGATAATTTGTGAATATGGTTTTGCCTTTGCAAGGACAAGTTAGTAGACATGTTGCTTGGTTGTCATGCCTTTGCGAAAAGGTTTTGGCTAAGCGCACGTCTTGCTGCCTGTGCACCATTGTTCAGCGCTCTATTGACGGGCATATTTGGTTTCACAGATAGCACCTCATATAAATTGAAGCTTGGCTCGCTACTTGGTAGTCGACTTATTCTCAACATGTATTAGGTTGCTGTTTCGTTAGTTTCAAGAAGCCCCCACATATGGGCTGCGTTTGCGCATGTTGCGGCTCATGGTGCACTTGTTTGTCACCGTTTCATAGAGGAAATCATGTTCTCACATACATAGGCTTGCTAATTTCTTAAGGAAGGATTTTATCCTCGCGTATAGCAAATTACCATGTGGTAATGAGATAGTGATTTGTTGCGTCGATTTTCCCATAATGTTTTAGGGATGATTATGTCCACCATGTAATGGACTGCTATGCTTGAATTATAAGATATTGTGTTGGCTTAAATACCGCTTTGTAAGGCTTGCCGTTAAGAAAATGTTGGTTTTCCCTACTTTGTCGAGGGTATTGCATCCTCGCAAGTAGGGGTCTTACCACATATGAATGATATGACATCTCATCGGCTTCCTAATCATTCGGTAGAGATTTCCTTTTGAGGACGCATTGGCTTTCCTACCTTGTTGAGGGCTAGTCGTGCCCTCACAAGTAGGGGTATCGCTATAATAAAACGTCTCATTGGCTTCCTAGCCATTTGATAAGGCTTACCATTGAGAGAGTATGTGTTTGGCCTTCCCTACCTTATTGAGAGTATTTTTACCCTCGCATGTAGAGGCTTTACCGTAAGAGTAATTTGTTGGTTTTCTTGCGCTTCACAAGGTTTCTCATTAGAAGAAAGCTTTGGCTTTCCCTACCTTATTAAGAGTATTTTACCCTCGCATGTAGAGGCTTTGCCGTAGGAGTAATTTGTTGGTTTTCTTGCCGCGTCGCAAGGTTTCTCATTAGAAGAAAGCGTTGGCTTTCCCTACCTTATTGAAGGCATTACACCTTCGCATGTAGGGATCTCACCATGCTTCGATAACATGATAGTTTGTCGACTTCCTAGTATTTCATAGGGCTTGCCTTCGAAAATTGGTATAAGTGAGATGTATTGTTGTCGCTTATGAATGAGATGTCAAAGTGACAAATGATATGCTTCTTAATGAGTTTGGCTACAAGCATTCCCATCGCTTTTCTTGAGTGCAATTGCTTCTACCCACTTAGTGAACTATTTAGTGGCGGCAAAGACCCAAATGTACTCATTTAAGGGTGAATGGATAGGTCCGATGAGTTCAAGCCCCCGAGTATAAAAGGCTATGGAGCGCTCATGTCTTGAAGGCTTATATGGTGTATGCATATAAGCTTGGAGTGCACTTGGAAGTGTGGCGACTTTAGCGAATTTGGTTATGCCAAACCAATGGTATCCCACCGCCGAGAGTTGTTGGTGGGATTTATTCCTCCCTTAGTATTCTCAATACTACTCGAAGATAATTTCTGAAAATTGGGGTCCTTCCATTTGCTCTATAGAGGACAGAACATGATTTTTCTTTGCCGAAGATATGTAGTGCTACAAACAACGACTCCATACTTTGCTAACTTGGCTTCTAATTTTAGGACGATGATCGGCTAAGCATCAGAGATGTCGATATAGGGTTGCTTCATTCCCAGCACAACAAATTTCTATCTTTAGCCTTTATGCCACTTATTCCAAGTTTCCACATTGTACTAAGATTCTACTCGAAAATCTTTGGAATGGATTTTCAGCAACCAGCTTGCGATTTTTTGAGCTATTTGACATCAATGTTTAGAGCGAACTCTAGCAAAGCATTCTTCAAAGGTGCGTGCCAAGAGCAATTTTCTTGAGGATGGCAACATTGATGCTTCCCTCTTCAAGCATAATCTTGAATTCAAGAATGATTAAGGCGTTGACATGGCTTAGAATGCATGCGCTCGTCACGACTTGAGATATATAAACATGCCATGGCTTGGCGTGCGCGGATCAACCAAGATTTTGGATGCGTGAGCTCGTCATAGCTTAGCGTTCATGAGCATGTCATGGCTTCGGTGAGAGGGAATTGAGTTTGGATTTTCTTTGTCGTTGGGTGATTCGAGAAGGTTTCCGTTTCACCCTAAGTGCAAATGTGATTTATATTAGTAAGCGACAATCATGGCCAAGCGAAGTAGCATAAACGACTTATAAAATTTATTTTGATTAAAAATTTTGAAAGATTAAAATGGTTTAAACGATATGTATAAAAAAAATGAATTAGCGAAGAGAGTGCTCGAGAGTCTTAGCTTAAGTGTGCTTTAAACGATAGTATGTTGCTCGTATGACTTCAAAACTTGGCTTATGAAATGTTGCTTCTTAAAGACTTGATGCATGGTGTGCCGCAACCTCAAGGCTTGGTGCATGGAACGTCTAGCGCCTTACGGTGGGCCATTTAGCTATGGCCTTGAGCTCTTTGGTGAAGACTTCATTTAGCAGTGACGCCAAAAATGTTTAGCTCCAGGCTTGGTGTATGGAATATCTAGCGCCTTGCGGTGGGCCATTTAGCTATGACCTTTAGCTATTTGGTGAAGACTTCATTTAGCGGTGATGCCAAAAATATTCAGCTACGAAGGGTGGCACACAATGGCAATTATTGTTGCGTCGAAATGAGTCAATCACCCACGACAGCCCCCATAGCGTGCGCCGATCGACCATGATTTTGGATGTGTGAGCTTGTCATGGCTTAGAGTGCGTGAAAGTGTCATGGCTTCGATGAGAGGAAATCAAGTCCAGCTTTCCTTCTTTGTTGGATGCTTCGAGACGATTTTCGCCTTGTCCCCTAGTGTAGTTATCATTTATATTAGTAAATGATAATCATGGGTAAAGATTAATACAAATGACTTGTAGAAAATATTTTGATTAAAAATTTAAAGGATTAAAATGGTTTAAACGATATGTATATATATATATATATATATATATATATATAAAATGAATTAGTAAAGAGAAAGCTTGAAAGTCTTAGCTTAAGTGTGCTTTGACAATAGCATATCGCTTGTATGACTTCAAGACTTGGTTTATGAAATGTCGCTACTTGAAGACTTGGTGCGTCGAATATCTAGCGACTTGCGGTGGGCCATTTAGCTATGACTTTTAGCTATTTGGTGAAGGCTTCATTTAGCGGTGACACAAAAAATATTCAGCTGCGAAGGGTCGCACACAGCAGCGATTATTGTTGTGCCAAAATAATTTAATCACCCACTGCTCCCATATGCTCGGCGCAAACTCAGCAACAATACAACTCAACCATAGAGGAGACGTGTTTTGAGAAGATGTTGAGGATGAGCTTTTAGCCTTTGTCGTTGGGGCTTCTTGGGTTGGAATTGATGTTTAGAACTTCGCTTTGTTGATTATTAGCTACAGCCTTCCTTCCCTTTGCGGTCAGACTTGCAGCTCACCATTTTTGCATTTTCAAGCCACAACAAATATGTTCACGAATATTATATAAAGCAAGAGATGTGGGATAATTCCTACATAAGAATGATAGCTAAAAAATAATATAGACGAGTAGAAGAAAATTTTTTCCTTGAATAAGAAAGTTGGTTCTCCCTCCATCCTTCACTTCTTGGATGGTTTCTGGAGTTTGGAGCGATTTTGTCACATGATTTGGAGCACCTCCAGCAGCTCAAAGAGCTAAGGATAGAACTTTCTTCAGCTTCACTTCACCATGCTGTTCTTGCACGGCAAAGCATAAGTTGGTGTGAGAAACACCATCTTTTTGCTAGTTTGGCATCTTTGGATACTTGGCTTCTCTTGTTTCAGCTGCTTGACTCCCCAGCGGAGTCGCCAAAATGTCGGGGACGTTTTTGCGACAAGGGCCAAAAATGCGAAAACAGCCCAAATCTCCCCTTGGGTTCTTTAGAAGTGTTTGTTTATGGAGAATCAAGCCCAAAATTCACAGTGTATAAAAAACAAAGGCTAATGGTGCTTTGACAAGAGAAAATCAAAGTGCTTATAACAAAAGTGCAGAAAAAACATAACAGGTCTGAAACTTCGACCCACAGTCACACAGAAGAGAGAATTGAGAGAGGTTGTGAGGAAGAGAGGGAAGGTTCCCCTATACCCATATTTCCACCTCTAAGGTTCAGATTTGTGAGATTGTTGACTGGTTGAATGAGTTTTTGCTCTGAAGTTTTAGGTTTCTAGGTAGAACGTGGCT
This sequence comes from Quercus aquifolioides, assembly GCA_019022515.1. Lineage (NCBI taxonomy): Eukaryota > Viridiplantae > Streptophyta > Magnoliopsida > Fagales > Fagaceae > Quercus > Quercus aquifolioides. Next base: position 1,399,427 of record CM032329.1, read on the forward strand.
GGTTGGTTTTTTAATTGAAGAAAGACTCTTGTCTTGGGCTTGGGGTGTTGCTCCCAGAGTAAAACGTTCTTCCTTCTTTTGAATCTGATTGTGGAATTTATATTGAGTTTGAGGTGCTCTAAGTGACTGGTTTTTGGTCAATAGAAAAGGCTTTGGACCCCAAGGTGTTAAGCAAGGAGTGATTTTCAGGTTTGCTTTTATTTGGATAAAAGGAAGGATTACTTTTATCATCATTAAGGGAAAGCTTGACTAAACCCTCATAGGCTCCTCATTTTTAGTTGTTTCAGACCATTGGGAAGCTCAACTAGATGAGAGCTAGCAGCTGAAGTTGACCAATGAGAGCCAACCATTTTTAAAGGTAAAAAAGGTTCAGACAGAAACTTTGGGCCATAGTCACACAGAGCATAAAAGCTGTTTTGGGGTGGAAATTTTGGATACAAGACCTCCTCCATGAGCCTGAGGTGCTACCAGTGTCCCTTGCCCACTTGGTAGCACGCATGGACTAGGCTCATGCAAAAGGTCCGAAAGGAACCAACCCATACCCTCCAAACCACACTTCCTCAATTTCCCCCATAAGTCATATGGGCTTGGGCCATGCTTAAAAGAATAAAATAAAATATAATACATGAATTGAGCCCACAAAGAAGTCGGGCTTAGTTGAATCGGACTTGTACGAAATGTGTCGCGAAAACGGGTATCAACACCAATTTACTTTGAGTTTAGTTGATTGTGGTGGATTTTGAGTCAAATAGCATTAATAGTTACACTATTATGTGGCATTCTTGTTATGTGTATAGTAGTAAGAGTGTAAGACTCAAGCCAAATGATAACTCAAATGACCTAGTTTGAATCATGAACAGATTATTTATAATAAAAAAACTTATTGTTCTATAACTCCATACTGGGTAATCTTTGATGTTTAAATAATTTGACACACATAGTTTTACTCATAAAAAATATATAAAAAAAGAAAATTAATTCCAGAGAGAGAGAGAGAGAGAGAGAGAGAGAGATAGAGAGAGAGGAACATTGGTGAAAGTCCTTGACGCAAGTGATATTATTGATAGGGGTAAAACTTAAGTACAGTACCTTAGATACTATTCTTTAGGTTCCCCCTTTTAAGATTCAATCATGTTGCTTCTTAACTTAAAAATACACTTCCATCCTATGAAGAAAAATCCACATGATAGAATCTTAAAATGGGAATTTAAGGAACAACACCTAATTATTGTACCTAAATCTTGCCCTATTGATAGCTTTGAAGATCTCAAGGTATTTCTTGAGATAATTAAGACTTTCAATATGAGATAATTACAACATGCTAATCTTGTAACTCGAACCATTTTTTCCTTACACCCCTAAGTACTTTGTGCATGAGGAAGTGTCAATTCAGCTACAAAACCTTTGGCTGATTCTAGATTGACTTAATTCTTAATAGGGAATAAAATTTTAAAATATATATATATATATATATATTTTCGAGAAGTATAGAAGTCTAAACTTTGAAATTTTAATTTATATACTATAGGATAATTTATTATATTTTTTTGGTGAATATTTTATATTATGTATACTATTAAAAAAAACTTGTTAGCATAATATTAGGGGAACTAGACATTTGCCCATAATTTACAAACTATACAACAAAAAACCATTGTTTTGAAATAATTTAGCAAAATGTCCCTGTTTTTTAAACTCGATTTTAACAAAATCGAGTTCTGTGTAAAACTCGATATTTTCAAAATCAAGTTTTATGTATATTTTTAAGTGGAACTCAACATTAGCAATGTCGAGTTCCACTTAAAATTTTAAAAAAATTTAAATGATAAATTATGCATAGAACTTGATATTGCTAATGTCAAGTTTCACCTGTAATTCGATTTTGTTAAAATCGAATTTCAAAACCAATGGCATTTTGCTAAATAATTTCAAAACAGAGACATTTTGTTGCATAGTTTGTAAATTATGGGCAAATACCCATTTTCCCCTATAATATTATATTATTAAGAAAAATTTGTGAGGGCAAGGGTGGTCATGGCATTGTCTCACTGTAAGTGGTTCCATCCATCTCTGCTCTTAGATGAAAGTAGAATGGGTTCCTCTATATATATATAAATAAGTATAACATAGCATGATAAAACCAGCCAGTCGCACACATGCATGAGATTTCCCAAGTCCTAAAACATCCCAGGATACATTGAGCATTGGAATTTCCTAAATCCTAATCCTACTCGAATTTCCTAACCAAAGTCGATCACCGCCTCAAGCTTTTTTTTTTTTTTTTTTTGAGAGATCACCGCCTCAAGCTTCTATAAAAGAAAACTGCACAATAATAATAATCAATAAAGCTAAGCTCCCAAACTCGTTCTGCTAACTCAACTTCATTGGAGAATTTCTCAACAAAAAAAAAAAAACTTCGTTGGAGAATCAAAATCAGCCATCAGGTACTCAAAATTTTTTTTTTTTTTTTCTTTATTTCTCTTTTTATATCCTTTTTCTTCTTTTGCTGTTTCTAGTTTTCACGTTGCAACGTGAAAACTAGAAATAGCAAAAGAAGAAAAAGGACATAAAAAGGGATCGGTATGGTGAAAATATTCAAACAAGTATTTTATGTAAAAATATGTTAGAAATATGACTGAGTAATTTAAGGATTTGTTATTTATTTATTTTTGTCTCTCTTTTATTTATTCTTTATAAAGAGTTAAAGACCCGACCTCTGTTGAAAATAATCACAGGTTGGAACTTGGAATTTTATCTTCTTTTTTACCTATACTTATTAATATCGTTATTTTCTTGGGTTCTAAACTATTAAAGTTTGCTATTTGTCACACCAAAAATTTCTAAAGTATAAAGTATTAAAGTTTGCTATTTGATCACACCAAAATTTTTGCTATTTATGATTAGCTTAGCATAGTATTTCTCTAACGCCTTGGATGATTTGGTGAGATAATTATATGACATAATGACACAGGTACCTGCTTTTTCTAAGAAGCAAATCTCTATAATTAAATTCTAGAAAGTAGAAACCATCTTCTAAAAAAATCCTAGAAACCAGTCCACACACACCAAAATAATAGGGACTACACAAACCGAAATCGACAATCTTCTCTCTTTTTTAATCCAAAAAAAAAAAAACCGACAATATTCTTGACTGGCTTATATATGCACATAAGTTATCACTAGCTAGTCTCATTCGTACTCATAATTGAGTTTCTTGGAGATTCGGCCTTCAAATCTTTGAAGACTCATAAGTCATAAGCAAGAATCTTTGTAGTTGTTTTATTTATTTTTACTTCTTGTTGTGGTTTAATAAGTTAGCATATCGCACAAATTATTCACTTGTAATCTCAGCATTTTTTTTTTCCCTCTAAGACATACTTTTTATTTTCCTGTACTTCTTGTTAATAAACTCCGTGAAATACTTTCAAAATCCTCCTTCAATATATTGGGTTTTACAAATCTTGTCAACACACATATTATTTAGTAAAAAGATTTGAAATTAAATATATATTTTAAAATCCTAGGACAATAATTAAATTTTAAGGGTTATATACTTATATCTTTCTTTCTTTCTCATATGTTCAATTCATGATATATAATATTGATCATGGCAATCAGTAAACAAGGGTCCAAGACTCCAAATCTTGACGTGATCTGTTTTTTTTTTTTTTTTTTTTGAGTAAGCTAGTGATGTGAGGTTTAATGGTATAACTTTATATCTTATGTTAATGTTGTTGCTATTCTTGTTGATATCGTAATCGTTGTTGTTATCTTCTTAAGGTTGAAATAAAATTATATAAGAAGTTTGGTTAGTTCAATAGATACTAGATAACTCTATTGTATTGTTACCGCATTATTTAAAAAAAAAAAAAAATACAAAAATGCTATTGAATTAATACATAGTACATCTATTTTAGACATCAAATATTTTTTTATATATAAGTTTTAGAATATTGAAGGGAAGGTTTGAATAAAATTATTTTAAAAACTCTATTTAAAAACTTTAGCCTAAACCTAAAATAATTTTGCTATTCAATTTATCCCGATTTATTATTTTGCTAACATTTTAAATATTGTATAAGGATGAAACGTGACGAGGTACCACAAAACAACAGCACAAGGGCTCCCATTGCAATCTCAGATTCAACTTCTGCTAATCGAGAATATTTAAACTCACTAATTGATTGTGTAAATGTTCATAGCTCTCTCTCCCTTAGATTGTGCATTCTTCGATCTCTAAAATGCTTATTTCGAAAGTGCTAATTTTTGTGAAATGACTGTCAGATCTTAGTTGAGATTCGTCGGTGTTTGGGACTGAATAAGAGTAAAGATGAAGCAATAGCGTACATCTCAACTCAAAGAGATATACAAATACATCCTGCTTATGTAAAAACTGGTAGGCATCTTCTTATACCTATTAATTAGTTTATATCTAATCAATCATTTCTCACATATTTTATATATATAAAATTACGAAGCAAGGTGTGAGGATCTCTATTTATTGAATGATGAAGTCTTGATGCTCCAACTATAACGTATGATATGAAGAGTTGTAATAAATAAAGCAAATAAGTATGAACATATTGAGCTCAACTCTGAAAAAAAACTTGTTCATGCTCGTTACCTTAGTAAACAAGTAAAGCTTAAGTTCAAGTATAAGCACATATAATATTTCACAATTCTAGGGCAGTAAATCAAACTTTATAAGTTTTAAACAAAAATAATTCTATCTATTTAACTCAAATAATATAATTTTAACTACAATTTAGCTATTAGTTATTTGTATAAATTTGTGAATGGGTAAAAAAAATTTGTCATGGTGATTATGATATATTAGAAAAAGAATAAGTTAATTAAGTTGTTTTCATGAATAAAGTCAAACTTGTTCGACTTGTGTTAGAAATAAAATTAAATAAACAATTTTTTTTTGGAACCAGCAAAAAATCAAGTAATTATGTATGTGGATTTTGTAACCAATTAATAATCTTCTAAAATCATTAGAAATGTACAAATTATTATATTCTTTCTTTGTCAAATTAAGATGGGTCTTAGTTTTTTTTTTTTTTAATTCAGTGTGGGAAAGGTTGGAGAAGGAGAATCCTGAGTTTTTTTATAACTATTGCAAAGGAATACAACATCGTGAACAGCCAACTTTTACTCCTACAGGTAATTTCTCAGTTTTTCTTTCATGGCCATGAAAAAGTACCACTCTAATTTATGACAATAGCTTTTTAGATATATTAATACTTGTTTTATCAGCTGCTGTTTGATTTACATATTTCTTATCATGTAGTAAACGATTCTCTGATGGGGTACTCGGCTCAAGAACAGTTTCCTTACCCTGCTTACAATCAACCTCATTTCAACTCCACAAGCCATGGAATACCCAACCATATGCATTATCCCTTTAATGTGGAAAACAAGTGAGATTTCATATTCTTTTGTTCTTTGCTAAGCCATCACTTCTATTTGATTTATGTTTGTGCGACTTGTCACATAATCGTTCATACATGTCTATTAGCTTGTAAATGCTTTGAAATTAATAATAACCTGACTAGCAGCTACTTAGTTCCTGATATATTTATGAATATATGGACGTATACATGATGGAAAGCCTTTCATTCTGATTCCAATTAGAAGTTAGGTAGCTGGCTTTAATATAATGAAAGAGCTCAAATAGCATGTTATTGTTGGCATATTGGTTAATTGGTTAAATTCACTAATTTTTGGGACGATTAAGTTTTGTCTGTGTATAAAAAAAGTTCCTAGATTAATGAAGAGACTATCTTATCTCTCTTTGAATATCTGGCTTGCCAAGTTTACTAATGATTGTTACTTTTTGTCCTTAAAATGAAGTGTGTTGATGGAAAGCTCTGCAGCTAGTATGGTTCAGTTTGTCCCACCAATCAGTTCTACATCATCCACATCCAAAATGATTGCAAATGCTTCATCTAGAGCAAGTTCACAAGGGATTGCAAATGCTTCATCTAGAGCAAGTTCACAAGGGATTGCAAATGCTTCATCTAGAGCAAGTTCACAAGGGATTGCAAATGCTTCATCCAGAGCAAGTTCACAAGGGCTGAAGCTCGCACAAGATAATGGGGATTTAGATACTGAATATCTTTGGGATTATCCCTTGCCACAGCCGACATCAGATGTGTTATCTACGGGTGAGTTGTGATAATATTTGAGATATCATTCGCATAGTGTTTACTCTATTTGTTAAGATTGTAAAAGCTCTTATACCAATTTACTTTCAGTTTAGTTGATTGTAGTGGATTTTGGGTAAAATAGTTTATACTATTATGTGGCATTCTTGAGAAACATCATGAATCCAAATTGATTTAATCAACAATAAATTCAGTTAGACAATTTTAAAAAAAGTAGAAGTTACAATAATTTCTAAAATGTAATTTTTTTAAATTTTTTTAAAATTATTTTTTATGAAGATTCTGTTATTCTGGCTATATTTTAAAGCCTTTGAAGCTATTCTGATGGATATTTATCCTGCATCATTGACATATAAATAATTTTGATCCAAATTTTAATAAATACTTGCATTTTCATAGCCTTTATATGACCAAGTTTGAATTTCTCTCATGTTATTGCTGTATAATTTTTACTCTTCGCGAGTTTGATTGTTTCTATTGTGGTGGAGTTGTTTGCAGACTCAGGAGCCCTTGGAGACAATTTTCCTCCTCTGTCAGATCATTTTGAGTTGACGTATGATGAGTCAGAAGGTAGTCAAAATTGCATCTCTATACAATTTCGTTTTAGCGTAATGTGCTCCAAGAATATCTTTCTATTAATCTTGTGCAATCAATTAATTATAACAACATTTTTCTTTTTCTTTCAGTTTATGAGCTCATCTCAAAGTGGCAATGAAACTAACCTTGCAGCTCGAATCCTTCTAGATCTCAAGCACGCACGAGAATGTGCTAATTAAGTTACAAGACTCTTGGATGATTTATTTTTATATAAATACATTAATATGAAGTTGTTTGTTTTGTACCATGTTTGCAATGTTCAATATTTTTTATATTTTATAATAATGTTAATTTTTTAGATTTAATAGCCTAGATTTGTCGATTGAGAATGTGATTTTAGTTTTTGTACAGCCAAAGATGGGACAATTACTTGTCCTTTGTCAATAATTGACAAAATTTTCAATCAATTGAAATAATTAACCGGATGCATCTATAGAATCTATAGATGCCACTATATTGCTTCTTCTGCCTGATAAATAATTTTAGATTGAATAAATGTGCTTAACATAATCTGCACCTTCTTGCTATTGGATTCTAAAATCTCATGCCACAAAATTTGAAGAATACACACAAATATACAAACACCTGTACCGTACTCAAAATGGTTGAGGGTGAAATATAACTTGTTTCAAAAGAAACTGAATATATTTGTGGAAATGGCAATTGTGCTTGTTACTACTGCCAGAATAATCATTACTGCTGCCACAATCCTATCCCTTGATGTTGATATACCATGAACATCCCTGTCATTGGAAAAAAGTATAAAAAATTATTAAGCATCAATTTTTTTCGCCTTTTTGGGGAGAGAGAGTGAGAAAAAGTACCTGATAACAATTGCACCAGGGAAAATGAAGGCTAGGCAGACTGCAGAGGTTGATCCAAGAAATTGAAAAAAGTACCATATATTTGGGATGGCAATTGCAGCTAGGTAGGAGATGGCTAATAGAACAAGGGTGAGGAACAAAAATCTTTTTGTGTCTGTGGCCAAGAGAGGCTTCTTAGGGAAAAGGAATTCATCTATGTTGGCCCTCAAGGAGAAGTTCAAAAGAGGAAACACCAGCATAATGTGTAATGCATAGCTTAACCGAACTATTTGATTAAGTAAAGAACCGAATGCTGAACCAGCATTTTGATCAAAATTGACAAGTATGTCTGGCATGATTGAATCCCCAAATAATAGGTACCCAAATAGACCAATGGCAAAGTATATGGCAGCACAAATTGCTAGTGATATTCGACATGCTGTGATCATATCAGAAGGCTTGCCAAGCTCAAAGCCAATTGGATGAACTGCATGCATTCATCAAAAGCCTTTTTTAGAAAGTTAGGAAATTTAGTGCGTATTTACAGGTGTAAAAGGCTGCTAATACTAAGATCAATGCTAGGACAAAACTTTTTTCACAATTGCTGATAGGACTTATTGTGTTAGAGCAATATTACTTTTTACCTGGGTTCACTATGAACACCACTTTTATATAGCACTCATCACAATAAACCATATCAAGAGTTATGAAAAATGTTGTGTCCCTAATCCCTATATTCGCTGCAAATATTAATGCCCTCTAGTCTGTTCTTACCATTAAAATGAAATGTGAAGGCTGTCACTATGACTGGGACAGCAGTGAAAAGGTCAAAGAATGAGACTTGGTTGTCCAAGTGAGGTAGCATTCTCGGGGTCTCTGTCTTCCCTTCCAGGAGTGCAGAGATTGCCATTGCAGAACTTATGCCAACAAACACTACTGCTAGTAGAACCGATATTGCTGAACTGAACTTCAATGATTCTGGAGACAAACACCAGTGTGATGAAGTAATTGTCAGTAAACATCTATGCTATGAAATTTCAAGATTTACAATCCCAAGCTTCTAACCACTTTGCATATGAAAACACAAGATACTCAAAGAAAAATTAAGACAAAATATTTCGAGCACATCTTGTGCAGAGGTATTCTGGGTGAAAAGTGATCCTTTAGACTTCCTAGAATTAAATCAAACATAAATCATTCATATTCCCGAGCATCATTTCCTAGGAATTTGGATGTCCTGGTTGTGTTTAAATATCAAAGTTAATATCTTTTCAACTAATGAATTTGTTGCTAATGCGCAATATAAATGTGAAACATCAAATATGGAAATTACTGACCTACTCGCCGAAACAGTACTAATGGAAGCATAATGAAGACAACGGTGACTAGCAAAGAAAATTCGCGCGAGTTCCACCAGTGAATGCCAAACCATTGTTGTAAAATGCCCAAGTGCACTACTCCTTCAGGCTGGTTTCCAGAGAGGACATCCCCTGAGGAAAGTCAAACAAATACAAATGTGAAATGTGAATTTGTACAATTGTACTCATCATGAATGATCTATATGAACTAAGACTCTTTTGCTCATATTCTTACAAGTTGCCCATCCTTAGTCCTCAAATGGCCACAACATTTGGGTTCATAATCATAGCTCACATGATCACATTTATGCATCAAACCCGCGTTTTATTCCAATTGGATCAAATCATGTTTAAAATTAACTAAAGTAGTTCCTCTAAAAAAAATTCTTATAGTTTTTTTGATACCATACAAACATGAAATTGAAACTACTAATTGTGTTATACCATGAATCATCAATCACGCACCCAAAAAAAAAAAAAAAAACCAAATTTATTTATTATGTCATTAAAATAACATCAATCAAATTTATTGTCACATAGTTTGTAACTTTTTTTAATAGTAAAATTAGTTGTAGAAACCTTTGCTTCTCCCCCATCCATTAACCTTAGCACAATCTGACGCCAACCAATACAATATTCTTAGACTTGTTTCTATAAGGTTATCAAAGAAAACATACCGTCCATTTAATTCGATGCTTTGTCTAATGCTTTGTTAAAAAACACCCAATCTGACATGTCTAATGCTTTGTTAAAAAACACACATACACAAACACAAAATAAAATCTTGGTAAATTTCGATGCTTACCAATAATAATAAGGTACATGATCAAACACCCAAGATTTGTAACCATGACACAAACTTGTGCAGCCACAGCTCCTCCACGACCAAAAGACTCCCTCATGACACCAGCATAAGTTCTTGAGTGACCCGAATGTGTAAACCTCATCAAAAACTCCACTGACACATCAGCCAGCATAGCAATAATCACTATTAGCAAAAAAGCTGGAATTACACCTAGCACCTTAAGGGTGGCCGGAATTGACATAATTCCAGCACCAATTATACTCGTTGCCACATTAAACACCGCCCCCGGTAGCGTTGCATGCTTTATCTCTATCTTCAGCTTGTGTTCCGGTAGGAGTGGCACGTTTATTCCGGCAGCCGGTGACATCCCGGCAATAGTTTTTGCCGACTAGCTTTGAAATAAGACCCTTTTTTTTTTGTTTGAGATTGTTGTCTTCTCCTACGTGAATACGCTTTAATGTTTATATAATATGGTCTGGTACTTGGTGGGGTGGGCAAATTTACCAGAATGTCCTTGGTGTAAGTGAAATTTGATTGGTTTGAATAATTAAAAGAGTGGGTAAGATGGGAATTGATATGAATGAGTTCAAGACAACATAGAGTGGCTGCAGTGGCACGAATCATGTGACATTGGCGAGGACAATAATGCATGTATACTGACAAGGAAAGTGAAATGAACAAGAAAAATGAATGTGGACTCAAAAGTGGGTCATGGGAGGGTCTTCTCAGTTCTGAAAATCAAAGGCTTCGAGAGGAGTAATCGCTGGCATGCTCGCAGATTCATCCTATTATTAATCGTGCTGATTCATCCTATTGTTAATCATTACTGTTAAGGAGTGCAGCTTAATCCAATTTGGTAACATGTTGATAGAAATTGACACACCATTTAACCAACTACCAATAAAAAAATGTGGATTAATTTATTCATCCAATAAAATAAATGGCAAAACTCAAATTGAATCTTACCCTTAAGTCTGTATAATTCATATGGAATAATGCCGATATGCTTTTAGAGCTACAGTCTCAAAAAATGTGTCTAATAATGATTAAAACGATTTATAATTTTTATTAAGCTGATGTATTCCTATGATATTTGGTATAAATTCAAATTTTGGCCTAATCATATCTTTAAAAAAAAAAAAAAAAAAAAAAACTAACCTACGTTACATGACACAGTAAAACTGCATATGCTGATATGCGCCTAACAAAATTGTGTGTACAATGTTTGTGAGAATTCTATATGTAATATCATTTCTAACAATACACAGGCCCGTTTGGTATGTATGTTTAAGTAATAGTTTTCAGTTTTTTTTTAAAATACGTGTGGGTGAAAAAGTGTGTGAAAATACGTGTAATATTGTTTAAAAACTGAAAATACGTGTTTGAACTCGCGTACCAAACGAGATATTTTCTATTTATAATACACTAACAGCTAGTCAGCTACCGTGAAAGGAATCGAATATTTTATCAAAAAAGGAGGGGAAACTGGAACATGCTTGAGTGATGATGAAACATCTTCTAAACAGGTCCACATAGACATAAGTGACAGGCCACGAGCTGAAGTGGTATATACGTGGCAGTATTGTTGCTAACCTGTATAGGACCGTAAAGCTATAAGAGCATTCACAACAAAAATGTTAAAAAATATAATTTTTAATAATTTAAAAAATTACTTTATCTATTTTAACAATTTACTTTTAAATATATTAAATATCAGAGGTTGTATTTTAACTTTTTTTTAAGATATGAGAAATTTACTTGTGTACACATTAACCCTTTGTGTGCAATATGGAATTTATCAAAAAGATTGAAAGTTACATATAAAGTTTGTTTTAACGGGGGGGCCCTTCTTTTATAGCCACCATAACTTTTGGATCAGAAACCAGCACCAGCACCAGCACCAGCACCAGCCAATAGCTTTATTACTTTTTTTATTTTTTAGTGGTACTTTTTCTTTCGCATGAGAATATTTGAGCTTCAATCACTTATGTGTAGGGTAATGAGTATGATGGATTATGATTTAAAAAAAGAAAAAGATAATGTTTATGATGAGTTGATGACTCAGAAAAGAAACATGTGTGGAACGTGTCATGAGCATGAACCCTTTTGTCTACAAAAATATCTATTGAGGTCAAATGAGTAAGGTTAGGAATATATAAAATAACACAATTTTGCGTCACAACTTACTACGTTGCGAGTTATAAGTAGTAAAGATGTGTCTAACATGAATTTATCATCATACTTTTATTATTCACAATTCGTCATGTGGCGAGTTGTAGCATAAAATTGTATCATTTTTACATTTTATGTGCCTCTAGCATTAGTAAGATAAAATAGACATTTCTAATTTTACACATCTGTGAATATAAATAGGTTTTCTTTACCCAAAATAAAATATATAAATAGGTTGATTATTTCAAAAATAAATAATGATATCGATGATTGGAAAAGTTGAAAGACCCTATTCCAATTAGAATCATCCCTACTCAAAGAAGAATTCATTCTGATAAAAAAAAAAAAAAAACTATGGATTTATCCAACAGAAATTAAGAACAAAAAAAAAAATTGAAAGGGACAAACTTTTAAATTTTGAGGCAAGGAATCCATCAACAGTTCGACACTTTGACCACAAATGATCTAACACTTCTGCCGTTCTGGGGGGCAAAAATAACACTCTATTTTCTGGCCTCCAAAAAGTCCACATTTATCCGATTTTTCTTTTAGGGTTTTTTGTAATAAAGTAAACACTAAAAAGTTTATTCAGGAAAAATTTATTAACTAAATGAAATTTGCACTAGCTCTTCACAATGGTACAATTGTAAACTTGCAATATCTCCAAACCAAACCCTTTTACTATTTTATGTACCAAAATCCTATTAAATTTTGGAAATTCCTTCCCAAATCAATCCCATTTAATTTGAAATCGCAAACCCATACCAAACTTGTTCATTTATCTTATCATTTGTTCTCTTTAAAAAAATCTGATCATTTGTTAGGTAAAATGAATAAGATAAAGTTGAGTTAACCTAAAATTAAACATGCAAATTACCATTCAATAAATATTAAGCATTGGTTAGCACTTTTACTCTAAACTAGTTGTGGACTCATACGATATGTGGGAATAAATAATTATTTTGTATTATAATATAATGTATAATTTATTCTCCATTCTGTCCACTTTGATCCACTTCAGTCCTATTCGGGTCATTCAGTCCATTTTGGTCCTATTCGGTCCATTTTGTCCACTTAGGTTCTATTCAGTCTATTCTATCAACTTCAGTCCTATCCAGTCCACATTGGTCCAATTCGATCCATTTTTCCATCTCGGTCCTATGCAGTCCAAATTAGTACCTTTCGGTCCATTCTGTTCACTTCGGTCTTATTTGGTCTATTCATTCTTATTCGGTCCTATTCAGTCCACCTAATTCTTATACGGTTCATTTGGTCCCATTCTGTCCAATGGTCCACTTTGTTCCATTTGATCCAATTCTGTCCATTCGGACCACTTAGTTCATTTTGTTCCACTTTGATCTATTTGTGTGCACTTACATAATGTGAAAAGACATGTTTAGATTAAAAGAACTTAATCTAAATCCAAATTTATTTAAAAAAATATAAATCACAAACTCATAATATCTAAAATCTTAAGCATAGCATTTATTGTTGTTACGCTTTTATTGAGTCATATTAATATAGCATTTCAGTCTACTTCAGTATGGCTAAGTTTAAGTGAAAGTCTTTCTAAACATAAAAATTATGAATATACGTGTTATTCTCACAACTTCCAACAACTATTTGCTATAAAAATTACCCCAAAAAAAAAAAATGATGATAATTTTTAACGTTAACCGCCACAAACTTCTAACAAAAAAAAATGTACTCTATGAGAAGAAAGTGATAGATATGTCAAGCAGGAAAAAAAGAAAAGAATGGGATTTAACAATTTTTTTGCGCGGCTACTTCAAATTTTATGAATTATTTTATAGTGTGAGTTTCAAGACTTTTGAATATTTTTTTTTCATATCCTTTTTTTTTTTTTTTGTTGGATTTGTTTCTTCTTTCTATTTTACAATGTTGATGCAATAAAAATTCATCTTCAAATTCTTTTCAAGCTTTCTTTTCAGGGGAATTTTTTCAATCTTTTATTAGTAAATTTTTGCAATTTACTTATTTGTCACATGTTGAAAATTATTAAGTTTTGACAGGTTTTCGACTTTTCTTTTTCGGATTAAAAAAAAAAAGATGGAGAGAGAAAGGAGCTCTGAAGAAAGTGACGCTCTGGAGAGAAGTACTAAGAAGTTTAAGGACAACCATTGTGAAGGGGAGTATCAAACTCGAAATGCTGAATCTAATGCGAATGCATTCAAGAGCTACAAGGATAAGCTGGTGGGGGATATCCCAAGGGCGTACGAACAAGCCTTTGGCCTTGATGCTTTCATGGAGGACGAAGCAAACTCGGACAGTGAGGAGTCTAGCCTCTGCGAAGGTATGGTGGTGATATCTCTGTCGAAAGAAGAAAAGGCTAGAATACATGAGCCTTGGGGGAAAGCTATCATTGTTAAAACATTTGGGAGGAAAGTGGGATTTCAATTTCTGTCGTCTAGATTCAGGGGCGGCCCAACATAATTTGGGGCCTAAGGCGAAAAATTTATGCGGAGCCTTTAATTTGTAAATATTAATTAAACAAAATTATTTAATACTAATCAAATTAAGGTTAATTTAATACATTAAATACATAAATAATACCAACTAGATTAATGTTAATTTCATATAGAGAATTGAATATCATAGTTGAACCTATAAATATTAATAAAAAGAAATAAAAATATATTGCGATTGAAAAAGATACTTTATTTTGGATATAAGACGATGCATAGTTAAATAAAATTGTAATCTAATTTTTAATTTTATATTTTGATTTTAAGAGAGAGAGATAGATATTATTTGGTGTATGGCTTTGTAGGATATTATTTTACAAAAATCAAAGTCTCAAACTATTAGGAGAGATTAATCTATAATTGATGATTTAACACATTTGCAACATCTTTTTGAAATATTTTAGGGTTTCAATTGAGTTAAGGTTCTATTGGTCTCGTACTTTGAGAGTCTTAATAGAAATGAAAAAGAAAAATGCGCTAATTAAAAGCACTATAAAATGTTCAAAATATAATGTGATATTGTCTCTCATTGATGAACTTCATCAATTTAACTAATGAATGTTTATATCACTTTTTTGTGATTAATAACATGGTAATTTGTAAACCAATAGTAAAATTTGTAGTATCCTTAACATCACTAATAAAAAAAAATGTACAACCTTTAGAAAAAATATATATATATATATAATTTTATAAAAATTTGGGCCTTTATCTATGGAAAGTGGGGCTTTTTTTCCTAAGGAAAAATTTGTTTTTTGGTGGGGCCTTAGGCCTAGGCCCAGCTTGCCTATGCCTTGAGCCGGCACTGTCTAGATTAAGGACAAGGTGGATACCTTCTGGAAGACTGGACTGCATTGACTTAGGAAATGATTTTTTTCTCATCAAGTTTGAGCTACAATTTGAAAGTGGTTTGAAAGGGGGACCATGGTTTGTGGGCCAACAGTTTCTTGCCATTAGGAAATGGGAGCTTGAGTTTAAGGCGGAGGAAGCTTCTCTTTCTTCTGTGGCAGTATGGATTAGGTTGCCTAGTTTACCTATTGAGTTCTACAAACCCACCAGTTGTCTAGCATATCTGGCTACATCGTAACAACTATGTCTTCAGGAATAAGAGGATTAATGAATCTATCCATTTGCAGTGTATTAAGAAAGGGGTGGAATTCTATGTTATTGTACCTGATAATTCAAGCAAACCTCCCAAAACCTAGTTTCAAGTGAAATGGACTAAACCCAATCTTGGTTGGGTGAAACTAAACACAGACGGGGCTGTCTGTGGTGAACCTAGCAAGGCTGGTAGGGGTGGGGTACTACGGTGCAGTAGTGGGAATTGGATTGCTGGCTTTGCTAGAAAACTTGGTGCGGTCTCTTGCACCATGGCGGAGCTCTGGGCCCTTAAGGATGGGCTTTTATTGGCTAAACAATTAAATCTCCTAAATGTTAACATTGAACTGGATGTTGAATTTATTGTATACTTACTTTCTAACCCAAACACTGTTAATCTGATGTTGGAATCTCTCCTAAATGATTGCAGGACCCTGATCAACTCGATGCCTAACTGCACTGTGTCACACATCTTTCGGGAAGCTAACCGATGTGTGGATAGTATGGCTAAGATGGGAGCAGATCTAGTTTCTGACTTCCAAATTTTGTATGAACCACCGCCTGTGGTGGATAATGCGCTAGCTTTTGACAAAGTTGAGTTCTTTTGTAATAGACTTGTTGTTTAATGTTATTCTCTTCCCGTCATTTACCCAAAAAAAAAAAGAAAAAGAAAGAAAAAAAGAAAATTATTAATCTTTTAGAAAGAAAAAAAAAATAGAAAAACTTCTATGCACATGCGGCTAGATTTTTTTTAAGCCACATGGTATAATGCGATGCATAGCTTAATCAAGAATCACTTGTAAACTAAAGAAAATAAAAAGATATTTCATAATTTCATTAAAATTAAATAATAAAATAGAGAATATATATATATATATATATATATATATATATATATTTTTATCGATTGATTATTCAATATGTAATAGGAACTAATTGTATCCAAACAAAAATATAGGGTTTTTTGACCCTCAAATTAACGAACATTCACATATAAAAACCCTATATATATATATATATATACACACACACACACATTAAACCCTTCTCTTACATTCATGGTCTCTTACAACTTTCTCTAACCTAACCCCTTCTTCACGTCGTTGTTCAACGTTAGAATCAACTACAACCATGGTTATGCCAAAGAAAACCCAAGGCCGGCAAAAGGTAGAGATAAAGGAACTAGATGGAAACCAGCGACAAGTCACATTCTCAAAGCGCCGTGCTGGTCTCTTCAAAAAAGCCGGTGAGCTTTCCGTGTTGTCGGGTGCTGAAATCGCTGTAATCGTCATCTCTAAGAAAGACAAGGTATACTGCTTCGGACACCCTGATGTTGAAACCATTCTCAACCGCTATCTCACCGGAGGAGACGACGCTACCTTGGCCGAGTCGTCTCAACAAAAGCATGTGGCTGTGAATGAGTTCAATATGCAATATGATGAGGCTCAAAGGGAGTTGGCGATGGAGAAGAATCGTTTGAAGGAGATTGAGGAAGATGTGAAGATGAAGAAGATGACTGGGAGTGGAGGGTTTTGGTGGGACAAGCCCTTGGATGAGAACATGGGGTGGGAAGAGATGCAACACTATTTGTGGTCTTTGCAAGAGGCGCGAAAGAAAGTGGCGGCGAAGTTGGATGAGCGAATGAGTATGAGGATGGGGAAGAGTTCTTTGATGTCTTCAATGGATATGAAGGTGGATGTGGGGAATAATATTTTTGTTAATCCCAATTTGAATGGTGGTAACAATAATGGTGGTGTTTTTGATAGCCATGGCTATGGGTTTGAACTTGGACAGTATTGAAGTTTATGTTTTATATTTTTGGTTTGAATGGGAAGATTTAGACATGGATGATAATTTTTAGGGTTTTTACTTTTTGGAATGAGTAAAAGTTGATTCCAAAACTTTTAAGAGTATGGTTTGGTTGTTGATTATTAGAAGGAATACTAAATAAATTCAAACATATTCTTACAGATTTTTTTTTTTTTTTTTGGGTATTGTAAACCATGCAAATTGAGTATTTATTAATTTATTAATTCCTTAGTTATAAAATATACTAGGGCAAATGCTCCATATGATTGAATCTATGGTGTATCTGTTTCATGATAATTGTTTTTTATTATTATGTCAAGACACTAATAAATTTATGGTGTAGTTGAGATTCTTCTTTAAATAGAGATAATGGAATGGTTTTCTTCTAATCTCTCAAACACGGTCATAACATAATAGATAAGCAAAGCACTAATTTCCATAACCCCGGTCTCCTTGATTGAATGACATCAAAGTGTCTTGCCCATTTAAGGAATATGAAGGAGGTATATGGCCTTTCTGTTGCCTTGACGAGCTAATGTTTAGATCTTTTGAAAATTTTAGGAGATATCTGATTAGTTACTAACTCCTTATTATTTGGGAAGAGTGAAAGAAATAGAATTAAAATAATAATTTTATAATATTCTTTCCTTTTCTTATTTGAGAATTTTAATGGAGAGAGCAGAAAATTCATTCCTTTTTTTTTTAAGTTTAAACGGGAGGGAATGAAGTGGGTAAAACAGAACACCCATTTTCCCCCCTCAATATTAGGAGGAATTGGAGGAAATAAAATTAGATTTAATGAAGTTTTTACTAAAACTCCCAAAATACTCCTATATATTCAACTTTTTGTTTTAAAATAGGAATGTAATAGTAATATTTCTTTCCTTCCATGTACTCACAAATAAAGTAACTTAACTTTAATCTCTTTCTATTCCTTTATTTTAAGAATAATGATAGAGATACAAATTTTTTTACAAATTGCTGATGTGGTGAGTGATTATTGGTAAATGAAAAAGTGATATTAATGATGTGCCTAAATGAAAACCAATAAGAGGTTGGTTACATCAAAATTTTGTAAAAATGTTGTAAAATAGCTTGTGGCTGTAACATTTCTTATTTTAAAATATCCAAACAAGATTATTTATTCCATTTCATTAATTTTTTTTCATTCATTTCCCTACATAAATGTATTCAATTCAATTATATTCATTTATGATCATTTCATTTCTTTATGAACTGCCAATTGAAGGCTAAGATTTTTTTTTTTTTAGAAGAAAATGAAGGATAAACTTAGTTTGATGTGCTAGTTTTTATCTTTTTGCATTAGGATTTAATTATTAAAGTTATCCTCATAATTTTGCTAGTTTTTATCTTTTTTTCATCCCTTTCTATTTATTTATTTTAAAACATTTAAACAAGATTATTTAATTACATTTCATTAATTTTTTTTTCATTCCTTTTCCTACATAAATACATTCATGATTGTTTTGAACTGACAAATGAAGGCTAGACCTTTTTTTTTTTTTTTTTTAAGAAGAAAATGAATGCTTAGATTTTTTTTTTTTTTTTTTTTGAGAAGGAAGGTTAAGCTTAGTTTGATATGCTAGTTTTTATCTTTTTGCATTAGGATTTAATTTTTTAAGTTATCCTCATAATTTTGTACATGGAATTAGGTTATCTCTATATATTAAGACGATTCAGAAAGTTAGTTATAGATTCAAAAATGGTCAAAAATACTCCTAATCTAATTAGATAATTCTTATTCTTAAAAAAAAAAAAAATTAGGGTTAAAATTGTAATTCAACAAAATTAAAAAAAAAAACTACCAAATAAACTTTTTCCTAAAAATTGGTATACTTTTTATCTAAACATATCTCAAGTACGTTTTATACTTTTTTTTTTCCTAAAAATTAGCACACTAAACCCAACAGTTTACTCAATTTCAATTTCAAATCCTAAATTTTAGTTTTATAAAAATCATTTCATGTATAATCTCACTAACAATAGATAAATTCAAATTGAAAAATTATATTAAACTAAAAAAAAAAGCCTCATCGCACGTGCAGAGTGCGTGTGATGAGGCTAATATGTATTAATTTGTTTTAAAGTTTTATTAATTCTTCTGCAGTGCTGAAGTCAAGTAATTAAGGGTGGGCGTAAAAAAAGGTAAAAAGCTTTGCTTCTTAATTTAAATGCATTTTTTGGCTTAGCACACTTATGCTTTTTGTTCGCATCCACCCTCAAATTAAGGAACTCTCACCCTTATTTGTGGAGATTCTCCTAAAGTCACTACAAAAAACGCGGTTTTAAGCTGCGTTTTGTAGCCGCGTTTTTGTAAAATGCGGCTACAGGCTGGAGTTTCAGCCGGGTTTTTAAAAAACGTGGCTCCAGGCTAGACTTCGAGCCGCGTTTTTGAAAAACGCGGCTCCAGGTTAGCCTTTGAGCCGCGTTTACTAAACCCGGCTATAGCCCTCCCTGGAGCTGCGTTTTTTCAGGGTGAGGCTGCGTTTTTTGGGGTAGGACTTGAGCCGTGTTTTATAAAAACGCGGCTACATGCCAGCTTTGGTTTTTTTTTTTTTTTTTTCTTTTTCAAATATGTCCGGAGCTGCGTTTGCCAAACGCAGCTCAGGTTATGGTTAGAGTTGCGTTTAACCACTAAACGCGGCTTCAACATTAAGTATAAAAAAATAAAAATAAAAACACAACTCCACAGAAGAAAAAAATACCCTAACCTCTCGATTGATCTCAAAAAAACCTCTCGGACCATCTATCTCGACTCCATCCCCCTTCCTCCGATTCCCCTTCCTCTCAACTCAATCTCAAACTCCTTCCCTCTCTTCCACCCTCTCCGAATCGCCGTCATCCTTCCAGTCTTCCCTCCGCTCTCCATTCCCTTCTCATCAATCGGTAACACACACACACACACACTCTCTCCAACTCGCAATCTCACTAAAGACACTGTCGCAAGGCCGAGTAAGAGTAAGTTTTTAAAATTTTTTGATTTGCTTTGTGTTTTAGGGTCCCCATTTTTCGTTTAGGGTTTCGATTTTACGTTTATGGTTTCGATTTTCGATCTAGGGTTTCGATTTTGGGTTTAAATGTTCAATTTTCCCAATTAATTTGGTTCTAGATTTGGATTCAAAAATTAGGGCTAAGGAATCTCTCTGATTCTCTCTGATTTTGTTGCAAGCTTGTTGGAGGAGCCGGTGATATCAAGCTTACTAAAGATGGCAACACTCTTTTGAAAGAAATGGTGACTTCTCTCTCTCTCTCTGTCTCTCTCTCGCTCTGTCTCGTAAACCCTTGATCTTTAAAAGTTTTTTTGTACAATACGCACAGCCTGTGTTACTCGCATTGCAATGCAACATTTTTTTTTCTTTATCTTTTAATATTTTAGTCTTAATTAAGGTCTATGAAATTGAACTGTTTAGGGTTCCTAAAAAAAAAATGAAAATTGTATTTAGTGTTAAGTGTTATCCTTTTACATTTTTTAACAGTGATGCTTGCAATCCAGATATAGAGAAGGAGGAGAAAATAGACCCCTGCCACCGGTAAGTTTTTCTTTTTTTCATTTAATTTGGTTGGATTGATTTTTATTTACGTATTTGGGTAACATTAGGTTTTGATTTGATTTTTTGAAATTTGGGGTTATATATGATTTTGGTTTGGAGTAACAAAGGCAATTCTGATTTGTACCCTTCTGATTTTGTCGGGGAAATTGAACAAGCTGGCTCTGGATCAGCTTTCTGGGTTTGATACGCAGAAAACGGTGCCGTTGGTTGCATTGGCCAATTACATTGGTCGTACGCAAACGTAATATAGGTATGTATCAATATTCTTATCTTTTGGAACTTACCTTTACAAAATTATAAATTTCATTTTTATGAAGTAGTAGTTAAAAAATTTGTGGGATTTCATCAGTGTTTGCTTGTTTGTCGTTTTTTTTTTTCCTGAGAAGATAGTGAAGTAGTTGATTGTATAGCTAAGTGAACAATGATATATCTTATATGTCGTGCATGAAGCCTCCAAGTCATACATGCATCACTTGTCTAACATATTTTGACTATAATTCCTTCTAATTTTCACCCATCACCCTTTTGTGTGGATTTATATTTTAGGCACTGATCAAATTAGTAAACTATACTTTTCATGATTGCTATCCATGTTGCTGAGTTGACTCAGAACAGCCTTTAGTTCCTTGTTGTCACAAGAGAAGGGGTCTAAATAAGTACCAATATTGTTTGGTAGTCCCTTAAAAGTGGTTTCAGTGTTAATCTTGGTGATGGGTAGGTTTGGTTCCATGTTGGTCATGTGTGTGAAAAATGGGCTGGTTTGGTTGGGGTTTTGGTTTTGGTTGAAAATGGAGAACCAGGGCACTTGCTCATATATATGTGGAAGGGCTTTAGGTTGAACTAATGATGTAAGAGTCCATTATTGCTGGGAGAGTTGAAGAGCCCGTGTCATCATAGCAATTTCCCATGCTAGGTTTGGCAGCAACTTCTCTATTTTTGTAGAACACCCTACACAACACCCAATCCTCCTGTGCATACCAATAAAAAAAATGAGTTACATTAGTATGCTGATGCTTTTAGACTCATGATAGAAGAGACCAAAATTTAGGAACATAGTTTCAATTTTTTTTTAAGAACATATCAATTCAATTTTGTGATTCATTGGTGGATCCAAATACATAGTTGAATTTAATTAAAAAACTTAAAAGATTAAGATACAAGATGTACTTAGATTTTGTCCCAACCCAAAGAAAACATAAAATTGGCCCAATTAAATGAAGATTGAAACAAAAGTAGATGGTGTTGCATGTTATAATTAATAGGTAACCAGAATATATTGTCTCATATGGAATGAATGAAGCAGAAAAATGAGGAAGAATTGTGGATGTATGTACAACAAGTAGTTTGTTGGCCTATATCCCCCAGTTGATTTGTAAAGTCAATTTTATATATTATTGGACTTGGATTTCATTACCGTCAGCTAACTTGTTAATTATATTTATCTCCACTAGCCATTGATTGAAAATCAAAGTTATATGCACTAGACCAAGAACAATAAACTAGTATATAGACTTACATCATATGCTTAAATATAATACTAAGAAGGATCTTCTTAGGTCAGCTACCCATTATGATTTAAATATTTACATACTAATTAATCGGTGCAAATAAGACAAATAAGGTTTCGTTATAGAGAAAAAAAATTTCTAATAAACTCAAGGATTTCAATATTTCATATCACGAAAAAAATGTTTGTAAACTACAACTTGCCCCGTGACTTCTGCAAAAACTAGAAAAAACTTATGTACGAAAGAAGGGTAGATATGTCATTCAGAAGTGATAGTTTGTCAAAAATTTGACCTACAAGTTTTTGCAATTAAAAATTGAAACTGTTAAGGGCACTATCAATTTATTTTATTATAAATTATTTGTAAATTGACATAATAACAGTTTATGTGGTTAGAGTCACACATAATATGTAAAAATCGACAGCTTAGTTTTTTAAAATTTATGTGTTAAACTTTGTAATTTTATAACATCACTCTTAAAAATCAAACTATCATATACATAAACTACTACAACAATGATTCATTTACCCTGTTATTTTTCTTCGAGTATGAGACTGACAGTAAACAAAATATGTAAAATTAAACACAAATACATTCATAAGTCTAAAATTAAACTACTCAAGCTTTTTAAAAGTGGCCATAAAATAGAGAAAATCAACCAGAGGGAGAACATATATTGAATGGTTACCTTGGGAGAAGAAATCTTAGGAGGACCAAGTGGTCCTTCAAGCCTGAATTCATGCATGACCCATTCAGTTTTTCTTCCTTTGGGTGCTCTTCCTTGATAGAACACCAAAGTTTTTCTCATCCCAACATGGGAACCCTTGCGAACGACTGAGCTGTCCTTCCCTGTGGGTTCCCAATATTGTCCCACGGCAGTAGCTCTGTTTGTTCTCAACCCAGTTGCATATTTTCTATCACGCTGAGTGTAGAAGTACCAGTCTTTTTCTCCCACACAAGCCGTTTCTACCAAATCCATAAAAATATATATGGTGACATTATTAATAGACTTGTCATGATACAATCAATTTCTTTTATGACCAAAAGCAACAAGATTATAATCAGTCACTTCCAATAAGAACAGCAAAATCAGTAGATTTCTTTTTCTTTTTCTTTTTTAAACTTCTTAGTAAACTGGGGCTTTCATGTCTCCACCATTAACCTTAGTGCTGAAAATTATATAGTCATTTCCTTTCAATTCCTAATTTTATATCTCCAGCCCCTTTGAGATAACTTAAATTTATAGGTTTATTAATTTACTTAAATGAAAGACTTTGTTGTTGTTATTGTTGTATTTGACTTAAACATTAAGTTAGGTAAAAGGGGACTATTCTACCTTTAAATAAAAAAAAACTTTTGAAAGTTGTACATAAGTTTGATTTTCATATCCCTTAAAAAAGTTGAATTCGAAGGCATGTAACACTACAAATTATTATTATTATTATTATTATTATTATCATCATTGTTTGAAGTTATATTAATTAAGAGTTTATTAAATTGGCATGGACCAAAAATTCAAATTAATCTGGAGATGTTGCTGTCAAATGTTCCATCAATTTATATCGTTTTTTTTTTAATTCTTTTTCTTTTCTCAAATTGATGAACTACAGCTGAGTTGGGTTCTGCATTTTTTATTGAATCTTGGGTTTTGTTTGTGCTATTAATATTCTCAAAAGTAAATGCATCTTCAGTTTGTTTGATCGATCTATTTTGGCATTTTGAGATTTTTAGTTTTTATGAAATTGAAATTTCATACCCAATTGTATAATAAATTGATAATTATTTATTAAAAATATTATTAAATAGTTGACATAAAACTTTATTTTTTTTATTTTTTATATTAGGCATGAGAAAGTGGCCATAATCTAATTACCCACCCCAACCTATGGACTTTGTATCAGGATGGTTTTTAGACTTTTTATGAGTTATACCATTTTACATTAACTAGTGAAAAAGCTATAACACTAATATATAGCTCATTGAATAGTAGTAAATTTTTAGTGGTTTTTTTTTTTTTTGTTGAATATATTTTATAGTGGGAATTGAATGGTCAAATAGTTATTATTAACATGAAATTTAGAAAACCAAAACTAAAGTGCAGTAGTAGCAATCACATTCCACTTTACGACAAAATTGTATGGCACCTTGGTCGAATTTGTCAGGAAATTGGCTTGGCGAATGCCATTCATATTCAAGCCATTATAAAGTGGGCCACGTCTTTCACAGGGCCCCTCCACGTATGAGTATTGGATGTGTGTGAATGTTTCGTCCTTTTCAACCCTTCACAAGTGGCTCTATGTCCCTTTCTTTGCTTTTTATTTCTTTTTATTTTCCAAAAAAAAAAAAACCCCATAATTTCTAAAGTTTTTATTCTTCATAAAATGGAAATAACTTAACTTATGATTTTTATATTTTTTATAAAAGTAGTATAGATTAAAATTCATGTGTTATTGACTTTAGTTAGATTATATGATATTTACTTATTTTATAGAAGTTTTTTTTTTACTAATAACTAATTCTACTATAATCTAATTTAAGTATACATATAAAATACTTTTGTTGAAATTTAAAACCTAACTCTATACAGCACTGTATGATAAGATCTTATCATACAATGCTGTATAAATATTTATCTATACTACTATTTAAGGGTTGTACCTGTTTTGACCGGGTTTTTTTTTTTGTTCCAAAATACCCCTATAGCCTATGTTTAAGTAGAGACAAAAGTAAAGGATAGTGAAGTAAAAATACATGTCTAACTTGCACTAAAACATTACCTACAAAATAGGACCACTTTCTGATGGTTTTCAAATTGTTTTATTTATTTATAAAAAAAATTAAATTAAATTAAAACAAACACGTGTATTTTTTTTTTTTGTGAATATATCTGCCATGATAATTGATAAAAAAAAAATCAATTACCTTTATTAAAAAAAAAAGAGTCTATTATTCAAACTTCCTCTATTTCCCATGATTCATGTTTTCACGTTCTTTTTCAGTTTTTTTTTTTTTTTTTTAAACTTTCATTACTGTGGGGCCAGAACAAGCCAGCAGCCCCGGCCCACTCCAGGCCCAGCCCAACGGCCCATGCCGAGGACGCCTCGACGATCCGAGGTCCGAGGACCAAAGTTTGGAGCCCAGTACCCAAGGAGCTTTGCCGAGGATGGTTACATCCTCGGCATGCCGAGGACAGAAAGAGGGCACACGTCACACCTTTAAGGGGGGTCTCCCCAAGCATCCAAGGAGCAAATAACGAGAACCAATGGCCGGACATTGGAGCATGGCGGAGGAGCAGGTCCCAGGTGAACTGTCACCTCCACATTAAATGCCCTCAACTAACGCTCTGGCCGCATTAATGAGGACAGGACCTCTGAACAGTGCCGTCTGGAGCGCTGCAACCCACTGGAGGTATGGGAATGCGGCTGATGGGACAGACACTCGAGTAGAAGCCGGATTGATCAACAAATGTAAGGCTAGGATCAACTGAGTGAGGAGTATATAATGTAAAAATCCCTCTTGTGAGGGGGGGACGAAAAACCAGAGAAAAAGGAATACTGTAGCAGAGTATTCTCTCCCAACTCTTGTAACCCTTCTGAAAAGAGATAATAGTAGTTTCCAACTCCATAAGGCACGTCCGAGGAGCCCCATGGTGTGTTTAAGCCCACGTTCTAGTTATTGGCAACCACGTACTACCATGCATGGCCGTTGCCTTCCTTACTGAGGCCTAGCTCTTGAGTCCACAACTCTACAAATTTATTGAAGGGTTAGTTGGGCTTGGGCCCACTCTCTCGATCCTTAGAGAGCGCTCGAATCCACCCCCTACAATTGGCGCCGTCTGTGGGGAGAGCTTGTGCGTTGGTGAGGACAACAGTTAAGCATGGTAGGATCAGGCCTTCACCAAGGAACTCCCAATCGACCTGAACCGGCGAAGTCACGACATCAAGGTAAGTATGGCGACCCCGGAGGCGGTCAGAACGACAACAGGAGGTTTCGAGAGGGAAGCGTGCACACTTCAACGGCGAGCGAAAGCCGGGGGGACGGGCACATTCCCCAGAAGCGCGACGATGGCCACGCCACACGTTCACAAGAGGCCCACAGCCACGCTTCCCGGAGAGGGGACGATAAGGTGACCATGCAACGTGAGATAGACGAACTAAAGAGGAAGCTGCGCCGCGCACAACGAAGACGATCTGAGCCTAGCCCTGACCCGCCCTCCGACGACGAAAGCGACAATGAATACCGGCAAAGGTCAAGGACGCCCCCCAGCGAGACTTTCTCCCACGAGGAGGAGCGCTACCAGAGGCGTAGGCGCGCCAACCCGACCCCAAGGGACTTGGGAGGCGATGCCATGAGCAGGGCGCTGGACCGGCTCTCCAGGTCACCCTTCACGCGTCGTATAGAGGACGCGGAGCTTCCTCGGCGGTTCCAGCAGCCAACTTTCATTGCCTACAACGGCAAAACGGACCCTGTGGAGCACGTGAGCCAGTTCAACCAAAGGATGGCGGTCCACTCCAAGAACGAGGCGCTGATGTGCAAGGTCTTCCCATCCAGCTTGGGACCTGTGGCAATGAGGTGGTTCAACGGTCTAAGGACGAATTCCGTAGACTCGTACAGGCAGCTGACCCAGGCTTTCGGCTCCCGCTTTGTCACAAATAGCAGGCCTCCTCGGCCCATGAGCGCGCTGCTGTCCTTGTCCATGCGCGACGGGGAGACCCTCAAGGCTTACTCGGACAAGTATTGGGAGATCTACAACGAGCTGGACGGCAAGTACGCTGCTGTCGCCATCAACACGTTCCAGAATGGATTACCTATGGGGCACGGCCTGAGGACGTCCCTAACCGGTAGGCCGGCCACCAGCGTGCGGCAGCTGATGGATCGGATCGACAAGTACAAACGGGTGGAAGAAGATATGCTGCAGGGGAAAGGCAAAGAGAAGGCCACCCCCCAGGAGAGAAGGGATTTCAGGTCGGACCGTTATGACAATGCCCGTCCGAGGAGGGATTTCGGTGGGCATTCTGGAGCGACCCATGCGCAGACGGTGGGCGCTGTGTTCCGAGAACCCGTGCACAGGGTGCTGGAGAAGATAAAGGACGAACCGTACTTCAGGTGGCCGAACAAGATGGCTGGGGAACCTGAAAGGCGCAATCAAAGTCGCTACTGCCAGTACCACCAGGATCACGGGCATAATACGGAGGACTGCAGGGATCTTTGGAACCACCTGGACCAGCTAGTCCAGGAGGGAAGGCTGAAGCACCTCCTCCACCATTCCAGCGGTCAGCAAAGCCGGAACTACCAGGAACCTCGGAGGGACGCCGCCATGGGGCAACCCACCGGGACGATCAATATAATACTGACTGCACCAGGAAGGACGGGCACACCCCCTCTACGAGTGTTGTCTGTGGTCCAACTGCCCGCCGAGGACCCCCAGACGTGGCCAAAGAGGTCCAGGAGGGATCCTCCCCCAGCCCTGAGTTTCTCGGAGAAGGACAAGATTGGGACCATCCAACCACACGAGGACGCCCTGATCGTCACCCTCAGAATAGGGGGCTACGATGTGAGGAGGGTGATGGTGGACGGTGGCAGCGCGGCCGAGGTCATGTGTCCAGACCTCTACAAGGGGCTGGGGCTAAAGCAGGAGGACCTCACACCTTACAGCTCCCCCCTAATGAGCTTCGATGGGAAGCTCGTCATCCCAAAGGGCATGATCAGACTGCCCGTACAGACAGGTCCAGTGGTGGTGGAGGCGAACTTCATAGTGGTGGACACATACTCTCCCTACACAGCCATCGTAGGGAGGCCTTGGCTACACGCCCTGGATGGCGTGGCCTCCACCTTGCACCAGAAGGTGAAGTTCCTGTCAGGGGACCAGGTTCTGGAGATCCGAGGTTGCCAGTCCACGGCTAGGCATTGCACAGTGGCTGCCATATCTCGTCGGATCGATGCGCAATCCTCGGCCCCATCCGAGGAAAATTCATAGCAATCAAAGACCCAGGTGGCGCCCCCAGGTGCACCTGCCGAGGATGCCAAATGCGAAAACCTGGAGAAGGTGATAATTGGCGATGATGCGGAGAAGTTTTTCCAGGTCGGGATACAACTGCCTCCACGGGAGAAGGAGGAGTTACTCGAATTCCTCAAGAGAAACCTTGATGTGTTCGCATGGGATCCCTGCGACGCCCCTGGGATTGATCCATCCTTCATCTGTCACCACCTCAACGTCAACCCATTTGCGATCCCCAAGCAGCAGCCACCTCGGCGCCCGTCTAAAGAGCACGCTGATGCGATCAGGGAAGAGGTCGATAAGCTTAAGCACGCGGGGGCTATCAAGGAGATCTTCTACCCCACATGGTTGGCCAACACTGTGGTGGTCAAGAAGAAAAGTGGGAAGTGGAGGGTTTGCGTAGACTTCACGGACCTGAACAAAGCTTGCCCCAAAGACCCCTTCCCGATGCCACGAATAGACCAGCTAGTGGACGCGACTGCAGGCCATCCTCGGATGAGCTTCCTGGACGCTTTTCAGGGTTACCATCAAATTCCCCTAGCCTTGGAGGACCGAGAGAAGACGGCATTTGTGACACCCATTGGGAACTACCACTACAAGGTCATGCCGTTTGGCCTGAAAAATGCCGGATCAACCTACCAGAGGATGATGACGAGAATGTTCGAGCCGATGTTGGGCAAGAGCATCGAAGTCTATGTTGACGATATGGTGGTGAAAAGCAAGTTGGTGTCCGAGCACTTGGAAGACCTCGGCCGCACATTTGGCGTCCTGAGGGAGCACAAGCTCCGCCTTAATGCATCGAAATGCTCATTTGGCGTAAGCTCTGGCAAGTTCCTGGGGTATATGATCACTCACCGTGGGATCGAGGTCAACCCTGACCAGATCAAGGCCATCCACAATATGAAGCCTCCGCAGAATCCCAAGGAGATCCAAAAGCTTACCGGGATGATCGCGGCGCTGAACCGGTTCATTTCCAGGTCGGCCGACAGGTGTAGACCCTTCTACCTCCTGATCAACAAGTGGAAGGGGTTTGAGTGGTCTGAGGATTGTGTCGCGGCTTTCCAGCAACTCAAGGACTACCTCTCCCGACCGCCTATCATGTCCCATCCCGAGGTCGACGAGGTCCTGTACGCGTACCTTGCTGTGGCGCCCCATGCGGTGAGCCTAGTACTGATACGGGAAGATAATGGCGTTCAAAGGCCAGTCTACTACGTCAGCAAGTCGCTGCACGAAGCGGAGGTGAGATACCTACCCTTAGAGAAGGCCATCCTGGCTGTAGTCCATGCTACGAGAAAGCTCCCCCATTACTTCCAAGCTCACACCGTGGTTGTCCTAACCCAATTGCCTCTGAAGTCTGTGCTCCGGGCCGCTGATTACACAGGCAGAATAGCGAAGTGGAACACAATTCTGGGAGCTTTTGACGTCAAGTACATGCCTCGGACCTCCATCAAAGGCCAGGTTCTGGCAGACTTGACGGCCGAGTTTGCCGAACCAACTGAAGAGGTGACGGCCGAGGGTAAAAACCGTAACGAGAAGTCAGTCGGGGCAATCTCCATCCCAGAGGCACCATGTTGGAAGGTGTATGTGGATGGCGCGGCAAACCAAAGGGGGTCCGGAGTGGGGCTGGTCCTAGTATCCCCTGAAGATCATGTCATTGAGAAATCCCTAAGGCTCGGATTCGCGGCCACGAACAACGAGGCCGAGTATGAGGCATTAATACAAGGGATGATCATGGTACAAAAGATGGGAGGAAAGTCGATAGAGATGTTCTCGGATTCGAGGTTGGTGGTAGGCCAGGTGAATGGGGAGATGGAGGCCAGGGATTCCAGAATGCAAGAATACCTGGACCAAGTCAGACGCTTGCGAGTGGGGTTTAGCCTCTACAGCCTGTCTCATATCCCCAGGAGCGGGAACAGCCATGCCGATTCATTGGCCACGCTCGCGACCTCCTCGGCAGGGGTTCTGCCTCGGATAATACTCGTGGAACATCTGGGGAGGGCAAGCGAAGTGCCAAGGGAAGGGATCCCCGTACACCAGATTGAGGTGGGTTCCAGCTGGATGGACCCCATAGTGAGATTCCTGAAAGACGACGTCCTACCCGAGGACAAGTCGGAGGCCGAGAAAGTTAGAAGGAAGGCCCCTCGGTTCTGGTTGTCCGAGGATCACAAGCTATATAAGCGCTCCTACTCTGGACCATACCTACTGTGCGTCCACCCCGGAGCGGCGGAATCACTACTCGAAGAGCTGCACGAGGGAATATGTGGGAGCCACACAGGGGGGAGATCCCTGGCTCACCGAGCCATCACTCAAGGGTATTGGTGGCCGGGAATGCAGCAAGAGGCCCAGGAGTACGTCAAAAAGTGCGACCAATGCCAAAGGTTCGCCCCAAACATCCACCAGCCCGGAGGGGTCCTCAACCCGTTATCCAGTCCATGGCCGTTCGCCCAATGGGGCTTGGATATCGTGGGACCCTTCCCCAAGGCACCAGGGAACAAGAAGTTTCTGTTGGTGGCCACGGACTACTTCACCAAATGGGTCGAGGCCGAACCATTAGCCAACATCAGGGATGTAGACGTGAAGAAATTCCTTTGGAGGAACATAGTTACGCGATTCGGGGTCCCTCACACCCTCATCTCGGATAACGGACTCCAGTTCGATAGCAAAGCCTTCAGGGAGTACTGTTGCGAACTTGGGATCACGAACAGGTACTCGACGCCAGCCTACCCCCAGGGGAATGGACAGGCCGAGGCAGTCAACAAAGTCATCGTCAACGGGCTTAAGAAGAGACTGGATGACGCCAAAGGGAGATGGGTAGAGGAGCTGCCCCATGTCCTCTGGACATACCGGACCACGCCCCGACGCTCAACAGGGGAAACGCCTTTTGCCATGACCTATGGTGCGGAGGCAGTGATCCCCCTGGAAACCAATTTCCCGACGCTAAGGACGAGCTCCTTCACCCCAAGCAGCAATAATGAGCTACTGGGGCGGAGCCTGGACATGGTAGACGAACGAAGAGAGCAAGCAATGATCCGGCTGGCCTACTACCAGCAAAAGCTCAAGCAGGGATATGACACCAACGTAAAGCTCAGACCGCTAGCACCGGGAGACTTGGTGCTGAGAAAGGTTGTAGGAACTGCCAAGAACCCTTCCTGGGGAAAGCTCGGGCCTAACTGGGAGGGCCCCTATCGAATCACCTCAGTGGCAGGGATAGGAGCGTACTATTTAGAAGATTTAGATGACAAATCTGTACCTCGTCCGTGGAATGTAAACAACCTAAGAAGGTACTACTATTAATAAAGGAGTCGCTTTGATTCATATTGTTTGCATATCTTAGTTATTTGCCTCGCGTCCTAAATACTTTAAGAAACCTAAGTGTTAGACAGAACCAGGGAACTGCATGGTCCTCGGACTCATTCCCTTGGGGAAACTAATCACTTTAAGAAACCTAAGTGTTAGACAGAACCAGGGAACTGCATGGTCCTCGGACTCATTCCCTTGGGGAAACTAATCACTTTAAGAAACCTAAGTGTTAGACAGAACCACGGAACTGCATAGTCCTCGGACTCAGTCCCCCGGGGAAACTATCTACTTAAGAATGCTAAGCTTTAGACAGAACCAAGGAACTGCATGGTCCACGAACCCAGTCCTATGGGGAAACTAACTGCTTCAGAAAACTTAAGAGTTAGACAGAACCAGGGAACTGCATGGTCCTCGGTCTCAGTCCTATGGGGAAACTAACCACTTAAATAAAACCAAGTGTTGGACATAAACATAGGACTGCTAGGTCTTCGGACCTATGCCTAAGGAGAAACTAACTGCTTAAAAAAAAAAAAAAAAAAAAAAAATCCTAAGTGCCTACTTCAAATTTTCACCTTACGTTGTAATTATCGAATGCTGCAATTGGCCGAGGTACAAGTGAAGTTAAAGTTATACAAAAAAAACTGAATAGCGTGCAAGTAAGAAAATGGCCACAACAAATAGAAAAGAAGATAAAGTGTTCATTTCATTAAGCACAAGGGAATTGCACCCAAGAAGTTGCATTACAAATAAAGCAAAAAAGGGAAAAAGAAAGAGATGTAGAAATAAAGTGCAGCAGGCAGAAGGGCCATAGGGCCTAAGTGGCTGCTTCAGTGGGTGGCTGGCCCGTAACTGCCTCAGGGTCCCCTGAGCCCTGACTGATGGGAATGGCCTGCAGAGGCACAGCAGGAATAGCCGCCCCCTCGGCAGAAGAGGCCTGGGCGGCAGGTGAAGGCTCTACAACCTGCTGAGGCGCGTCCTCATTGGAGCCATCACTTAACACAACCACCATGGGGGGATTGCCCCCTTGGATTGGCTCATCAGCAACCCCAGCATCCGAGGCCTCTTCGCCCGGAGTAGCAACGGTTTCCACAGCGGCCTCCTCGGCTTCGGAGCCATCGTGGGCAGTCTCGCGGATAAAAGGAGGGTAGTACACATTCTCCTCTTTCCACAAATCGGAAGAAGCATCCACTCCAGCCTGCCTGAGGGCTTCGTTCCAAGTTTCGGAGCAATAGCGCCTACATAACCCAGGGACTTGGGCTTTGTAGGTAGCTGCTGTCTCAGCTGCCCCGGCAGTGAAGGCTGCCTCCTCAGCCTCCTGCTTAGTGGCCCAGGCTTCCTCCCTGCCATGCTCGGCCTCAAGCTTGGCCCTCTCAGCCTCCTCTTTGGCCCACTCAGCCACCCTCTTGGCCTCCTCGGCAGCTGCCACTTTCTTCGCCAAGCCAGCTATCTGATCCTCGGCGAGCTTCAACTGCTTCTCTGCCTCACCCAGACGCCTTGTCTGAGTCTCGGCCTGCCTTTGGGCACCCTCAAGGCCTGACGTTGCGCTTTCCTTGGCCTGGGTCATTGCCTTCAGCGCCTCCCTAGCCTTGGCAAGGTCCTCCTCCGACTTCTTGAGGGTCCTGGTGGCCACCATGCGCCTATCGCGCTCCTGATCCAGGGCCTTCCCATGTTCAGAGGCCGTCTCTTCCAGCCTGAAGGTGGCCTGTACAGCCTGCCAAACGAAACAGACAAGTTGCAATTAGCCGAGCTCAAAAGAAATAAAAGCAGGAAAAAGGCAAGAAAAGCACAAGTGTTAAAGTCTTACCATCCCCAAATACCGCTTAAGGCAAAGAAAGACGTCCCTGCTCCTCATGGTCCCGAGCTCCGTCATGTCCGCAGGCAGGAGCAGGCACCTCTCCACAGCGTCGGCAACGTACGCGCCCTCACCCTCTTTAAAGTCCCTGAGGGAGGAGTCATCCCTCAAGGGAGCCCCGCGGAGCATCGGGGCGGGAAGCCAGGCCTGAACCTCAGGCGGGGCAGCGACCTGTTTCTCCTGCGTCGAGGGGCCTATCCTCAACTGCTTCGGTGGCCGCTGATTGCCCTCGCCCTCCCGCGTGGGCCCAGACTTGTCCTCTATGGTCCTCTTACCCTTATCCTTCTTCTGCTTAGGATCAGCGGGCTCGGGCCTGGACGACGGGCTCGCCTGAGGCGGAGGAGGAGGAAGCTTGGGCTGTGTTGAAGCTGACCTGGTCTGAACAGGTCGATTCTTCGGAGATGGGGGAGGGAGCTTCGGCTTGGACTTCCCCGACGGCCCTTCCAATAGCTCGGATAGGCTTGGCTGGTACTTCTTCTTGTAGCCCATCCTGCGCCGAGAAGACTTCTGTGCCGCGAAGAGGTCTGCCTCGGTTAGACGAGGATCACCCAAGTCACCAGGTGGGTCCTCGGATTGATTGAGTTGCTCAAAAACGCTGAAATCCTCCTCGGCAGCACCAAAGTCTCCAGGCTCCCCTTCCCTCTCTAAGTTCTCTTCTGTGGCCTCTGGGAACGAATGGGAAGACGAGGGGACTGCTACCGTGACGCCTTCTGAAGTGGAGGTGTCCTCGGGAAACTCAAACCCGTCCTCGGTCACCACTATTTTCTGTAGCCGAGGATCGTTTGCTCTGATTACGTACTTCGGGGCCGCGAATGACTTCTGGAGCGGAGTGTACCCCAGAATCTTGTGCGCAGCTCTGACTTGGTGATCTTCCTCTTCCTCGAAATCCGCCGACCTGAGCGCCTTCTGCAAGTCCTCCCTATTGATCAAGTTATAATGGCGCGCATAGGAGTGCAGATCTGCAAAAAAAAAAGGGGTACAAGTCCGTGGTTAGAGGCCAAACAGTATAGGAAAAAATGACGCAAAGAAAGAAGCTAGAGTCTACAAATCCCCTTTCATTCCCCTTGCCCCACCTGGTTCTCCCTCCTCCGTCGGGCAGTGAAGGCCATCGTGCCACGCCCCGGACACGATGAGGAAATCCTCATTCATCCCCTTGTTGGACTCGGGGAGGCACTGGATAAGCCGGACCCTGTCGTCCCTCGTCCTCATGTAATAGGACTTGTTCCTCAAATGCTGAAGATTGTAGCAGTAGTTGACATCATGATGGGTCAGCCTCAGACCCATTTTTTTGTTAAGGGCGTCCACGCTGCCCAGGATCCTGAACATGTTGGAGGCGCACTGGGTGGGGGTCAACCGGAAGTAGGTGAGGTAACCCCTCATCACTGGCCCCATGGGGATCGTCATCCCCCCTTCAAGGAAAGCGATGATGGGAATCGCCACTTCGCCCTCTCGCCTCTCGAGGTACCACTCCCCCTCCCTACAATACCTTAAGCCCACATTGGCCGGTATCTTGTAATCGGCGATGAACTCCTCCATCGCCTCCTCAGTGTCAACAAACCTCTTAAGTCTACCCATCCTAGATGACGCCTAAGTGGACTAAAAGATGAACAAATGAAAGAGAAGGACAGAGAGACTTACAGAAATGAGGAGGAGTCCTCGGACTGGCTTTTTGTGCTGGAGGTGGAAGTTTGGCTGGACTCAGAGTAAAGACGCAGGAGCTCTCGATTGCAAATGAAGAGTGAAGAAACGGTTCTAATGGGTACTTATACCCTAGAAAGGAGAGCTGCGCAAGTTTTCCCGCCCACAAATGCCAAACGCATCCCCACCGTTAGATTGTCATCTGTCCGTTGAACGTGGGAAGCATAAAGCCGCCCGAATTTAATGCAAGACACGTTACGCACATCGAAGCGCCAGTAACGCACCTTGGGAAGTTGAAAAGGCGCCAACGCTGACGAGGGATAAGACTTGATTAGACGCGGGGCAGGTCCGGGGATATCAAAATCCTCCTTCCGCCCGAGGATGCGGACAGCACGATTTTGAGGGGCTATTGTGGGGCCAGAACAAGCCAGCAGCCCCGGCCCACTCCAGGCCCAGCCCAACGGCCCATGCCGAGGACGCCTCGACGATCCGAGGTCCGAGGACCAAAGTTTGGAGCCCAGTACCCAAGGAGCTTTGCCGAGGATGGTTACATCCTCGGCATGCCGAGGACAGAAAGAGGGCACACGTCACACCTTTAAGGGGGGTCTCCCCAAGCATCCAAGGAGCAAATAACGAGAACCAATGGCCGGACATTGGAGCATGGCGGAGGAGCAGGTCCCAGGTGAACTGTCACCTCCACATTAAATGCCCTCAACTAACGCTCTGGCCGCATTAATGAGGACAGGACCTCTGAACAGTGCCGTCTGGAGCGCTGCAACCCACTGGAGGTATGGGAATGCGGCTGATGGGACAGACACTCGAGTAGAAGCCGGATTGATCAACAAATGTAAGGCTAGGATCAACTGAGTGAGGAGTATATAATGTAAAAATCCCTCTTGTGAGGGGGGGACGAAAAACCAGAGAAAAAGGAATACTGTAGCAGAGTATTCTCTCCCAACTCTTGTAACCCTTCTGAAAAGAGATAATAGTAGTTTCCAACTCCATAAGGCACGTCCGAGGAGCCCCATGGTGTGTTTAAGCCCACGTTCTAGTTATTGGCAACCACGTACTACCATGCATGGCCGTTGCCTTCCTTACTGAGGCCTAGCTCTTGAGTCCACAACTCTACAAATTTATTGAAGGGTTAGTTGGGCTTGGGCCCACTCTCTCGATCCTTAGAGAGCGCTCGAATCCACCCCCTACAATTACCATCTCCATTCTAATTGCATCGTTTAATTGTTACTGATGTTGACTTCAAGAGTCTGAGCTGTGATTTTGTAACCCTTATGATCATCATTTCCTCCGCCAATTTGCAAAATCTCTTATACTTTCAAGAGTGCTGGCAAGTTTGATCTCATTCCTATTTCCCATGATATTTGCTTTTGTTCCTTCTACTTTTATGAAATAATTTGTTGGGCATGCCCACTTTATATGTTGGTCACCGTTGTTATTATTATTATATTATGCTCCATACAAATCACATTTTAGTTTGGTTCCCTCAGTTTATTGTGCATATATATATTGGAAGGGTAGGTGGGTTGAATACAGGAATTGGGGGATGGGTAGGTGTTAATCAGACTAGGAACTGCTTCAACCAATTTTGTTTATGTTTGGTATAACTATTTTCATTTAGTTGAACAAAAGTACGACTGTACTTAAAAAATCAGGTTTTATAATTAAACTCTATAAGTACAAATGATGTATAAAAAAGTTGTGAATGTCCAAAAAAAGAGTTGTGTTAATGAATTTCATTTAATTAGTGAGTAACCGTTATATATAAATGAATCTAACTTGTTTTATTTATTTTATTTAATGAATTAAAACAGCACTATCATTGCAAAGAAGAGGGCTCCACAAAAAGCCATTATAAGAGTAAATTTCTATTTATTCAATTTTATATTGTCGCATTTTTGGAATTTCTCAACCAAATAAACGAGTTCCCTATCCTTCCATATTTTCATCCCTAAAACCAACTTGAACCATGTATATAAATAAGGGGTGTGCTGCTCATTTGGTGTGCAAAAGACAACGAGTCTAATATAAATAAACCATCAAAAACCCCACGAAGAAGTAAACCTGTGTATATTAAAAAAAAAGAAAAAAGAAGAAGTAAAAGTCATCTATATATCCATGGCTTAAAAAAGTGTAACTCCTACCGAAGAAGTAGTTTGAATCCATATATATGTGTAAGTATAATTGTTTTTATTTTAACCACATAAAAAGTAAATGAAAGGAAAAGATTTTGAAGACCAGAAGGCGTATGTGTGTTGATCTTGATGAACCTACCAAACCTTTCATTCATATATAGGACCAGGTAGTAGACATTGTTCAATAAATTACTAATATAAAGTAAAAATTGTCTTCGTTTCATCATCAACTTCTTCTTCTTCACATTGTTATTCTCTTTTACTATTTTTCCTGGAAAAAGGTTCAGTAATTGGAAATGTATATATCAAACACGTATTAAACATATTGCAATTATATACATAGTCGTATGAATAGAATAGAAAATGCCATTATTCAAGGAAGGTAGCTAGGCAGGAAAGTAAAGGTAGGTAACTACTTTCATTTGACTTCAAGTAAAGGTAGCTGTGTAGATATTTGCATATAGTCTAAGGATTATATAACTTGCAGCTAACTTAACTGTCTAGTCACTTTTCAAGTACCTGTAACTGTCTAGCCTTGGATAATATTTAAACGTCCACGGACAAAGGACAAGATTGTCTAATCAATAATTGATACCGCTTTACTTTTTCTTTACTTATGGTAAATTTAAGTCTTGCTTGTCTTGCATGGATCAGTGGTGATTGGACGCCTCCCTATGAAGTATACATTAGATTCTGTTTGGTTATAGTTGGAGGGAGGGGGAAAAAAGGAAAAGAAAAGAAAAGAAGAATAAGAAAATGGTAAGAATAAGGAAAGGGAAAAGAAAATGTTTTCTGCATGTGTTTCAAAATAGAGCAAAAACAAAAAATAAAAAAGATAAAATCTGATTTTTTTTGTTTAGTCTATAAAGACGAGAAACATAAACAAATTTTATATGTATATACATAAACATAAACAATTAAGATATTAGCATTAATGAAGATTTTTTTTTTACCGTTGGATCTACTTAAATCCAATGGTTTAAAAAATGTGTAACTCTAAAGAGTTACACCAGGTGTAACTTGAACCTATCTCTATATATATATGTAAACTATGAGAGAGAGAGAGAGAGGGTAATTTTTTTATACAAAATAAGTATGTAAAAGTTGAATTTGGTCAAGACAATAACTACATTAAAGGAGAAAAATTTAACTAGAAAAAGGGAAACAAATAAATGCCTAATGGCTAATTCAACTAGGAAAAAGAAAAAAAAAAAAAAACATAAAATAAAATCCTAGTTCAACTATAAAAAAATAAAAAGAAAAGTCTTTTTTCTACAAAATAAAGAAAAGAACATATCAGAACATGTCATTAACTCATTACTAAAACTATTTTTATTATACTATAACTAGAACATGTCATCTTAAAACTGTTAACAGTTTGTAACAAAATTTTATGCCACTAGGCTTATTATGTTAAGATATATCATAAAGTAATTCTAAAGGGGAAAAAAAAAATCCAGCATACAAAATTTGCAAGTTATGATCAATAAAACATAACTTCAACATTAGCCCACCACTAATACTTCTTATTTTATTCCAATCGCAAATGTTACCTCAATAGTTGTGAAAAAATGAGAAGTTTTTGTGTTATTAGAGAACTCATATTAGTGCCTGTATGCTAGAAAAATTATCACAATTTACCTAACCAAACCCTAAATTCACTCATATCTTAGTAAATAGAACAAAAAAATTATTTTTTTATGCCCTATATAAATTGGGATCCACATTTCCCAATGGCAACATATGTCTTAATAGGGCTTCTCAAATGTGTACTATTTTTCTAGGGGGTGTAGCTAGCAAATGATGTACTCCATTTTGGCATTTCAGAGTCATGCATGCATGCATACTTAAAATCATATTTATGCATGTCATCGAATCATGCAAGCATGTGTAAGCACTTAATGCATGCTGGACATGGGTAACAAACAATAGAAGTGTGTTACGTATTATTTTTTTAAAATTAGATGAAGTTCGCTTTTATGTTTGGCTCAAGTTGTATACATATATATATATATATATATATATATATATACCTTGGCTTCTTGGATATGCTGGCCTTATTTTAAACGTTTATTCTTC
This sequence comes from Quercus aquifolioides, assembly GCA_019022515.1. Classification (NCBI taxonomy): domain Eukaryota; kingdom Viridiplantae; phylum Streptophyta; class Magnoliopsida; order Fagales; family Fagaceae; genus Quercus; species Quercus aquifolioides. Next base: position 1,438,819 of record CM032329.1, read on the forward strand.
CTGATCAAGCTATTCTATATTTGTCCAGGTTTATTAAAGTAGAAACGTTGATTCAAGGAATTGTTCAGAAACAACAAGGAGACTTACTGGGTTCCTGATTTTGTGAAGGTATAGTCTCCCTGCAACAATGACAACAGATTCTTAAAGAAAGCTGGCACCTTTTTAAGTCTACATATGCATTGTTGAGTTTTAGATAGACTTTATGACTGCACAAGTTTTCCCATAAAATTCCTATATGCTAGCTATCATACAAATGTGGAGAAACTGAACCTGGCCCAATCTGTTTGGCTTCTAAGATTGTAATAGTTTGGCTTGGTTGCAATTTCTGTACAACCCGACTAGTTGGATTTGTGTACAGGTTCATTTGTTTGTAATCAACTAATAACCAACTTGAAGACAAATCTTCACCACAGATAGTTTGCTCACATGATAGTTTCTTAATTGACTAATTACTGACTGTTTTAAATATATTTTTCATGTAACAAAGATAATGCTCATTGTTATACAATGAAACTGCATATACCTTGTAGTTTGAGTTCTTAAATCAAACAATTCATCAGGGTGCACAAACTTATACATAACCCAATGACATCAAAAAAACATTTCAGTTCAAAAGACTTTGCAGCTTGGGTTGACGTATGTAATATTTAAATTGGAATACTAAAACACAGTTAAGGGGTAGTTTGGTACACCTCTTGTGTATTGAAGGTGCTATCTGTATTATTATTTATTTATTTTCAATATTTTTTTTTTACTTACAAAAAAGATCAGTGATGATTAATTCTTCCTATGAAGTAAAAGGATTTTGTATCCATTAATTAACATTTTCTTACATATCTTTCACAGGTGATGTTGTTCTCAAAGATTTGAAATTGTTGGTAGAGGCACGAAGTTCACCAAAACTTCCGGTAACTGTGCAAGAAAATCCAGACGCCTCTCAAAAGCTGTTCACCTTCATTTCCTATGATTTCGTCTTGGTACCCGCCCAATTCCCACGCCTCACCTTAGTTGTGTTTACTATCTTTCTTAATTTGATGCATACTTGCATCTTTGTAAGTTTTTTTTTTTTTTTAATTGTTTTTTCCTTTTAATTATATACATCTAGATTTGTATCATATGGGCGTATCTGAAAAATATGTACCCATATCATACAAATTTTGAAAAGAGATTTGTAAGACAAACACAGTTGGGACATACCCAATGTGCAGTACTGTATTGGAAAGGGAAGTCGTACTATATTTGAATGGGTGAATATCTCACTCTTGAAATTGCATGAAGAGATGCTTGAGAGTGTGTGTGTGTGAACATCTGCATATATGCAGCTTGAACTGCCTCTGAACTAAATTAGTTGGGAAATACCTAAATATAGATATTATCACTTCATACATCTTCTCTTTTGACTAACATATTTCATAAATTAAATAAAATTTCATAAATTAAATTAATTTGAACCCTTCATACAACTTCCTCCTTGACTAACATTTTTCATAAATTAAATCAACTTTAAAGTTCATAAGAAAAGGTGACAATTGACTCTCAACAAATAACACCTAATTATTACATGCATGCATTAGGTTCTTTCCAGCTGATAGAGTTAACAAATTATGAGGCTATTTTTCAAATATAGTAAGACTAACTCTTGGAACCTGAACGAAGGGGTCAAAGCCCCAAAAATATTTCAGATACTAACTAACTTGTTATTTTTCTTGTAATTAGAATTTAAAAGCCAAAGCAGAGGCTTTCATTCCATTTGGTGTGGGCAGTAGAGATTGTCCTGCAAGTGATCTGGCCCTCTGTGTGATAACTATTTTCGTACAAATTTTTCTCCTTAACTACAAGTGAGTTCCCTCAAACCTTTTACTATGTGGGCAACCGTTTTACGTATTTTGGAAATTAAATATCACCATACATATTATTTACTATATGTGCTATATTACAAAACTTGTATAGAAAATCAATTGAGTAAGCAAGATAACCCTTTTTCTATTCTATTTTGTCATTAACCAAAAATGACTTCCCTAAAAATGAGTTCCAATGTATTTATTAATTACTCTTTCTTGTTGAGGTCAGCGGCGACATAAGTATGTAGTTGCATATATATATATTACAAACTAAAATAAAAATACTCATACTTGGTGTGTAATATAATATTTAGCTTTCTTATACATCTTACATGTGTACATGGTTGTACTATATTGTGTACATGTTGTCCAATCTTCTACAATTTTAAGCACTTCTTGTGTATTTTTGCTTCGTAATGGGGGTAATATATGATTACCCCCATGTATTCCCTAATCTAGCTATAGTTGCCCTATAGCCGCGTTTGTTATAAATGCAGCTACAACCCACCACATATACCTGTGTTTTTAAAAACGTAGCTATAGGTCCCCTCTTTAATAAGTAATAAGTTTCACATGATCATACCTGCATTTATTTTCACTGTCTTATTTGTTTAAAAATATTACTACAGTTACAATAAGTGAGGCTTTAAAAAACGTACCATATGCATTATTTACGTTGGGACTCATTTTACATTATAATCTTAAACAAAATTGTTTAAATAACTATCTTAGCATATAAGGTTCATTGTTAGGCGTCTACTATTTTCTAGCTAGAAAATTAATTCACAAACGAATCATCCTCAGTCTTTCTCAACCACGTGAAAATCATCTTTATAATACTATGTTTATTGCAAACCCATAATCGAAAATCACATTCTATATTTCTATATAACAATTTGACAATTAACTAAATGCAGAGGCAGATGTTGTTGCTGAAAGATATAGGCTTGTCTCACAAAAATTTGAGAACACTTCATAGCTAAGTGCTAATATAGTGATATCTCTTGTTTAAATCACCCTACACAGTCAACCTTTCTATTTAATTTATTAATTTTGGAAGATTAAAAAAACAACATCTTAATTTTGTTGTATAATTTAATAGGCATAACAAAAAAGATTATGATACATTACTCTTAATGAATATAGTTATTACATTTACTTTATTGCTACATGTATGTTGTGACTTGTGAGGAATGCACAACCTTCTTAATAACCTGCTTGTAATTTATGAAAATGAAAACACTTCATAGTTCCTATATGTGTCAGTAAGTGTTTTCTTCCTCTTTCCATAATAACAGTAATATCATATATAGCTAATCTATCAAACTATGAAGCCAAGTGAAAGTAGTATTGTAATAGTTTGTATATCTATCTAAATGTCATATTTACCGATGCAAGGGAAAGTAGTATTATAATAATTAACAAATTTAGGTTGAATCACCAGTATTTAAGCCATAGGGGTTATTCGACACATATTGAGGAACATACAAACAACATTGTTTGATTTAGCTTATATTATCACATGTAGGAGACAACTTCTTTTTTGGAAGTACTTATCTTGGTATTCTGGAGGTTGTAATTATTACAATTACATTCATATGTGATTTGTTAATATCTGATTCCAACAATTATGCTTAAAATATTCCAAAACATATCACATTAAGTTATGCTTTATTGATGATGATTATTTAGAAAATTGAAAGCATAGGTTACTCTTTAGGTAGTGTTATATATATATGTTCTATGAAAATGTAAGCATAGTTGGGTATGTTTCTTCGTAACAAATCATCTATAGGTCTCAAATCACCTATGAATCTAATTTGACGGTTTACTGCCTATGCATTACCAAATGTTGTTGTAGGTCAAATATTGTTTATCTTGTATAGCAATGGATAAAAGTTGGATGAAGAAGCGGAGCGGTTCAATGGAATATATTGAAGGTGTTGTTCAATTTGTGGAATTTGCATCAAAACATGCAAGGGATGGAAAAATATTTTGTCCTTGTACCAAATGTGTGAATTTGAGTTTGTTACCGCCAGGGGTGGCACGTGAACATCTGTTTCGTAAGGGGATTCTTCAAAGTTACACACATTGGAAATGGCATAGGGAATCGGCGGCTGCGCCAACGGCCACCGAATGTGGGAGTAGTCATGTGCAACACTCCCTAGAACAATACGGTGACTTTCGTGGGATGTTACATGATTTGTGCCCCACGCATGAAATGCCACCCGAACCAATGGATGAAGGTGAAACTGTGCAACAATCGGCTCAAGGTCCGAATTATGGTGTAGAAAAGTTTTACAAAATGATAGATGATGTGGACAAACCATTATATGCTGGGTGTACAAAATTTAGCATATTCTCAGCCATCGTTGTGTTGTTCCAGTTGAAGACTCTTTGTGGTTGGACAAATAAGTCATTTATCATGTTGCTTCAAGTCTTGATGGATATGCTCCCTTCAAACTCTAAGTTGCCAAAGGACCATTATAAGGCTAAGAAGATAGTCCGAGATTTGGGTTTGGGTTATGAGAAGATCCATGCTTGTCCAAATGATTGTATGCTATTTTGGAAGGCGAATGTTAACCTAGATGCGTGTCCTTGTTGCAAAGAAAGTAGGTGGAAAACAAATGAGGCATCCATTACAGGTAATAATGCCTCATCCAGTAAGGGAAAAAAGAAAGCTGCAAAGATTCTACGATGGTTCCCCTTAAAGCCAAGATTGCAGCGACTGTTTTTGTCACCCGACCTGGCTAGTTCTATGAAATGGCATGTTAACGGTCGTACAGATGACAGGGTAATGCGGCACCCTGCTGATTCGGATGCATGGAAAATGTTTGACACTACGCATTTACAGTTCTCGTCTGAGCCTCGTAATGTCAGACTTGGATTAGCTGCGGATGGGTTCAACCCCTTCGGAATGCTGAGTACTACTCACAGCACTTGGCCTGTCATGCTAGTCCCTTACAATCTCCCACCTTGGCTGTGCATGAAACGGTCATCTTTGATTCTATCCCTAGTTATTCCTGGTCCTAAATCGCCAGGGATTGCGATAGATGTGTACTTGCAACCCTTAGTAGAAGAACTGAGGGAATTATGGGATGTTGGAGTAGAAGCGTATGATGCATCTTCAAAAAATGTATTCCAATTCCACGCAGCATTGATGTGGACCGTACATGATTTTCCTGCATACGCAGATGTGTTGGGTTGGAGTACGAAGGGTAAATTTGCATGTCCTTGTTGTGCCTCGGAGACCGACTCTCGATATTTAAAAAATGGCCACAAATTTTGTTACATGGGACATAGGCGATGGTTGGGTAGTGACCACGAATTTCGGGAAGAAGATACATTATTTGATGGAACTACTAATATGCGAGTGCCTCCTGTGCCACCTGTTGCGTCAAGCATAATTGTGGACACTAAAAATTTAGTTGGACGTTGTCTGGGAAAGAAATGTCAAGAAAAATACAAAAAAAGAAAGAGAGGCGAGGCAAACCAGTGTGTTTGGAAGAAGAGAAGTATTTTTTTCACATTGCCTTATTGGAAGGATCACAAGTTGCGACACAATCTTGATGTGATGCATATAGAGAAGAATGTGATGGACAATATACTTGGCACGGTGCTGAACTTGAAGGACTGGACAAAGGACAATTACAAGGCACGCCTTGACTTGGCGGACATGAGAATAAGGAGTGAACTCCACCTACGGCGAAAAGGTGATGATAAGTATATGATACCGCCCGCGTGTTTTCATATGACTGCATTGGAGAAAGATGGGTTCTTGAAAGTTTTGCGGGATGTAAGAGTACCTGATGGATATGCTTCCAACATCTCAAGCCGTGTCAACCTGAAAGAACGCAAGATTTCTGGTTTAAAAAGTCACGATAATCACATCCTGATGCAACAACTCCTTCCAATTGCTTTACGAGGATCTTTGCCATTGCACGTTACTAGGCCTTTGATAAAGTTAGCTTGTTTCTTTAGGAAAATTTGTTCGAAAACCCTTACGGTTTCAGATATTGAGAGTGCTGAGGCAGACATTGCAGTCACGTTGTGTGAATTGGAAAAGATATTTGTACCATCTTTCTTCATTGTGATGGTACATTTGGTCATGCACTTGGCTACTGAAGCCAACATTGGTGGTCCAGTTCAGTACCGTTGGATGTACCCCATTGAGAGGTAAGTTGTACGTAATACATGCTTGTCCGAGGCTTCATGTGTGCTTTGTAATAGCTACTCTCAATTACTAACCTTCTCATGCGCATGATAGGTACCTCTCACGCCTTAAGTCTTACGTAAGGAATAGGGCTGCTCTAGAAGGGTGTATTGCCGAAGGATACATAGTGGAGGAATGCTTAACATTTTGTTCACGGTATATGGAAGGAGTTGAAACTGTATTCTCACGACCCACGAGGTCGATAGAGGAGTCAACAGGGGCGGTTTCTAGTGTGGCATTAGACAATAGGGAGTTGACCCAAGCTCATCGCTATGTCCTATTCAATTCCTAGAACATTCAACAGTTTCGTGAGTAAGTACATCAGACATCAATATAATTGCATGACAATCCAATGGTCGCTACGTGTATTACCACTAACACAATTGACATCTCATGCAGGATGCACAAAAGTTTGATGGAGGACGAACTTCGTAGTGGCCACAGGCGTATATCCAATGATACTATTCATAAGCACCACATGGAGAAGTTTTGTAGCTGGTTTAGATGTCACGTACGTGTCACATCTTCAACTTCTTAACCTTGCAACTTTCCCATAAGTAGAATGACTGTACTAATTAGAATTAGTTTGTTTCGTTACATTAGGTGATGTCAATGACTGATGCTAATAAGGAAAGTACTGGACTTACTGATACACTTATCACGCTTTCCAAAGGGCCATATACTTCAGTAAATCGGCTGAAACATTATGTCATAAATGGGTTAAAATTTAGGAGTTCAAATGTTGAGGGAAATAGAAAAACGCAGAATAGTGGAGTTAGTGTCGCCACTGAAGGTGGCAATACGTACTATGGTGTGTTGACAGATATTATTGAGTTGAATTATTCTGGCAATATCAGACATGTGTTATTCAAGTGTAAATGGGTTGATGCTGAAAATAGGAGGGGATACAAGACTGATGAGTTTGGGTTTCCTATGGTGAATTTTACTCACTCTGTACATGGTGGGGAGGAAATTGTGCATGAACCATATGTCTTGGCATCTCAAGCTACACAAGTTTTTTATGTTGAAGATAAAAGGCACAAAGATTGGTATGTCGTCATTAAAATGAAAGCCAGAGATGTGTTTGATGCGGGTATTGGGCCCCATTGTGATGAGGATGACACGAATGAGTTTCTTGAGAACATTCCGTACTCTCTCACTAGTACTGATGTTGGTAGGGATGACCTTTGTTGGAGTCGAGATGATGTGGAGGGAATGACAATTGATGCCTCTATCATTGGCCCAAGAGATCTTCATGAAATGGACAACTTCGATGAGTGTGACTTCATTGATGATGAGTCCAACGATGAAGATGACAACGAAGTCGAGTATAGTGATGATGAGTAGTGTAATAGGATACTACTGTTGTATGTGTAATTATGTTATAGTTATTATTGAACTTATAAATTCTCATTTGTAAAGGGATATTGTGTGCAAAGCTTGACAATGTTGCATATATATGTGGAAACTGTTATTTTGACAAAACTGTTAAGAAATAAAAGTTTGCACGTTATAATTATCAGGTGAAACTATTACTTCTTCATGTTGTTGCATATAAATGTTACAATTGTTATTTCTTCGTGTTATTGAGAAATATTAGTTTTAACTTACATAATTATCTTTAAAATTGTGAATCTATCATGTCATTACTTGTTGACCATTTTTCCTCTTTGTGTTGTAACAGGGGTTGGACGCAAGAATGGGGAGGAAATGTCAGTTGCGCCTTGTTTACGTTGGGGAAGGATCGTCGCATGCACGACAACGAGTGGAGGCAGCTGATCAGGAAGCCCGCATTTTTAAGGACGCAAGACCGGTGGCAACACCGGTGGCAAGTGACGATGAGACGCAGCCTCTAGGTATTGGTCATGTCTTGGAATGTAAGGTTTGATGTTTATTATTGGATGGTTGGATCAGTTCTAAAAGATATAAGAATTAATTGGGTTCACATCTTTTTAATATTGTAGGATTCATGTTTTGCAATTTCAATTATGAGTTGCTGGTTTACAAAAACAAATAATATAATTAAAATATGTAAATATATTAAGTATATGCTGTTGACTTCGGTCCGTTTGGTCCATTCATTTCCCTTGGGTCAAATTTGGTCGATTTTGGTCTATTTGGTCTAATTTGGTCTGCTCAGTCCATTTATCCTCTTTGGTCCACTCCGTCCACTTTGGTCCATGTCAGTGCACTAAAGAATGATCAAAGATAAGTTTGGGTGGAAATTATATATTCTAATTTATTAAGGAAAAATGAAGGCAACCCAAACGAAGCATGGTTGCTCATCTTTTCAAAAGCTAGGTAAGTGCATGCTTCTTTAAAGATGCAAAATTAACCTAAATCACAATTTGCGTAAAATATTGCATCAAGCATAGAGAGGAACAATAATTTCATTTTCGTTTTAAACAAAATAAGTGCCAAGACATAGTTTTGGTTAAGGGATCTTCCAAATTTGTAGGCCAAGTTATAACCTTTCTATGTGTAACGAAATGTGTGAATTGCCAATATAATGGGTGAACAAGTTGACTGGTCGATTACTCATAGTGCCACTAGGCATCTAGGTTCATTAGTCATAGTACGAAGAAGTCCCATACATTTATGTTGTTCCTAAATGATTGAAAGTTACACTTGCAAAACTTGTGGGTTACATGAATGCATGGGAGAAAGGCTATTTACTCATGTTTTGTTTAAATGAAATCGTAAAATTTTTATTATTTACGTTTTTCGGGCCAAATTTTTGCATGGTTTAATAGTTTTCACTAGATGTGAGCTTTGTTAAATCAGTCCTAATATTGGTGGTTTTGTAGATACAGATGATTATGTTCAAACCTCAACACCGGAACAAAATCCAGACCCGGTACAAAATCCACCACCGGGAAATAGGCCTGGAAGACGTGGGAAAACACGGTTGGCTGACATATGGGCAATGACTGGTGAGTACAAAATCGAGTTGCCGTTAAATGCTGAAGGCCAACCGATTGAGGACGACGGGTCTTTGTTCGTTCGGTTTTTGGGCTCCTTTTGCGAGAATGGCATGTTATGCCCGCTTACGCCTGCTGATTGGCCAAAGGTCCCTAAAAAAGTTAAAGAGGAATGTTGGGTGGAAATTGAGGTAGTATGAAAATAAAATAGTAGTTATTTTGCTTTACAGCTGCTGTCCTAATTACCTGTGTATATTCAGCCGTTGTTGTAATTGTAATATAATATTTTGCTATCTCCACTTTGGCATTTCAGAAACGGTATATAATTAATCACAATATTGTCCCAAAACCCAATCAAATGAGATGGGCAATGCATCAACTTGGGGAACTGAGGAGAAATCGCAGAACTAAGTTGAAGAAAGATCACAAAAAAGAAGGGCTGACACGGCAACAGGTATTGGCTAGCAAACCGCCTGAGATTATCACAGAGCAATGGGTTGAGATGGTTGATTATTGGTTCGATGACAAAACTGAGGTCCTGCTACTTTCTTCGTCAATCTCATCTTCGTGGTAATTTAGTGAAGAGATGTTTTGTTGTTTTATTTTTGACAGTAATGTGGTTGCAGACAAAAAGTATTAAAAACAAGGAAAGTCGAGGTAAGCAGGAAGACATAGCACGGAATGGGGCCAAAAGTCTTGCTCAAATTTCTGATCAAATGGTAAGAAATAAAACCCTTATTCATGAATGCCTACATGATGTTTTTGATATTTTGTTTTCCTATTTACCGAGTTAACCTCATTTCATATGTTATAGGAATAAGGATAAGTTAGTTATATTATAGGTCTTTTTTGTAAGTAAAAAATGCAATAAATGACTCTATGCATCCTTTTAATATATAGAGATGACTTTGTGAATCCTCTTAATATGTACATATTAAGCAGCCACTTAAGGAGAGAAAGTCCAGCAAAGTTTGCTTGTGCACTAGTTCAACCTAGAATTTAAATTTTGATGGCCACTAGATTGTGTGATAACGATTATGCTTATGGGGTACTTTTTATGGTGTTGGATTAGAAAGAACTAGCCATTGGAACACTAACTGCATTTTATGATTTAAATTTGATGGAAGGTGACTTTTTTATGTGAGATGTTATATAGATTTGGTTTATGCCCTAAAATAGCAGTGTCATTGACACTTCTAAACTTAGTAAAATATAGAGACCATAATCTCCACCTTATCTAATTATCCATGTCAACTAAATTTATTTATTACCAAATAAAATTCTATCCAACTCATTGATGTTAAGTTGATCATTCATTCAGTTTTGACTTCAAACTGTTGCTATACACAACCTATGGCTCCATTTCATTATAGGTGATTGTTTGCGACAAATGGAACATGTGCTGAATAAGATGTCAAGAAGGATAGTGATTCAAATGGGAAGTTCTAAATGTATATTTTTTGTCATCGTTGGTGCACATATTTTCCAGCAATTTGGTCAGCATCGAAAATAATTGTTTGTTGCAAATCATAGAGAACCATGCCTAGTTTACTATGTCCCAAAATTTTAGATGACCCATGGGTAATTTGTGACAAATTTGTGTGCAAAGTGGGCATCTCAAGCTTATCTCAAATAAAGTGTCATTATAGAAAGTCTATGATGCCTATTTTCTAACTCCCCATGTCAGTTTTATTTTTAATCTCTGCATTTAACAAGCCCACATGTATTTGGAAGCTAGCTAAATCCTCTCATTTATTTACAACTCTCTCAGCTTTATCTTTATTTCCCAGATTTGCTATGTTATGACTATTTCATTGTGGATTTGTGTTAATTGTGGCATAACATCATGGTAAGCACTAGTGTTTACTGTATTTATGTTTGTTCATCATGTAGGCGAAAGCTAAAAGGGCGGCAGTCGAATGCGCGGATGTATATCAACGAGTATACCGCACCAAAGATGGGGTTGCTATTAGTGCCCGTGTGCAAGATAACATGGTAAACACAATTTGATCGAATTGAATTTTAGTGTATTTTGTGTTTGTATTAATTATGGTGTGTAATATGTTGTTTGGTTCTTGTGCAAAAACAGGATAGGATGGCAGCACTTTTGAATGACCAGCAGGGCATACGACTACAAGGAGTGATTGGTGATGGAATCCTCTGGTCCAACGATGACGCGTATGCTCGGGTGATGGGTCGTCTAGAGCGCCCAGGGCGCGTACGGGGGGTAGGTTTTGGAATCACCCCAACAGGAAGAAGTGGCATAAACTCTTCCCAGTCTACCTCGACTCCGTCGTCAAGTAGAGCTCACCAAAGGATGTCAGAGTTGGAGACGAGTCATGAAGAGCTAAGGGAGCAACTAGCTCAATCTAGGGAGGAACTAGTGAAGCATAGGGAGGAAGTAGCTCAATCTGAGACGAGGCATAGAGAGGAACTAGCTCAATCTGAGGCAAGGCACCAAGCAGAAATGTCCGAACTGAGGGCGTCGATGAGAAGCATGTTTGAGGAATGGAGCCACGAGTTTCGTACTATATATCCTTCTCAGGTAGCGAACAAATGTTATTTACCGAAACACTACTTTTTACAATGCATTGTTATGTGATATTAATATGTTTAAGAAATTTTAGGATCGCAATGCCTGATGGGAATGATGGGAATGAAACCGTGAATCCTGAGGTAAACAAAATTTCTCTAAAAACAGTAGTCAGTAGTCAGTACAAGAGGAAAGAAAACTTTCTGCTGGTGAATAATAGTTGAACTATTGTTTGAACTATAAAATAATAGTTGAACTATTGTATTGCTGAACTTGACTGAATTGAAAGTTTTGACTAGATTGTTTTACTGAATAGTTGAACTATTGTTTTAGTCTTCCTCTTATGTTACTCTTTGTATTGTATTACAGTTTTAGATCAGTGATGAGCTCTCCCTATTTGTAATTATCTAGGTACGTAGTCTCGCACATATCATATATATTATCTTTTAGTTTTCCCTTTCATTTTGGCATTTGAAAAGCCAAATCACTCCATAATTAGGCAAAAAATAATGCTATGTCTCATTCCCTCATAACATTCTTCTCATAATATTCTTTTCATACAAATGTGCATCTAAGCATTGTCGAATTACAATTTCGAATTCATGTTTAGAGTATTATTCTGTATTGCAAGCAAACATTTGGCAAATTTAACTTGACAAAGAATAATTTGTGCAGTTTTACCATGAAGTGGACAAGGAAGCGTTTCCGTTCAACCCCTCCGGACATTCTAAGCATGTTGTATATATATATTTTTGTAAACACAAATGTTGCTGCTTGCTGCCTTGGTATATTTATTTGTGATGTAAAACTAATTAGCTTCTTGTATATTTTTTGTGATGTATATAAACTTTCATATTATCTTTTGGCAAGTTTGTGTCCCATGGGAGTAGTTTATGGAACCTGTGATGTTGGGATGTAACAGGAAGTTGTGATAGCAGGGAGTGTATGTATATATGGCAGGAAGTTGTGATGTTGGAGGGGAGGGGGGAAAAAAAAAAAAACCTATAGCCGCGTTTTCGAAAACGCGGCTATAGGTTGTTCAAATGTACCTGAAAAAGCCACGTTTTCAGTAGAAACGCAGCTACAGGTATGAAATAGCTGCATTTTAAACAACCTATAGCCGCGTTTCCAAATGCGGCTCAAGCATGACCTACGGCCGCGTTTTGAAAAACACGGCTACAGGTACGTTTAAACGCGGCTCAAACGTTACCTATGGTCGCGTTTTTCAAAATGCGGCTATATGTCCATAGTCGTAGCCGCGTTTAAAAATGCGGCTCAAGCGGGACCTATAGCCGCGTTTTTGAAAAACGCGGCCATAGGACTAGAGCTCCGAATACATCTTAACAGGGGAAAAACGCGGCTATAGGGATAACCTATGGCCGCGTTTTTGAAAAACGCGGCCATAGTTCTGTTGCTGCGGTGCTTACGCCGCGTTTGAAAAACGCGGCTATAGGGATAACCTATGGCCGCGTTTTTGAAAAATGCGGCTATAGGGATAACCTATGACCGCGTTTGAAAAACGCAGCTATAGGCTATAGCTGCGTTTTTTGGGCTATAGCTGCGTTTTTTAAACGCGGCTATAGACCCCTTTTTTTGTAGTGAGTGGAAGAATATTGTCGTGAAAATGCAATTTTAGCTAGCCGAATGGGAGTATAATATGAGAAACAAATCCTGTAAATTCTGAAGATCAAATCTTTAGACCCAGACAGCAATAGTTTTTGGTATAGGCAGAGATTAAATCTCAGATCTCTTATTCAACCATCAGAAATTTTACCACAATTGAACTAATTAAAACCCACTAAATTCTGAAGATCATAATACTGAAATGCTATAACCTGTGGTTGATTGTTTGTTTTATGTGATTTTTTTCCCCTCCAACAACTAATCATGATTTTTTTTTTCCTGGCAATCATGTAAGTTTTCAGAATTGTGTAATTGACTCTTAAAAAGAAAATCATAGTTTGCTAGCTAGAAGAATGAGATTCGAATTTCAAAACTCGGTTTCAAATTTCAATTATAAAGGAGTGCTGACTATTTTATAATCTCCAAATTGAATTGGAAAAAAGTTTAGATAGGAACATATATTTATACATCAAACGGTTCCAATTTAACCGTACAAACTGGTGGATATGGCAATTGTGCTTGTCCCCACAGCCAAAAGAATCACCAATATTGCGATTATCTTATCCCTTGCTGTTGATATACCATGCACATCCCTGCCCAAAAAATAAATAATACGTAACAGATAAGTTTACAGAAAGCACAGCACAAATTTAATTATTTTTTTAATAGTGTCATCTAAAGGTACAAGAAAGTAACTAGAAATTGGTACCTAAGTATGATTGCACCAGGGAAAATGAACGAGAGGCACACAACTGTTGTCGACCCCATGAACTGAAAAAATAACCATATGTCTGGGATGGCTATTGCGATTATATATGTGATGGCAAGTAAAACACAAGTGAGGGATACAAATCTGAGAGTATCTGAGGCCAAAATTGGCTTTTTTGGAAAAAGAAGTTCGTCTATGTTGGCTCTCAAGGTGAAGTTCAACAGGGGAAACACAAGCAAGAGGTGGATTGCATAGGTTAATCTAACAATTACATCGAGTAATTTACCGATGGTGGTATCAGAATTTTGGTCGAAGTTTACTAGCATATCAGACATTATTGAGTCTCCAAATAATAGGTACCCAAAGAAACCAATGGCAGAGTAAATGGCAACAGTGATTGCAAGAGAAATCCGAACTGCTAAGCTCATCTCTGTAGGCTTACCAAGCTCTACTCGAATTGGATGAACTGCAATCATCCATTAAACATTACATGTTGTATTTAGAGCAAAACAAAAACAACAAAACATTAGATGTATTCATACATTCTTGACATTTCTAAACTTTAGGGAATAAGGGTTTTTCATTTGAATTTATTTATGGCTAAAGATTTTATTTTTTAGATTTAACAATATACAAAATGCTACGTCTTTGTTTTGTAATAATTAATCTTAAATAAAAAAAAAAATTGTAGAAGTCATCACCGACTCTATACCATTAGGCCGGTGATAACTTTTGTGCATGTGTGATTTACTTCTACATGTTTTTCATGAGAGAAGGAAAGACTTCTTGCTTTAATTAGTTGGAACTCTTTGACTAGTAAAATTGTTGCCATAAACGTGTAGGTGCTATAGGTGATATGATTTTGTACTTTTCTTTTAGGTGGAAGCATCTAATGCTTTGTTTTCTTGTCTCCTTTGTAAGTTCCATATAAGGCTAGCTACGGATTGGATCGAGACATCCAATATCCAATAGAAGTATTGTATCCAATAAGAAAGAGTGATAGCAGATAAGCGTAAGGAATTAAGCAGCGGATGAAATAGTAAAAAGTGGTATGTGTAACAAAGTGTGTAATGTATTAAGTATCAATAAAAATTTCTATTTTATTGATAACTCCTTTAAGTATTCTACTTGAGTTTGACAAAATTTCCGTAGCGACAAATCTCTACAAAAAGATCTATTTCAACATATCTTGACAGCCATTTAGGAAAAAGTACTGCCTTGCTTTGTTAACTTTCAAAGGACAAATGCCTCTAAAGTTTTGGACTTAATCTTGCAGCACATATGAACATCATAATTAAAACATGTCACAATATTTATGTACCCTTACCATTGACATGGAATCCAAAACCTGTGACAAAGATTGGAACAGTGGTGAAAAGATCAAATACTGAGACTTTGGAGAAATCTGGTAGTAATCTCAGTTTCTGAGTACTTTTCCCCTCCCATAATGCTTGAATTGCCATTGCCGAGCATATGATAACAAAGAGCACTGCGAGCAAAATGGACATTGCTGAAGTATATTTTAAAGAATCTGCAAGAGGAACATGCAAATGCAACAATCAATTATAAAACTCAAATATACAGTTTGCTTATTCTAAGTCACAATATATTCTTCTAAAACATTTTGGACCATATATATGATCCACCATTGAAGAAAAATTTCTGACCTACACGTTTTTGCCAGACTAGTGGAAGCATAACGAAGAGCACAATGAATAGAATTGCGAAGGCACGTGAGTTCCACCAGTGAATGCCAAACCATTCTTGTAGAATACCTAAGTGCAAGGTTTCTCCAGACTTACTTCCACATAAGACATCCCCTAAGATAAATTTGTAAATCTAAAGAGTAAGATTGTTAATACATAAAATTGCAAATAAATTTGCTATTCTAATTATTATATCGTGATGAAATATTACATCAGGGTCACATTTTAAAATAAGAAATAAGAATTGGCTTGAGTTGAGCGCACAGGAGCACTTAACCCAATCTTTGCCCAAAGGAATATAACATTATTGTAGTCTAGCATGTTGTATAAAGTTGCACTTAATTTTATATTTGCTGCGGATATATATTGACCTCTAATTTGTCTAAAATATAGAAAAGGCCAAAGAGTTTGATAGCGTTGATAATTGCTATCTGGGGTGGGTCCAATGGATGGTAACACATTTATATCATCACCCCCACCATCACTACAAAAGTAATGTACAAGTGTGCCGCGGATAATGAAAAATGGGTAATGCATCACCGTCCAAAAGATATGCTATAAAAAGAAAGAAAAAATTAGGTGGGCATCTAGAAACTATGTCAAAGTTTTTCCACTAGATAGGGTCATATTAAACTTTATACTTCATGAAATACAATAAAAGCGAAGAGTTTTGTAATTTAATTAACAATTTTTAATATTTTTGATACAAATGTTCGAAGTTTATATTCTCTGTCTTCAACTATCAAATAGTTAAAAAAGAAAAAGAAAAAAATGACATCCTAAATTTCCAATTCACTTTAGTTAAAATAAATAAATAAATAAAAAATAACAAAACAATCTATTGTTTGTGAGTAAAATTTTGATTGGCATCTATTGCACGCAAATGACATCATTTTGATATGGGTGAATGGTGATTGTCTTCTTCTCCATTGACATTAGAATGAGACCTTAAAAGAATGAGATAGAACACAATAGAGATAGTAAAACTCAAGTAAAGAAAGAAAAATATTAAACAAACATAAGTATGAGTAAAATGATATTTAAGAATAGGGAAATGATATTTAAACATGTTTACTCATTTAATAAACTCAAACAGATTATTAAGAATAAGAAATTGAAGATTTGATTAGAAAGAGGGGGAGATAAGATTTTGGATTCTTGAACCAAGTGAATTAAAAGCTTACCAATTATAATAAGATAAATGATCAGTGCACCAAATATGGTGATGATGACACAAATCTGCACCGCAACAGATCCTATAGCACCAAATGACTCACCCACAATACCAGCATATGTGGTGGATTTGCCAGATTTTGTGTACCTCAATAGGAACTCCACCGTGACCTCTGTGAAAAATGCTACAACTAAAATGAGAAGGAACCCAGGAACTATGCCTAAGACCTTGATAGCAGCTGGAATAGACATGATTCCAGCTCCAATCATGGTGGTGGTGATGTTGAACACTGCGCCAGAAATCGATGCACCCTGTGAAGAATTTTGATTTTCCAAGACATCTTCTAGGAGTGGGGTATCCATTTTTGCCTCTTGCTGATCTTGCTTCATCCTTTAGTTTTGGAAGGTTGGAGACTCTGCTCTCCATGATATTGTCTAGTGCATTAAATACTATATTTGTGCATATAATACAAGAAAGAACGACCCCACAAGGCACAAAGTTAATGATATGCTTACCATATTATTTGAAGATATGAAAATCACTGGTCATAGAAATATCTTTATTTATGTAAGGGGCATTATCCTGTCGTAGCCGTCATCGTCTTCTTCTTCTTTAAAATTT
The DNA here is from genome assembly GCA_019022515.1 of Quercus aquifolioides. Classification (NCBI taxonomy): domain Eukaryota; kingdom Viridiplantae; phylum Streptophyta; class Magnoliopsida; order Fagales; family Fagaceae; genus Quercus; species Quercus aquifolioides. The sequence continues at coordinate 1,456,160 of CM032329.1, forward strand.
ATTATTTGAAGTCAGAAAGAAAAATGAAATAGAACAATATGGTGGTGAAAGGATACCATTTCGTAAAACTTAGGTTCGTAATTGGGTGATATTTTTTAGATTTTCCTAAGATTCAGCTGTGTAGCTGTATTTAACTAAAAATATATTTTCATCTCATAAGAAATAAGTCACACGGCTAAATCTTAAGAAAAGAATCAAAGAAATAGCAATTAAGTAGTGTAACTAATTTTTGTCCTTCTCATTAATTAAGTGGTGTAGATTAATCATATCACTTTTTCTATATTAGGACTATTTAATAGTGCTAACCTTGTAGTTTGAACAATTTTTTCTCTAGACCGTAGCAGAGCCAAGAGTTTGGCTTTAGGAGCCGAACAAAAAATAAATAAATATATTTTTCTCTATATTTAATATATATCTATTCTATGTACCATAATTAAATTAGTAATAGTACTATTTTCCTTTCTTTTGATGAATGAATTATCAATTTTTAACTTGTTCATAAACCTATACTTTAAAATTAAATTTGAAGTCTTATATATAATGGCTATGGTACAACAAAATTACTAATAGACTAAAGGGTAAAGATTGCTAAAAAGAGTAGAAAAACAATCACTGAAAGCATTAAAAAAAAAAATCAAATATGAAATAACATATTACATATTATTTTATTTTATTTATATTATACCGTAAATATAATATCAGTTTCAATAATAATAGCATTATATTATATACATTATTAAAATATTTTATTTATTTAATGACAAATAAGAAATAACTAGTAGAGGAAGCATCAAACTTGAGAGTATTTGCGTTTGCTTTTGAAGATAATCAATACATGTGTAGGACTTGGAGCAAATTGTAATATCAAGACTGTAAAAAATAATAATAATAAATAAATAAAATCTTGTCTTGGATAGTGGACTTCAAATCTTGCAGAGTGGGACTATGGGATGAAGAGTAATTCAAGAAAAAATTAAAACAGCAAACCAGACTCAACAAAAAAAAAAAAATGAGAGAGAGAGAGAGAGAGAGTCAAAAACTCATTTGTAAATGGAAATCTTTTGAAGACTCATTTGTTAAGTGATGTAAGTCAGAGGTTTTTCAACAAGGATTGAGCAAAAATTATAATTTTTTTTCATCTTTTTTTGTTGTTGTTGAGATTATTGTTAAAATAATCTTGTGTTTATCATTAGCTTTCTGATATATACACAATTTATCATTAATAGGAATTTTTTTGGATCACCACTAATAGGATTGTAATCCTATTTAAATGAATGTAAACTGTGGGGATAAGAACCTAAATTTATATATTGGGCCTTGCGCCTTATCCAAGGACGTGAGTATCTCTGAGGATGAATAAATGATTGGGAGAGGCTCTAAAGTTGAGAATCACGTAAGGAAAGAATGGAGGAATATAGTCCGAGGAGTATCTTCTTCTTGGATATGATAAATATCAATCAAGCATGCATTTGGCCAATTTAGGTGACCTTCCAGGGAGTTCCAACGATCAGTATGAACCTCATGCACGTATAAAGGTGATAAGAACACAGAAATATCTAAAAGAAAAGCTGTTACCACCGCATTAAATGCACTGCAACAACTTTTTTGGTCGCATTTATGTGGAGAAGACCCTTGAACAGTGCAGTCTCAACTACCACCCTTTACAAAGAGCCAAAAGAGATGTCTAATGGGACATGTACTCGAATGAATGTTTAGATTATTAACAAGTGTATGATTAGGATAGTCGAAAATGAACTATATAATGTAAAAAACCTCCCATAAGAGGGGGGGATCAGAAAAAATAGGGAGAAGGAAGAGAAAAAGAATTACTGTAGCACTAAGAACTGTGTTAGCTTTCAAAACTATTGGTTCAATTCATAATTCATCTCCTCAGACAATCATTTCATTGAGTTTTAAGTGTGTCTTCATGCTTCTTTGTCTTTTAAATCCATACTAGCCGTTGTCCAATTCGCAAAAAGTCTAGCTCTTTCACCTACTCTTTACAAATTTATTGTATTAGGCTCATTGGGCCTATATCCCACATTCTTAAGATTTGGGCTACAAATCGTGACCCTACATAAACTTTTTCTTATTAAATCAAATTAATACCATCTGTAATTGTATATAAACATTTAACTGGGATGGGGGGCCAGAATTTATCTTTTCTTTTAAAAGTTTTCAAATGGTATGGATAACTCTTATTCAATATATATCTACTGATTTTTTTAAAAAAAAAATTGGGGGGCTATGATCTCTCCATCATAAGGATTGTATTATTTCTCCCATCACTATCTCTAGATCCCAAACGCGTTGTGCATGGAAACATGCCAATTTAATTACAAAATCCTTAAAAATTTGTGAATTTCGGCTAATTTTATTGCTAAAGTTTTTGTCGTTAAACAAATCACTTGAAATCAAATTCTACCTACATAGAAAATAAAAATAAAAATAAAAATTTTATTGATCTTAACTCGATAGTAAAGAGAAATCATTATGGATCGAAAATCATAAATTTAAATCAAATCATATCTATATTTAAAAAAAAAACACTAATATATATATATATATATTTTTATCTAAATAAAATACTTAGTAATGAATCAAACTTGGTGGTAATTAAGAATATCTTCTTTTCACTTGCTTTTGCCCGGGGACATTCATGAATGGTATGTTGAAATTTACCAAAACAGAGCCCAGGACTACCTTAACAAAAACAAAAAATATAGCCCAGCAAAATCCTAGCCCAAGTTCCATACAAAGTCCAAACAATATTGGACTATTTAAGATGGACATTAATTGGGCCTTGAAACCTGAATTCAACCGAACACCCCTGAAAGCTCTACTCTTTCAAACAAATACAAAAGAAACAGTGACTTTCTTGGAAACAAACCTGGCCTTGACAATATCCTTTTTGCTTCAGAGTCTCTCTCACCTTCTCTATATGATCACTCTATTATAATAAACTCAGAAGAAGAAAAAAAAAAAAATAAGAAAGAAAAATTAAAATGGGGGATCAAATAGCAAGAGCAGAGGATTTCGAGAAAAAAGCAGAGAAGAAGCTCAGTGGCTGGGGATTGTTCGGTTCCAAATACGAAGATGCCGCTGATCTCTTTGACAAAGCCGCCAATTCCTTCAAGCTCGGCAAATCCTGTATTTTCTTTATTTTGCTTCTTTTTTTTTTAATAGTTTTTTGGTCTAATTTTCTGTATGTTTCCCGAGAAATTTTAGGATAGAAAGTGATAGGATCTTTGTTAACAAATGGGTCTTGGTTTAATCTTACATTTCTGTTCTGTTTTCCCTTTAATTTGATTATTAAAGATTGAAATGACCCAAGTTTGGATTTTTTTGGACTTTTGTGAATAATGCAAAAATGGGTGTTTGGATTTTTTGTTTGATTCATCGGAAAATTTCAAATTTTGAGCATTTCCTTTTTGATGAGAACGGAGGGCGAGTGTTTGTTCATATCTTGTACTGTTCTAATGAAAGATGCTGTGTTGGGTTTTAATATGATCTGGGGTTTGTTTGGTTTTTGAATTAGGGATGTTTGATTGATTTGGTTAAGTTAGATTGACTGTTAGATAAATTGGCTTTAGATGTACAATGTGATGGGATTGAGTTTGAAAATGGTAATTGAATACTGAATTGGAACTTGCTGTGAAGAAGTTGACAATTGTGATGAAAGTTTCAAAATTTGCCTAGTATTTCTGAAGATAGGTTGAAAGGTAATTAGATAGAATCATAGAAGGAAACAGAATTTATTCATTAACATGGGTTTAGTCCAAGAAATCACTCTTGAACCATTTTTGTTTGCAATTAGAACAGTTTACTTTCAACATCCATGCTGTTAGTCTTCCATTGATGATATCAGTTATTTAAAGATGTTTGCTCTATCTTGTCCTTGAGACGAATCTCATATCCCTGGAAAACATGTGAATTCAAGAATGAACTTGTTCTCTATACTAGATTTTTCCAACATTGCATGCTGGTTTTATGAATTTCTGAATCTATATGATTGTGGTTCCTCAGGGGATAAGGCTGGATCGACATATGTAAAGTTGGCAAACTGTCATTTGAAGGTACTTGGGAATAAGTAGAGTTACTTTGTTTGGTTTTTTGTTGTATCTATTATTTTTTTCAATCTGTTTGTATCTGATAATGTTGTCCTGTGCTCTTGTGCTTATAGTTGGAAAGCAAACATGAGGCGGCCCAAGCTTATGTTGATGCTGCTCATTGCTATAAGAAATCATCTATAAATGGTATGTATGGTGTTGGCTCACCCTGGTCAATTTTAATTTTCTGGCATGATCAATTTCATACCTTTAGCAAATATCCCATTTAGTTGAGAACTTGATAATCAATGATATAATGAAGAAATCCTACCAATCAAATTCAAATAAAAAGATATAGTGAACAGATTGCATTTATAAGATAGGTGCTTTGAATTTATCATTATTTGTTTATATAACTTCCTAAGAAACAGGACTCTTTTCCCACTATAGGTTTTAATTCCACATATTATAACCTCTATACTGTATGTAGGGCCATATAGGAATTATGGAAACAGTTTTCTACCAATTTCTTACCTTTCTATTTTATCATCTCTGGTTTTTTCCTCTTTCAATTGAGTTTGATAATACTTTATTGTTGCTAAAATGCTCGCCTTTTTGCAGAGGCCATATCTTGCTTAGAGCAGGCAGTAAATATGTTTTGTGAAATTGGAAGGCTCAGCATGGCTGCAAGATACTTCAAGGTACGTTTTTTACTCAGCTGTGTCATCAATTTTTCTTTTCTTTGAGATGATCATTTATAGTAATATTCTATTTACAATGTTATTTTGGGTTGTATTCCTTCATTTCTGTCACTTGTTGCAATAATCTCAAGCCTTCTAAAATTTGAGAAATTGATTTTGGAGTGCTCTTGGGGTCTATGTTTATCCTTAATACACTTTTGGGATCATTTTGGAGATGGTTTAATATTAAACAGAAAAGACATTGGGTGAACATTGAACATCTTTTCCCTGCACAGGAAATTGCTGAATTGTACGAGTCCGAACAGAACATTGAACAGGCTATTGTTTACTTTGAAAAGTCAGCTGACTTCTTCCAAAATGAAGAAGTAACCACTTCTGCCAACCAGTGCAAGCAGAAAGTAGCTCAATTTGCCGCTCAACTAGAACAGTAAGCCTAAATAAATATTTTACTCATGTGACAGTTGATTATCTGTCATGATCCTGAGCAGTGTAGTCAAAGGCGAGCCGGGCGCTCGCCTAGGCGCCCGGGCGAGGCGAGGCGCCACTAAGGCGCCTCAAAGGCTCTAAGGCGAGGCGCCTTTAGTGAGGCGCTCGCCTTTAGAGCCTAGGCGAGAAAGGCGACCGCCTTAAGCCATGAAAAAGGCACCAAGGCGAGAGCCTCAAGTTTTTTTTTATTTTTTTTATTTTAAATTTAATTTAATTTTTTATAGAAGTTTGTTGTGAAACCTATTTTTAGACTATTAATTTTAAAAGGCATGTTATAAAACCTATTGAATTAAATTAATTTACAAATTTGTTTTGTAAGACTTATTGTTATATAGAAGCTTATTGTAAAACATATTGTTAGAACTAACTAATAGAGCCTAAACCATGTTAATCCTATTTTGAAATAATTTGGTAGACCTAATTTCTTCATGCTACACATTGAAAAACAATTCATTATAATACTATAATACACTAGGTACATATAATTTAAGTTCTATATGTATAATAAATATATTAAAAATTTGGCCCCTCGCTTTACTCAGGCTAGCGCCTTTTTGTCGCCTCATGCCTCGGGCGATACAAGGCCTTGGCGCCTTAAGGTCGCCTCTGACTACCTTGATCCTGAGAATTTTCATAACCTAATGCATCTTGGGAAAATTTAAAAATGCCCCTAAGAGCTTTACTTGACTGTCAATCGAATGCTGTTGAGTATGGTGTCTTCACTCTTCATTTTGATAAGGCTGGCAGCTAGTTTATAACACTACTGCTATCCTACTGATATATTTAATTTTCTTATAATGGTTACTAGCTTTTTGCACAATATTTGGATATAGATTGTATGTAGTCTGGGATATATTATTTTTAGTCATCGTATATCTCCTAGTTCAACTACAGAAGTTCCAAGTGACCCAAATTCTGTAGTGGGAAAATGCAAAGTGATGACCGCATAAATTCTGATTTTGGAAACCTTTTATTAATTAAGGGACATGATGGGGATCTTAATAGTTTGCATGTGATATTTCTCCAGATATCAAAAGTCGATTCAGATTTATGAAGAGATAGCACGGCAGTCCCTCAATAATAACTTGCTGAAGTATGGAGTTAAAGGGCATCTTCTTAATGCTGGTATTTGCCAGCTGTGCAAGGGTGACGTTGTAGCAATTACCAATGCTTTAGAGCGATATCAGGTCTGAATTTGGTTTAATTTAAGCATCTCAGCATTCTACCCAATGGGTCATCTAACTATAAAAATGTTGCTGTTCACTTTGGCAGGAATTGGATCCAACTTTTTCTGGAACACGTGAATACAAATTATTAGCGGTGGGTTACTAAATGTTATTATATTAAGTTTGCATTATGTTCTTCATCTCTTTTGTTTGGATGTGGGTAAAATATCTTCTATTTAGTAGTTACTCTTGGGTTGACCAACATTTAGATGGTTGATGTCACCTTTCATATTATTGATCTATGTTCTCATCTGTTGTCATAATCATTTTGCTTTTTAAAATTTCATAGTTATCTTTATCTTATAGAGATGAGAGAATCATGACAAAGAAGCTTATGTCTCTGTGCCAGGATATTGCCTCTGCACTTGATGAGGAAGATGTTGCCAAGTTTACTGATGTTGTCAAGGAATTTGATAGCATGACTCCACTGGTACAACCCTCTCCATTACTGAATTAATGATTCCTTGAGAAATTCTGTTTTAAACTTTGGATGTTGATTACATTCTAGGAATTTTTAAGTTGGTTCTGTCACAGTTGATCTGGAATAACATATTAAAATCAGCATAAAATTTAGGGAGCAAAGGGGGAAAAACACAGTGCCTAGAATTTGAATACTTATATTTGTACAGGGACGTCTCCAAATGCAAAATATGAAACCTGTTGAACATGATGCATCTAGAAAGGATTAGCGTTGACCAATATATATACAATTCTGAATTGTGTCTCCTCATTTTTGCACTTAGATATTCACTGTTGATTTCAGTAGCCCAAAATAAAATTCATGGATGAAGAAATCCTAAAATTTTTAAAATGAAATGAATTAATGGACTTTTTTTTTTTTTAAAGTAGAGATTGATGTGCTAGTTCCTTCAATGTTCTTTTTCAATACCAGCTTCCGTGACCCCTTCAGCCTCATTATATGTGTGTTTTTATTCTCCACTCTCAAAGTGTATCTAACTACTATTTTTGACCTCATCTAAGATAAGATGTTTCCTTACATTGCAATTTTCTGATATTTGCATAAACTGCTCTATAGGATTCCTGGAAGACAACCCTTCTGTTGAGGGTGAAGGAAAAGCTGAAGGCCAAAGAACTTGAGGAGGATGATCTTACCTAAAAGTTTTATATCTCAAAGTTCAGTGATTTAGCTTTTATTCTTGATGATTGCACTGTGTTATGTGATTGTGTCCAACTACACTTGCTTTACAAATGGCTACTGGTACTGAATTGTTCTTGGTTTGAATGTTAATTCGAGTGGGTATGCTAAAGTTTGTGAACAAGAGTTTGTAATTCTGGCTATTGCTATTTTCTGTTGCTGGTTTTCATGTTGGAAAAGAATGAGAACTCTAAATGGAGGATACAATTGAATTATTAAATTAAAGGGGCCATGATCATCTGCTTTAGCTTATCTGTACCTCTCAACCACGCCTACAATGAACTGAGCAATAAGCATTGGTTCTTTTAGTCATGCAATTCATAAGGACCCCATCCTCATCCTGGTTTAGCCAACCACTATGGCAACCTCACTTTCTAGTTCTTGTCTATTTGATGATTGATCCAATATGGTTGGCCTAAGCAAACGTTGACCATGTAATTACAATTTTTTAATGACTGATTTGTTAGACCCCTTTGATATTTATTGTGGGCTCCTCATGTAATCTATCATCAGATTATCAATGGAAAGAAGTTTCCAATTTACCTTCTTCTTCTTTTTTTTGCAATATAATACTATCTTAAACCAATAGCACTTTTCTGTCAAGAGCTAAGAGAATTTTTCCTTTTAAAGCCCTCCCTTCAACAACAGGAAAAAAAATGAAAAACCAGAACATTGAATTAAAGTTTCTTAAGCAGTACTGGACAAGTCTGGAACAACAGAGAAAACTGGTAGTTCCCTAGTTCTCTTCAATAGAACTTTTAACAAAAATGCAAGTTTCCCTCTATTGGCAAATCTAAGTTATTTAACTTTTAAGGTAATGGTTTTAGCAGCCATCAATAATAATACAAGACAGTAATCCAAAACAAGGTTTTTCTTTTCTTTTTGGAGGTGTAAATAATCCAAAACAAATTACTTTCATAAATGATTTGACATGAATATTTTTGAAACTCCTATCTCTATCAAAGATAACTTGTAGATCAAAGTCGTTATAATAAACTTTTCCCAATTCATCACACTAAAGGCAAACACAAAATAAAATATTTTACATGTGACAACCAGTCTCATAAGAATATACTATACTTTCTTTACATATGACAATGTCTCCTAGGATTGCCGACATGTTCATTCCAATTTCCTCGTTAAAAACCCAAACAAAAGTATAGGACAATTTGATTCTTTTCTCATTTTTTTTTTTTTTTGGTAGAAAAAAAAATGGGTTTTTTTATAATTGATTCTTTTCTCATTGATACCATAGTTTTTTTTTTTTTTTTTTTTTTTGATGTGGATACCATAGATATTTTACATAACACATCAATAGTTAATACTTAATAGACCTCTCCTCATTTACACAATTAGTTTTGGAAAATGAAACACGTTTTTGTCTTAACAACCTAACGCGTTGTCGTTTTAGTGGTTCTCTCTCACTTTCATTCCTAGCTACACCCACTTTGCCTCTTGGTCCTGCAAGTGCCTCTTTGACCCTACATATTTTGTATCTATCTTAAAAGATTCTTGTTTCGGCAACCATTGCAGGTTAAAAAGTACTACTTGGCTGGGAAAAAAGGGAAAGCAAAAAGAAGTACGTTCTGCAAGAATGATTGTTTGAGTCATTGATCAGAGTCTCAGAGAGGAAACTCTAGCTTCTTAAAGACTTTCCATAGGTATGTGTTAGCTCTGACACAAGCTTTTAGATCTTCTCCTATTCCTTCGATTTTTTATTTTATTTTTAATAAAAAATGGTTTTTTTTTTACTTTTTGTTTGTGTGTAAATTGATGAGTTATTGTTTAAATATGCAATATAAGTTTGTGGGTGTTTTTTCCATTGTTTTTTGTTTTTACTCTGTGGATGAAAAGATTGTGCTTTTAGCTTCAGTTTCTGGGTTTGAAGAATGAACCAATTGCATATTTTTGTAAATTGTGGATTTTTTTTTTCGTGAATAAAAAGTTGTAAATTGTATTTGTATTTCTCAAATTTGTGAATTTTGATCAGCAATAAAAGCTGAGCAAGTAAAGGCCAGATTTGAGTTTGTATAATTATCATGTGTGTCAGGTATGTCAAACTTCAGTTTTGGTGTATGTGATTCTTGCTCTTTGGACAGCTTTTTGGGCTTATATAGTTTTCAGTTTCATACAGGCACAGCTGTTTCTTTTTACTTGCTAGATTCCTTGCTTCTCCAATCTGCCACAATTTTTTAAAAGAAATTATTTGAGTAATTCTCAAAATGTATTATTTGACCTTCAAAGCTTAGCCAGAAACATTGAAAAACAACATACAGCTCTCTCTCTCTCTCTTATGTTATGTCCTTTTTGTTGCGTGGCCCATTGTGAGTAATAAGGCTTTGATTGTGTTTTGTTAGAGAATGGTTTCAACTGATAATGGCAATCACAAAGAAGATATTGAGGAACCTAATGCTGTTGAAGTGAAGAGTGAAATTCTTCTTGATACATCAGCGTCTCGAAGGACACTAATTTCCGATGAAAACCCTCAAAGAAGGCTTCCTGATACCTTAAGATCTCCTATTACTAGAATAAATTTCCTCAAGTTCGGCTCTGCATCTGCCAACTTCAAGCGGATAGCCAATGAGAGAGATGAGATTTCACGGTCTGTGGCTTCTACAAGTCACGCATTCCGGGAGCGCCTCAATGGGGTTTTTTCTCGGAAAATTAATTGGGGTTCACTCATGAAAATGGGCAAAGAATGGATTAGAGACCCAATGAACATGGCTTTGTTTGCCTGGATCGCCTGCGTTGCTATTTCAGGTGCAATTCTATTCCTTGTTATGACTGGAATGTTAAACCGTGCAATACCAAAGAAGTCTCAGAGGAATGCTTGGTTTGAAGTAAACAATCAAATTCTCAATGCACTGTTTACTCTTATGTGTTTGTACCAGCACCCAAAACGGGTCTACCACCTTGTACTTCTATGCAGATGGAAACCAGAAGACATTTCTAAACTTAGAAAGGCTTACTGCAAGAATGGGACCTACAAGCCCCATGAATGGGCACACATGATGGTGGTTGTTATTCTGCTCCATATAAATTGTTTTGCTCAATATGCGCTTTGTGGTCTGAACTTGGGGTACAAGAGATCTCAACGACCAGCCATAGGAGTTGGAATATGTATATCAGTTGCAATTGCTGCACCTGCAGTTGCTGGCTTGTACACTATAATGAGTCCCCTTGGGAAGGAGTATGATATGGATGAAGAAGCACAGGATCAGAGTACCATGGGTGATAGGCTGGAAACAATGAGATTGAAATCGTTAGAGAAAAGATATTCTTTTGCAATAAGAGATGAACAGCAGTCTGTTGAGAGCAGAGCAGAATGGAGTGGGGGGATTCTTGATTTTTGGGACAATATCTCTATAGCATATCTATCACTATTCTGTGGCTTTTGTGTATTTGGATGGAATATGGAGAGACTTGGATTTGGCAATATGTATGTTCATATTGCTACTTTTCTTTTGTTTTGTATGGCTCCTTTCTGGATTTTCAACTTGGCTGCTGTAAATATTGACAATGACACTGCTAGGGAAGCTCTAGGTGTAACTGGGCTTGTTCTTTGTGTGTTCGGTTTACTTTATGGTGGCTTTTGGAGGATCCGAATGAGAAAGAGATTCAATTTGCCTGCTTATGATTTCTGTTTTGGTGAACCATCTGCTGCTGATTGCACCCTATGGCTATTCTGTTGTTGGTGTTCTCTAGCTCAAGAAGTGCGGACTGGGAATTCATATGATATTGTGGAAAATAAGTTCTGCATAAAACATACTGAACTTTCACCTTTACCTCGTGAAGATGGAGCAGTTGAATCCAGATCCGACTCTAGTTCTCCACTGGGGAATTACTCTAGCCCATCCAACATTCTTTCAACTAGTTCTCCAAGTCCCAGCAGAATTGCAAAGGGATATTATAGCCCAGAGAGGCAACTTTCTACTGTGGAAGAAGAGTTGCCTGCAGGAGGTAGAGATGAAACTATGACCCCACCATCTCCATCATTGATACAAAGAGAACCCAGTTAGCTCAAAAAGATAAAGAAAAATATAAAAGAAAATTATGGTAGTTTGATCTGTATATGAAATTGTTTGGAATATTTCTTGTATTACATGGATTTTGAGTGAATTCAATGCATCAATTTTCATTTTCACTTTTCTTTATGAAGTTATCTCTATCTCAGTACCATCAGTTTTCCCGTGGTGTTGGAGACTTTATTCTGAAAATAAATTTATACTTGATAGGTGAGAAAACCTTGAACCAAGTTTTCTTTTTCTTGCTGAGCATGTATTAAATGTCTTTGGAAATATTTCTTGTTGATTGACTTTATTTGGCTACTGACAGAGAAAAAAAACTTAGCTGCACCATTAAGATATTTTCAATGACTACCATATGCTTTTGTTTGTTAACGATGAAATTTGTAAAATGTCGTCTCTGACTTATAGTAAAACTAAGAATGTAAATGAAAATTTAGTTTATGTCATCTGGCCCCAATTATCCATAAAGGGAAGATATAATGTAGAGGATGTAGGCCCAAAAAATTAGAGAAGGATGAATGAAGTGGAGTAATGCTTCTAGGTTGTCTGTGTCATCATATAAACCATTCAAATACAGGAGGATGATGGTAAGAAAAAGTACGAAACCTGACCAAAAGAAAAAAAATAAATGTTGTGAGAAGCTAGGTCAGTTGAAATGGCAGTCATCTTTGTCTTAATCTACACTGAAGACTAGAAACTGCACAGTAAGAAGTAACAGCTTCTAAAGACTGCACTAGTAAGAAGAACAATTTGTGAAAAGTAAGTGATTTGTTTCAGGTTGAAGATATCACTTATCAAAAAAGAAAGACCAAAATGGCTTTGAGTTGAGAGTACATATCGGCACATAGTGTAACAGAAGGTATAATGAATTTCCAAAACAGGATTGTGTAGTTAACTGAATTGTAGGCACAAAGTCTGATGACCGGAGTTTATTCAAATTTCTCAGCACTACTACAAGAAATTGGCTGAAGTGTGTCAAATGAAAATTTTACTAAAATAATGTTTGATTTTCAAGGATATAAGCTGCACTCTGTACATGTAAAAATGTTTGCACCAAAATGTATGTCTTGGCTTTTTGAGATTCTATCAAGTTATTGATTTTGATAAACCAGATCTTCTGCTAGATAGGCCATGATTAATTCAGGGCGTTCCAATTTGTAGTGAGAGCTAAGAAGAGCTTCTTTTTCATATGAAAAAAGCGTTTTATGCCATCATTTGTATTTACAAATTTTGTCCTAGATAATTTCATAGCTTCAGAAATAAAATCTGAGGCTGATTGTTCAGTGTAAACTTGGCACTGTGCCACATATAGGTTCGCTAAGTGATCCGTTTGTCATGTCTTACTCTAATTGCATAAAAGTTGCCTACAGCACTTGATATTCTAGTTACTTTATAAAAGATCAGTTATAAATTTATAATCTCTATTGCACTGATAAGGTTCCTGAAATGGGAAACTGAATTTGAAACATTCAGACTACTTTCCATGACCTCTTGTCCTACATGGCACTTTTTGTGTGCCTATTTCATGCTATGGTCAGTAAATTGCCATATATTGCAGATCTTATATTGGTATATCTTGTGATTCATAGTTTTCTGCTGGTCTAACCATAGAATTCTCACACAATAAGTTCATCAATCTGTCCAAGGATACAATATTTTGGGTCATGGCTTGTTATGATTGGTATATAATAAAAATAGTGTCATAATAAATCCAGGTGAGTGTAATGTTGTGAACAAACATGGTTCACAGTAAGGGGTGATGCAGGGCAACCTAGGCTTTCCACGGTAAACCTTAGTCTTTACCACCTATGGTTGTTTAGAATCACCACCAAACACAATGCAGTTTTGCACAATAATCTCTGATTAATAATGCTAATAGTCTCAAATACAAAATAAACCATCTGAACACTATATACAGCTTCCAAAAACCACAAGAGATAAAAATAAACACCCCTAAACGAATCCTAATCAAACTCAAATACTAAGCTAAACCAATTATTATCTAAGAACATGAAATTTAATCCCTATCACAACTCAAACTAAACAAATAAATACGTTAAAACCAAAAATTATCCAATGAAAATCAAAAACGAAAAATTGAAATAGTTTCTGATTATGCTCTACATCAAAGGAGTTATGCACTTGATATATAAATAGAGAGACTTTTTCCCCTCATAATAGAGGTGTTTTTTTTTTTTTTTTTTTTACGAAAAGGATTGTTTGGCTTTTTGTTTGTAATTTAAGTCCGTGTCCATGAAGAGACATTTCATGTCACCTTTTCCTCCAATTCTATTAACAGCACCTGAACTTTCATCAAAAGGAAAGGGAAAAAAATTTACCGGCACCTGAGCGTGCTTGCTTGATTGCAAGGATTGATTGATTTAAATTTTTTATTTTTTAAAACCGCTTTAAACTTTGAAGGAATTTTTCCTACTTATTAGGCGACAACTCATAAAAGTATTAAATCATCTACGTGTATAAACAAATTAGCAAAAAATCATGGGACTAAAAGTATAAATAGATGGTTTTATTGGCCGCCATACAATACTGGGTTGAAAAAAAAAATTCCAGGTTGAAAAAGAAAATTCCACAAATGAAATGACGATAGGGTCCATTATAGAGTGGTGGTAGTGATTTCATTGATAGGAAATGTTAACAAGCACTGTCCGGTGGTGGTTGACATTTCTCTTTTTGAGTTTCACTTAAAAAAAAAAATTTGTCAAAAAATATTGCGAAAAAAAATAAAAAATTTGTCAAAAACTGTCAAAAACTACCCAAAAAGTTGAAAAGCTGCAATAAAATATGTTGTTAACGGGCACCTCACGGTGCCCATTAACACAACCCTTCATTGATTAGCATTTAGCAATAATTTACGTGGTAGGGATGCAGCTCCCTATTTGCTATTAGGTACTGAAAGATTAGTCTCTCGTATATGTGATATGTCTTTATCATGGCCTAAATTTTCAAGCGGTCGGTAAACGCGTGCATTGGGGTATACTATTTAATGACCACTCTGAGCCACAAGAGTTTTAACTTTTAACCAAACAAAAGTTCATACAGTCAAGCCAATCATCAATATTTTTTTTTTAGGAAAAAGCCAGTCATCAATATAAGCATGTAGAGTACATAAGTTAGGGCTAGGCTCCTGATAAAATATAGAATCACAACTTTATTTTGCGCCATAATTATGTCATAATTTTGATAGGATTGATTGTGAGTAGTAGATAAAAAGTGATAAGTTCATATGGAAGTGTCAATAAGTTATCACAATTTGCTAAGTAAGATAGCTGTGAAAAATAGTGTGGTTAAAATTGTGGTTCTAGAATAGTTTTCTTGCCACAAACTTTGCCATAACTTGATAATATGTATGATTGTGATTGGTAAATGTTGTGAAAATAAATTGTTTCTACAAGATTACAAATAATTCATGTAATTTAGTAATATGCCTACATCCATGGACAATAACAAAGAAAGTTCCACTATAAAATAAGAATATTATAATAGTAGCACATAGATACTCTCACAAAACGTCAAACTCCAAATACATGATTGACTCTCTCACTCACCCTATTGTATTTGCTCTACTATTGTAGCACCTTTTCTCTCAATATGCGGCTCATTTTCACTAATTAAAACAAGAGAAACGATGACTATATATATATATATATACTAGCATAGGTCGGCTGCGCTTAGTGCACAAATTCAAAACCAACTTGAACTTGGTTTACTATTACCGTTAGACAAAGGCCGCCAACTTTAATATTTATAACACATTATATTCTTTCTATTTTGATAATAATGATGATTATTCTACTATGGAGACAAGCTTGTCTTGTAAACTTGTAATACAACGCAAAAAAATACACAATATGGTTATTAAACTTGAAGAAGGTCAACACGGTGGAATAAACAGAGTAAAGAAGAAAGCAGGAAAGACTCAAGGGGAGTCCACGTGTCAGAGAAAGAAGAAGAAGCAAATAGAAGTGACAGATGTTAAATTGTAATTGGATGTATTAGCAATTAGTTAGTTAGTTATTTTTGGAGGGAAAACTATTAGCCTCTGTTAGCCCCTATTTTTGTGTATATAAAGCATAGGTGATAATTGTTTTGTAACCACTTCTCATTTTTCTTCAATCAAGGAGTAGATTCAGTTTCTTCAATTTCTCTCTCTTTTACTTTGTTTAATGTGGTTTCAGAGCAGGTTTTCTGAGATTTCCTCTTTCATTTTCTCAGTTCCCAAACAGAATTTAGTGCTTTGTTTTGCTTTTCTTTTCTCATCCATGGCTTCTGATTCCACAGCCAATACTCAATCTCAAACTGCGCATTCAATACCTGCTTCAAGTGTAGCAATAGCAAATGAATATGCAAATAATCCTTTCTTTCTTCCTGCAAATGAAAATCCAAGTCTCATGCTCACTTCACAACCACTCACTAGTCCAAAAAATTACATGAGTTGGGCGCGATCTGTGTTTTTGGCTCTAATTTCCAAAAACAAGTTTGGTTTTGTGGATGGATCGATTACTGAACCTATTGACTTTCCTTCATTGAATTCTAATCTTAGCACTTTACCTACTGTTTCACTGCTTACTTTACCTTCAGCTTCTAATCCCACTCTCAAAAGGTCCACTAGATTACATAAACCCCCTCCTTACCTATCTCAGTATGCTTGCAAGTCTATCAGCACTAAGCCCCACTCTGGTCTACCATATGATGTTTCAGCTTATTTGGACTATTCTCACCTTGGCCCTACCTTTAAATCCTTTGTTATAGTTGTTAATTCTACTCCTTCAGACCCTGCCTCTTTCCACCAAGCAGTGCAATATCCTGAATGGAGGGTTGTCATGGACAAGGAAATAGAGGCTTTAAAGGTCACTAACACTTAGAGTTTGGTGCCTTTGCCTCATGGTAAGAACCCTATAGGTTGTAAATGGGTTTATAGGGTTAAATATCTACTTGATGGCTCTATTGAAAGATATAAGGCTAGGCTGGTTGCTAAGGGTTTCACACAGAAGTTTGGTTTGGACTATTCTGAGACTTTTTCACCAGTGGCGAAGTCTGTGTCGGTCAAGATTGTACTCACCTTAGTTGCTGTGAAAGGGTGGTTTCTTCACCAAATAGATGTTAATAATGCATTCTTACATGGTGATTTAAATGAAGATGTGTACATATGCTTGCCACATGGTTTTCACAACAAGGGGGGAGAATATTGTATGCAAGCTAAACAAGAGTCTTTATGGTCTTAAACAGGCATCAAGACAATGGTTTAACAGATTTTCTACAACCATTCTTCAAATGGGATTTGTTCAATCCAAGTTTGATTACTCACTGTTTACTCACACTCAAGGGACTTCTTTTACAGTGCTTTTGGTGTATGTTGATGACATTTTGCTCATTGGCAACAATCCTGATTGTGTGAACAGTTTGAAGAAGTTGCTAGATGATAGATTTGGCTTGAAAGACCTTGGTTCTTTGAGGTATTTTTTAGGTCTTGAGGTAGCAAGGACTGATGCAGGCATCAGCTTGACATAAAGAAAATATGTACTTGAAATTTTGAAGGATACTAGTTTCCTTGGATCAAAGACAGTTAGATTTCCTATGAAGCATAATCTAAGGCTTTCAAAATATGAAGCGAAGTTGTTAGCAGACCCTGGAATGTACAGAAGGTTAATTGGGAGATTGCTATACTTAACCTTGACATGGCCTGACATCACTTATGCTGTGCATAGGTTGAGTCAGTTTGTCTTAAAACCTAGAGAACCTTGACATGGACTGCTATACTTTTTTTTTCTGAATAAAAAGTTGTAAATTGTATTTGTATTTCTCAAATTTGTGAATTTTGATCAGCAATAAAAGCTGAGCAAGTAAAGGCCAGATTTGAGTTTGTATAATTATCATGTGTGTCAGGTATGTCAAACTTCAGTTTTGGTGTATGTGATTCTTGCTCTTTGGACTTATAGAGTTTTTCAGTTTCGTACAGCTGTTTCCTTTTACTTGCTAGATTCCTTGCTTCTCCAATCTGCCACAATTTAAAAGTACATGAAATGACTTTACTCACTAATGTTTATAAAAATCATGGAAAACAGGATTACCAGATAGTCCATTTAATTGTCACTGGTTTTACTGGCCAATTGAAAGGCTGGTGGGATCATTATTTAAATAATGATGACAGAAATGAAATATTATCAGCAGTTAAAAGAGAAACAGATGGAAGTGTTATAATGACAGATATTGTATAATTATCATGTGTGTCAGGTATGTCAAACTTCAGTTTTGGTGTATGTGATTCTTGCTCTTTGGACTTATAGAGTTTTCAGTTTCGTACAGCTGTTTCCTTTTACTTGCTAGATTCCTTGCTTCTCCAATCTGCCACAATTTAAAAGAAATTATTTGAATAATTCTCAAAATGTATTATTTGACCTTCGAAGCTTAACGAGAAACATAGAAAAACAACATACAGTTCTCTGTCTCTCTCTTATGTTATGTCCTTTTTGTTGCGTGGCCCATTGTGAGTAATAAGGCTTTGATTGTGTTTTGTTAGAGAATGGTTTCAACAGATAATGGCAATCACAAAGAAGATATTGAGGAACCTAATGCTGTTGAAGTGAAGAGTGAAATTCTTCTTGATACATCAGCATCTCGAAGGACACTAATTTCCAATGAAAACCCTCAAAGAAGGCTTCCTGATACCTTTAGATCTCCAATTACTAGAATAAATTTCCTCAAGTTCGGCTCTGCATCTGCCAATTTCAGGCGGATAGCCAATGAGAGAGATGAGATTTCACGGTCTGTGGCTTCTACAAGTCATGCTTTCCGGGAGCGCCTCAATGGGGTTTTTTCTCGGAAAATTAATTGGGGTTCACTCATGAAAATGGGCAAAGAATGGATTAGAGACCCAATGAACATGGCTTTGTTTGCCTGGATCGCCTGCGTTGCTATTTCAGGTGCAATTCTATTCCTTGTTATGACTGGAATGTTAAACCGTGCAATACCAAAGAAGTCTCAGAGGAATGCTTGGTTTGAAGTAAACAATCAAATTCTCAATGCACTGTTTACTCTTATGTGTTTGTACCAGCACCCGAAACGGTTCTACCACCTTGTACTTCTATGCAGATGGAAACCAGAAGACATTTCTAAACTTAGAAAGGCTTACTGCAAGAATGGGACCTACAAGCCCCATGAATGGGCACACATGATGGTGGTTGTTATTCTGCTCCATATAAATTGTTTTGCTCAATATGCGCTTTGTGGTCTGAACTTGGGGTACAAGAGATCTCAACGACCAGCCATAGGAGTTGGAATATGTATATCAGTTGCAATTGCTGCACCTGCAGTTGCTGGCTTGTACACTATAATGAGTCCCCTTGGGAAGGAGTATGATATGGATGAAGAAGCACAGGATCAGAGTACCATGGGTGATAGGCCGGAAACAATGAGATTGAAATCGTTAGAGAAAAGATATTCTTTTGCAATAAGAGATGAACAGCAGTCTGTTGAGAGCAGAGCAGAATGGAGTGGGGGGATTCTTGATTTTTGGGACAATATCTCTATAGCATATCTATCACTATTCTGTGGCTTTTGTGTATTTGGATGGAATATGGAGAGACTTGGATTTGGCAATATGTATGTTCATATTGCTACTTTTCTTTTGTTTTGTATGGCTCCTTTCTGGATTTTCAACTTGGCTGCTGTAAATATTGACAATGACACTGCTAGGGAAGCTCTAGGTGTAACTGGGCTTGTTCTTTGTGTGTTTGGTTTACTTTATGGTGGCTTGTGGAGGATCCGAATGAGAAAGAGATTCAATTTGCCTGCTTATGATTTCTGTTTTGGTGAACCATCTGCTGCTGATTGCACCCTATGGCTATTCTGTTGTTGGTGTTCTCTAGCTCAAGAGGTGCGGACTGGGAATTCATATGATATTGTGGAAAATAAGGTCTGCATAAAACATACTGAACTTGGTAACCAGCTACCAATTTCACCTTTACCTCGTGAAGATGGAGCAGTTAAATCCAGATCCGGCTCTAGTTCTCCACTGGGGAATTACTCTAGCCCATCCAACATTCTTTCAACTAGTTCTCCAAGTCCCAGCAGAATAGCAAAGGGATATTATAGCCCAGAGAGGCAACTTTCTACTGTGAAAGAAGAGTTGCCTGCAGGAGGTAGAGATGAAACTATGACCCCACCATCTCCATCATTGATACAAAGAGAACCCAGTTAGCTCAAAAAGATAAAGAAAAATGGATAAGAAAATTATGGTAGTTTGATTTGTATATGAAATTGTTTGGAATATTTCTTGTATTACATGGATTTTGAGTGAATTCAATGCATCAATTTTCATTTTCACTTTTCTTTATGAAGTTATCTCTGTCTCAGTACCATCAGTTTTCCCGTGGTGTTGGAGACTTTATTCTGAAAATAAATTTATACTTGATAGGTGAGAAAACCTTGAACCAAGTTTTCTTTTTCTTGCTGAGCATGTATTAAATGTCTTTGGAAATATTTCTTGTTGATTGACTATATTTGGCTACTGACAGAGCAAAAAAACTTAGCTGCACCATTAAGATATTTTCAATGACTACCATATGCTTTTGTTTGTTAACAATGAAATTTGTAAAATGTCGTCTCTGACTTATAGTAAAACTAAGAATGTAAATGAGAATTTAGTTTATGTCATCTGGCCCCAATTATCCATAAAGGGAAGATATAATGTAAAGGATGTTGGCCCAAAAAATTAGAGAAGGATGAATGTAGCGGAGTAATGCTTCTAGGTTGTCTGTGTCATCATATATACCATTCAAATACAGGAGGATGATGGTAAGAAAAAGTACGAAACCTGACCAAAAGAAAAAAAATAAATGTTGTGAGAAGCTAGGTCAGTTGAAATGGCAGTCATCTTTGTCTTAATCTACACTGAAGACTAGAAACTGCACAGTAAGAAGTAACAGCTTCTAAAGACTGCACTAGTAAGAAGAACAATTTGTGAAAAGTAAGTGATTTGTTTCAGGTTGAAGATATTAGTAGACAGAGAAGAAAGACCAAAATGGCTTTGAGTTGAGAGTACATATCGGCACATAGTGTAACAGAAGGTATATATCTCTAGATAGAATGAATTTCCAAAACAGGATTGTGTAGTTAACTGAATTGTAGGCACAAAGTCTGATGACCAGAGTTTATTCAAATTTCTCAGCACTACTACAAGAAATTGGCTGAAGTGTGTCAAATGAAATTTTTACTAAAATAATGTTTGATTTTCAAGGATATAAGCTGCACTCTGTACATGTAAAAATGTTTGCACCAAAATGTATGTCTTGGCTTTTTGAGATTCTATCAAGTTATTGATTTTGATAAACCAGATCTTCTGCTCAGATAGGCCATGATTAATTCAGGGCGTTCCAATTTGTAGTGAGAGCTAAGAAGAGCTTCTTTTTCATATGAAAAAAGCGTTTTATGCCATCATTTGTATTTACAAATTTTGTCCTAGATAATTTCATAGCTTCAGAAATAAAATCTGAGGCTGATTGTTCAGAATAAACTTGGCACTGTGCCACATATAGGTTTGCTAAGTGATCCGTTTGTCATGTCTTACTCTAATAGCATAAAAGTTGCCTACAGCACTTGATATTCTAGTTACTTTATAAAAGATCAGTTATAAATTTACAATCTCTATTACACTGATAAGGTTCCTGAAATGGGAAGCTGAATTTGAAACATTCAGACTACTTTCCATGACCTCTTGTCCTTCATGGCACTTTTCTGTGCCTATTTCATGCTATGGTCAGTAAATTGCCATATATTGCAGATCTTATATTGGTATATCTTGTGATTCATAGTTTTCTGCTGGTCTAACCATAGAATTCTCACACAATAAGTTCATCAATCTGTCCAAGGATACAATATTTTTCATATTTGTTGATGAGGGTCATGGCTTGTTGTGATTGGTATATAATAAAAATAGTGTCATAATAAATCCAGGTGAGTGTAATGTTGTGAACAAACATGGTTCACAGTAAGGGGTGATGCAGGGCAACCTAGGCTTTCCACGGTAAACCTTAGTCTTTACCACCTATGGTTATTTAGAATCACCACCAAACACAATGCAGTTTTGCACAATAATCTCTGATTAATAATGCTAATAGTCTCAAATACAAAATAAACCATCTGAACACTATATACAGCTTCCAAAAACCACAAGAGATAAAAATAAACACCCCTAAACGAATCCTAATCAAACTCAAATACTAAGCTAAACCAATTATTATCTAAGAACATGAAATTTAATCCCTATCACAACTCAAACTAAACAAATAAATACATTAAAACCAAAAATTATCCAATGAAAATCAAAAACGAAAAATTGAAATAGTTTCTGATTATGCTCTACATCAAAGGAGTTATGCACTTGATATATAAATAGAGAGACTTTTTCCCCTCATAATTTTTTTTTATTTTTATTTTTATTTTTATTTTTTTTACGAAAAGGATTGTTTGGCTTTTTGTTTGTAATTTAAGTCCGTGTCCATGAAGAGACATTTCATGTCACCTTTTCCTCCAATTCTATTAACAGCACCTGAACTTTCATCAAAAGGAAAGGGAAAAAAATTTACCGGCACCTGAGCGTGCTTGCTTGATTGCAAGGATTGATTGATTTAAATTTTTTATTTTTTAAAACCGCTTTAAACTTTGAAGGAATTTTTCCTACTTATTAGGCGACAACTCATAAAAGTATTAAATCATCTACGTGCATAAAAAAATTAGCAAAAAATCATGGGACTAAAAGTATAAATAGATGGTTTTATTGGCCGCGATACAATACTGGGTTGAAAAAAAAAATTCCACAAATGACGATAGGGTCCATTATAGAGTGGCGGTAGTGATTTCATTGATAGGAAATGTTAACAAGCACCATCCGGTGCTGGTTGACATTTCTCTTTTCGGTTTCACTTAAAAAAAATAAATAAATAAAATTGTCAAAAACAGTTAAAAACTACCCAAAAAGTTGAAAAGCTGCAACAAAATATGTTGTTAACGGGCACCTCACGGTGCCCATTAACACAACCCTTCATTGATTAGCATTTAGCAATAATTTACGTGGTAGGGATGCAGCTCCCTATTTGTTATTAGGTACTGAAAGATTAGTCTCTGGTATATGTGATATGTCTTTATCATGGCCTAAATTTTCAAGCGGTCGGTAAACGCGTGCATTGGGGTATACTATTTAATGACCACTCTGAGCCACAAGAGTTTTAACTTTTAACCAAACAAAAGTTCATACTGTCAAGCCAATCATCAAAATATATATATATATATATATATATATATATTTTTTTTTTGAGGAAAAAGCCAATCATCAATATAAGCATGTAGAGTACATAAGTTAGGGCTAGGCTCCTGATAAAATATTGAATCACAACTTTATTCTGCGCCATAATTATGTCATAATTTTGATGTGATTGATTGTGAGTAGTGAATAAAAAGTGATAAGTTCATATAGAAGTGTCAATAAGTTATCACAATTTGCTAAGTAAGATAGCTGTGAAAAATAGTGTAGTTAAAATTGTGGTTCTAGAATAGTTTTCTTGCCACAAACTTCGCCATAACTTGATAATATGTATGATTGTGATTTATAAATGTTGTGAACAGGGGCGTAGCCAGGAATAAATACATGGGGGGGGCCGGGTTGTAACATAAATATATTAAACGCCAAAAGAAAAATAATCATATGCACAAGACAGTATTTACGTGGTTCGGCAATTTGCCTACGTCCACAAAGTTGCAGGGATTTCACTATTATCAAAGAAAATTACAATGTGCTACTACAGTGTTTTTCTTTCTCAAAAACAACAACAAGACAAAACTCTAATCACAAAAAAAAGGCTTTTATATCCTGCGCACAGGATTCACAATGGGCTACAAAACGGGCCAAAAATTTTTTGTTTACCCAAGCCTCTGCTCCATGGACTAAGCCTCAGTAAATCTCTCATTAAAAACCACGCAACATTATTCAGGTCAGGTCGGGTCATCAACCAGATCAAATCATGTCTGACGACGATTTTTCATGGAATAAAATTCATCCATTATCATCTCTATAGTGAAATTCCCTGCAATTTCCTTCTCTATATAAACTATCATATTATCTGCCAAAACTCATCCTCTATTCTATTGCGAAGTCTTGTTTTTAACAACTTCATAGCTAAGAAAGTTCATTCTGTAGTTGCTGTAGAAACTGGAAGGGTCAACACAAGACGAATAAGTCTATCAATCAAAAAATAGACATTAGACTTTCCTGAAATTTTTAATCCCCTACATAGCTCGGAAATTGTACTCATATTCTGAAAATCTGGATGTTTTATCACATCAAACTCATGATGTTGCAATTGAGACTCCAAAAGTTCTTGTTCATGTTCATGTTCAGTAAAATCTTGAGGATAATATTTCTTAACTAAATTGCATATATGAACAATTTTGAATAATCTAAAAACATCTTTGGGATTTAAAGCTGAACTAAGAATGACAAGTTCCGTTGTTAACTCACCAAATCTACTTTTCAATTCTTGCAATTGAAAGTCTATTGCAACTGTAAATATGCTAATTCTAAAATGATGTTCCATTGTTAAATCTTCATCTTGACAACGATATCTACCTCGACCTTTAGTATAACGAGCATTCATATCAGGAATATCAATTTCATGTTGCTCACAAAATGCTATAACACTAGCAAGTAAAGGCTCCCATCCATCATCTCTCAACTTTTGAATAAGTGATTTTGTAGTTGAAACTAAATGCATGGCATTTAAAAAGTCTTGAGAACGTTGTTGCAAAGCTTGACAAAGAACATTAGTAATTCCCATTATCTCTTTCATCAAATGCAAGATTAAAATAAATTCAAATGATGTTAATACCTGATAAGCTCCATCGGCATCACCGCGTTGTTTATAGTTAGCCCCTTCCTCAGAGATAGTGTTGATAACTTTGCAAGTAGCATCAAACATGTTAATCAAACTACAAATAGATTGAAAATGAGATCCCCACCTAGTATCTCCAGCTCGTTGCAAAGTACCAATCTGGTTTGCCCCTCTTCCAGTCTCAATTTCATTAGAAGCAATCATATTCTCAACTTGTTCTGATTGAGCATGTTGTAATTCATCATTACGCTTACTAGAACCAACAACAATATTGATAATATTAACCAAATGATCAAAGAACTGATGAACATCTTTTACTTCTCTAGATGCTGTAACTAGAGCTAATTGCAACCTATGAGCCATACAGTGTACATAATAAGCATATGGGCAATCTTTAAGAAAAAGAGCTTGTAATCCATTCCATTCACCACGCATGTTACTAGCCCCATCATATCCTTGACCTCGAATATTTTCAATGTGGAGGTTGTAATGAGAAAGGACAGCACATATCTCATTCTTTAAAGTCAATGCAGTAGTGTCTCTAACATGCACAACATGAAAGAAACGCTCTTTAATAAAACCTTCTTTATCAACAAACCTCAAAATGATGGCCATTTGCTCTCTCTTCGACTCATCCCGAGCTTCATCAACAAGAATGCAAAATTTTGCATCCCCAATTTCTTCACGAATAGCATTTCGCACATTACTAGCAAGAATATGCAAAATCTCTTTTTGAATTGTGGGTGATGTATATTTGGCATTTCCTGGTGCATTTTCCAAGACAACACTAGCTATTTTGTCATTGAAAATTGATGTGAATTTTATCAATTCAATAAAATTACCTCTATTTTTTGAATCAAGACTTTCATCATGACCTCTAAAAGCACAAGCTTGGAATGCTAGCCATCGAGCACACTCTACTGAGGTTTTGAGCCGCAATCGATTATTCTCTAATTCTTTTGACGTTTGTTTCTCAATCAGCTTGTCAATATGCCGTGGATAATTCTTTAAATCATCGCAACATTTCATAGCAATCTTATGTGGGGAGTTTGGTTCTTTCCCTTCATGATGAATTAAAGGACAATTCATTCCATCTTTCACCTTTTTCCAATTATTAAAACCTCTTGAAATGAATACATCTGATCCGGGAAGACCTATTAGTTTCTTACTAAAAAGGTAGCAAGGTAGACAATATATCGCATCCATTGAAGGTGAGTATTCCAACCAATCCCTATGTGAACCATACCATGAAGGTTGAAATCGACGACGATGAGTATCATCATTGTATGGATATTCTATATTTACAGGTTGATATGGACCTTCTATGAGATAAGCTCGTCGGATTTCATCTTGTTTGTTGATAGGAAATTCACATATTTGTTTACGTGATCCTGGATCCCGATCTATCTCTTCAAATTGAAGTTTTGGACATTTGGAGGGATGTTCATCAAGCATTGAAGTATTAACATTTGTTTCTACAGCCACAGGTGTCATAATTTCTGAATTGCTAACATCTTTTTTCTTAAAGAATGCATCAATTGTTTTTCGTTTGCTCATAATTCTTTTAGCTTTAAGAATATGACTCTTGGAATTAACCTGAAAAGAATTTAAAAAAAAAAATTTAATTAGAAATTTTTATTTAGTTATATGAATGTTATTCATACTCAAGAAAAAAACAAAATTTTCACTATAATTTAAACAGTAAGCCAATTTTTAATACAACTTTAATTAATAATAACCTCTTAAACAAAAACAAAAATAATTTAATTAATTTGTCTTTTATAATGTATTGGTTAATTTAATTATATAGCTTTAATTATTATTGTTTAGTTTAACAATAAACTATATTGCCTTAATTTATTTGCTATTAATTATACTGCTTTAATTTGTTATATTGTTTTAATTAAAGCAATGTAATGTGCTGCACATTACATTGCTTTAATATATTGGTTAATTTAATTATATTGTTTTAATTTGTTTTAATTTATTTGTTATAATTAAAGCAATGTAATGTGCTGCACATTACATTGCTTTAATTATTATCCTGCACCCGGCCCCATGTGCCCATAGCCCATCTACCCCCTCCCTACCCCACTCAACAGCCAACAGACAAGCACAAAATGCGCCCTAATCACAATAGCTAGCTGCAATCAGAAAATTTCGCAATGTCAATCACAAATCATAATACACGTTACACTAAATGACAATTAATATTTCACCAAACACCAATGAGTCACTGACCAACAACAAAAAGTGACAAGATAAAGCCAAATTAAAAAAAATGAGTCACTAACTGACCAACAACAAAAAGTGATAATATAAAAGCCAAATTAAAAAAAAAAAAGACAAAAAAATTAAAACAGAAAAAAGGCAAATTCAGCCAATCAGAGAGGCACAATTCAAAAGAGAGAGACACGAGAATTTGAGATCAGAATTTAAAGATAAGAATAAAGAGTTAAGAGACTTCAGACTTCATAAATATTCTTTCATTTTTTTCCTTCAGTGAGATAAAGAGAGAGAGACTGAGAGAGAGTTAGAGAGAAAAACCGGAGCAGAGGCAGAGGCGATGAGGCGATGACCGCTGAGATCTCTGCGATCTCCGATGGCGATGAGGCAGAGAAAAACGATCTGAGATCTATGCGATCTCCGATGGGCGACGGCGATGAGGCAGAGAAAAACGATCTAAGATCTCTGCGATCTCCAATGGCGATGAGGCGATGACTACTGGCCCGCTACGATCTGCGAAAAAAAAGATTTCAAATGTTCAGTGAGATAAAGAGATAGAGACTGAGAGAGTCAGAGAGAAAAAGTGAGAAATACCTTGAGGGAGGGCCGGAGGGAGCATCGTCTGAGGGAGGCCGAGCACCGGAGTAGAGGCAGAGAACTCTGCGATCTGCGGACTGCGATGAGCGGCGACCGAGCTACGGCGACGTCAACGTGACCGTGGGTTACTGGGTTAGTGGGTTTGGTTTGCTGGGGACCTGGGGTTTGGTTTTGGTTTGTGTATTGGGGTTTTTTTTTTTTTTTTTTTTTGATAAACACTCTGTTTTAGTTTGCTGAGTTTTAGTATTAGGGAATTGGGGGTTTGATGAGCTTTAGTATTGGGGATTTGGGGTTTGATTTCTCTGCCACTGCCAGCGATGTGATGGATTTCAAGTCTCTGCTAGCGACGACGCGACATGCTCTGTACTGGTTTTTTTTTTTTTTTTTTCCTTTTTGGTTGAGAATCCATGGGCTGGCCGTGAGCGAGCTTGGGCTCGCCGTGGGCTTGGTTTGCCGTGGGCTTTGTTACATTTTTTTTTTTTTTCAGATTTTAGTTCAAATTTGTTTTGGGCTTTTTTTTTTTTTTTTTTTTTTTGCTTGAAAGTAGAACAGATATATATATATATATATATATATTTTTTTTTTTAATTTGAGGTGTTCCTAATTTTTGATTGGGGGCTGGGAAAATGGGTGAGAAATAGGTACGGGGGCCGGCTGTGTAATGTTGGGGGGGCTCAATTATTTTTTCTCCCTACTCTAATGGGAAATTTTTTTTTTTTTTGCCGGGGCCTCGGCCCTCTCAAGCCACTATGTGGCTCCGCCCCTGGTTGTGAAAATAAATTGTTTCTACAAGATTACAAATAATTCATGTAATTTAGTAATATGCCTACATCCATGGACAACAACAAAGAAAGTTCCACTATAAAATAAGAATATTATAATAGTAGCACATAGATACTCTCACATAGATACTCTCACAAAACGTCAAACTCCAAATACATGATTGACTCTCTCACTCACCCTATTGTATTTGCTCTACTATTGTAGCACCTTTTCTCTCAATATGCGGCTCATTTTCACTAATTAAAACAAGAGAAACGATGACTATATATATATATATATATATACTAGCATAGGTCGACTGCGCTTAGTGCACAAATTCAAAACCAACTTGAACTTGGTTTACTATTACCGTTAGACGAAGGCCGCCAACTTTAATATTTATAACACATTATATTCTTTCTATTTTGATAATAATGATGATTATTCTACTATGGAGACAAGCTTGTCTTGTAAACTTGTAATACAACGCAAAAAAATACACAATATGGTTATTAAACTTGAAGAAGGTCAACACGGTGGAATAAACAGAGTAAAGAAGAAAGCAGGAAAGACTTATGGCTTGTTTGGAAGTTTAGAGAGGGAGGAGAGTAGAGGGGAGTAGAGGGGAGGGGAGTAGTGGAGAGGAGAGTAGAGGAGAATGAATCCCCTTCACCTTGTTTGGATGTTTTTAAAATTAGTAAGGGGCAAGGGAGTAATTAGCCCTTCCCCTTGTGTAATTTTGTTAATATAATAAGGGTAAATTAGGTAATTTACTTGGTCAATAGTTTATGTAATCTACTCCCCCTCCAAATCTCTCCAATTTGGGGGAATTAAAATGGGGGACTAGAGGGAGTTGAAACCCCTCCAAACCCCTCTCCCTCCTTCATTAAAAAACTTCCAAACAAGGTAATTAGATTACTCTCCCTCCCTTTACTCTACTCCCCTTCTTTTTTTAAACATCCAAACAGGCCATTAAGGGGAGCAAACATGTCAGAGAAAGAAGAAGAAGCAAATAGAAGTGATAGATGTTAAATTGTAATTGGATGTATTAGCAATTAGTTAGTTATTTTTGGAGGGAAAACTATTAGCCTCTGTTAGCCCTTGTTTTTGTGTATATAAAGCATAGGTGATAATTATTTTGTAACCACTTCTCATTTTTCTTCAATCAAGGAGCAAATTCAGTTTCTTCAATTTCTCTCTCTTTTACTTTGTTTAATATGGTATCAGAACGGGTTTTCTGAGATTTTCTCTTTCATTTTCTCAGTTCCCAAACATAATTTAGTGCTTTGTTTTGCTTTTCTTTTCTCATCCATGGCTTCCGATTCCACAGCCAATACTCAATCTCAAACTGCGCATTCAATACCTGCTTCAAGTGTAGCGATAGCAAATGAATATGCAAATAATCCTTTCTTTCTTCCTGCGAATGAAAATCCAGGTCTCATGCTCACTTCGCAACCACTCACTGGTCCAGAAAATTACATGAGTTGGGCGTGATCTGTGTTTTTGGCTCTAAGTTCTAGAAACAAGTTTGGTTTTGTGGATGGATCGATTGCTGAACCTATTGACTTTCCTTCGTTGAATTCTAATCTTAGCACTTCACCTACTGTTTCACCACTTACTTTACCTTCAGCTTCTAATCCTACTCTCAGAAGGTCCACTAGATTACATAAACCCCCTCCTTACCTATCTCAGTATGCTTGCAAGCCTGTCAGCACTAAGCCCCACTCTAGTCTGCCATATGATGTTTCAACTTATTTGGACTATTCTCACATTGGCCCTACCTTTAAATCCTTTGTTATAGCTGTTAATTCTACTCCTTCAAACCCTGCCTCTTTCCATTAGGGAGTGCAATATCTTGAATGGAGGGCTGCCATAGACAAGGAAATAGAGGCTTTAGAGGTCACTAACACTTAGAGTTTGGTGCCTTTGCCTCCTGGTAAGAGCCCTATAGGTTGTAAATGGGTTTATAGGGTTAAATATCTACCTGATGGCTCTATTAAAAGATATAAGGCTAGGCTGGTTGCTAAGGGTTTCACACAGAAGTTTGGTTTTGACTATTCTGAGATTTTTTCACCAGTGGCGAAGTCTGTGTCAGTCAGGACTGTACTCACCTTAGTTGCTATGAAAGGGTGGTTTCTTCACCAAATGGATGTTAACAATGCATTCTTACATGTTGATTTAAATGAAGATGTGTACATGTGCCTGCCACATGGTTTTCACAACAAGGGGGAGAATATTGTATGCAAGCTAAAAAAGAGTCTTTATGGTCTTAAACAGGCATCAAGACAATGGTTTGACAAATTTTCTAAAACCATTCTTCAAATGGGATTTGTTCAATCCAAGTCTGATTACTCACTGTTTACTCACACTCAAGGGACTTCTTTTACAGTGCTTTTGGTGTATGTTGATGACATTTTGCTCACTGGCAACAATCCTAATTGTGTGAACAGTTGGAAGAAGCTGCTAGATGATAGATTTGGCTTGAAAGACCTTGGTTCTTTAAGGTATTTTTTAGGTCTTGAGGTAGTAAGGACTAATGCGGGCATTAGCTTGACACACAAAAAATATGCACTTGAAATTTTGAAGGATACTGGTTTCCTTGGATCAAAGCCAGTTAGATTTCCTATGGAGCATAATCTAAGGCTTTCAAAATATGAAGGGAAGTTGTTAGCAGACCCTGGAATGTATAGAAGGTTAATTAGGAGATTGCTATACTTAACCTTGACATGACCTGACGTCACTTATGCTATGCATAGGTTGAGTTAATTTGTCTCAAAACCTAGAGAACCTCACTTACTTGCTGCTCACAGAATCCTTCAGTATATTAAAGGATCACCAAGAAAGGGACTTTTCTTCTCAAGCACCTCTGATTTACACATTAAATCCTTCTGCGATGCTAATTGGGCTGGATGCCCTGATACAAGGAGGTCACTGACAGGCTATGCAGTGTATTTAGGAGAATGTTTGATAGCACGGAGATCAAAGAAACAGGGAGTAGTTTCAAGATCATCAGCAGAGGCTGAGTATAGGGCAATGGCCAGTGTAGCATGTGAAATAACCTGGGTACTTCAATTACTCAAGGATTTAAGAATTGATCACCCCAAACCAGCTATACTCTTCTGTGATAATCAGGTAGCCTTGTATATAGCTGCTAATCCAGTCTTCCATGAGAGGACTAAGCATATTGAGATAGACTGTCATCTGGTTCGAGACAAAATTCTGGAGGGTATGATTAAAACTTTTCATGTGAATTCAAATGCTCAAGTAGCTGATGTGTTTACCAAAGCTTTAGGCTTCAATTCCTTCACAAGATTGACACATAAGTTTACATTTTCATGCCAAAGGAGTTGTAGACTGAAACTCATCTTCAAGTCCATGATCTTCCAGTTCAGGACTTGAGGGAGAGTATTAAACTTGAAGAAGGTCAACACACACTCTCTCTCTGTTGCTTCTCAATGTTCTCACTCTTTCTTCCTCACTCTCTTTCTCTCTTCTTTATCTCAACGGCTACAAAACGCAAAATACAATCCAAACAAGAAAATAATTTTTCTCATAAACCAAATGAAATCAGAAAAATAAAAGAAAAAAGAAAAAAGAGAGAGACTCGTTCATGAGCAAAAGAATTAATCCAAACACAAAACACAAAACACAAAACAAAATTCAATTCTTAAAATAAAGTTGAATCAGAACAAGAAAAATGTGAGATGCCAGAATGTTCTTGAGGTGAAAAAGAAAATAAAAGAAGGGGGGCTGGACACTTGTGTGGAGGAGAAAAACAAGGAAAAGAAAAAAGAAAAAAAGAAATGAAACATGGATGAAAATGAAATGAAAGGAAGAAAAATAACATAAAAAATAAAAAATCCTAATTGAAAAATACTACCACAATATTTTCACAATAAATTTTAAGTAACAGATTGTTATTAGTTAATATTGGCGAGTAAAAAAATAATTTCAGTGGTGGGTTCAAATTAGAACTAGTAACAACTTTCCACATAAATTTTGTTGTGAAAGTATTGCGTAAAATGTTGTGAACATAACACTTCTCATTGAAAAATATAGTTGTTAAAAAAAGAATAAATGATGATTAAAAAAAGAATAAACAATGAATGAAGAAATAATATTTAAATGAGATAGAGAATCCGTTGAAAGTGTATTTGAAAAAGTGAGTAGGTAAAAGCTAAATGTCACTGTTCATTCTCCAAACAGTAAAAAAATTTGGAGAAGCTGCTGGAGATGCTCTTATAATATTTTAACTCTTTAGCCAAAAGGTGAAAGTAGGGGTGTGTAGCCAACTCGCCGACCCACCAAAAACGACCCTACCAAACCCAACCCACCGGGTTGGGTTGGTTTTTAGGGCTTAGTGGGTTAGGTTGGGTTACAAATTTTTTTTTTATAGCAGATTGGGTTGGGTTCGGGTCATAAAATTCCAAATCCACCAAACCCGACCCGACCTGCCCATTTATTTAATATATATTTAAAATATATTATATAATTAATAATTTTTTAAAAAAAATAACTGGCTCTTCCTGCTATCCTATATAAAAGCCAATATTTATGTATATTAGTTCATATATTAATGTATAACTGAGTTGGAATATTAGTTCATATATTAATGTATATTTTGTTTATCAACTTACTGGCAGGTGTGATATATTTTTTTTCTGCTCAATTTAATAATAAAAGTAATAAAAAAAATTGTCAAACCCATGGGTTCAACCCGACCCATGTGAGTTGGGTTGGACTTATGTGATGGGTTGAGTTGGGTTGAATTTTTTTTAACCCACCATGGTGGGTTGGGTAAAAAAATCCCCTTAACCCGACCCAACCCGACCCATGCACATCCCTAGGTGAAAGGTTTTTCTTTTTAATTAATGAATACTTTTAGGCATTATTTATACATCATTCTCTTAAAACTAATAACTTTTATACAATCATCAAGAAACAAATAAAAAAAAAATATTATCCTTGCAACTCAGTAATAATATTGTTTATTCTCCTTTATAAAAAAAAAAATCAAGGTTTAAATCTCTCATTCTCATTATTGTATATATCATGAATTTTCCACACATAATCATACTTTTTTTTTTTAAGTCATCACTAAACACTAATTATTAAAACTACAACTTTAAAATACTTGTTAACAAGACCCAAACATAAAAACAAAAGCCTGATGCAATATCAATTCGGGCTTTCTATTTTGGTTTGGCATGACTTTTTATTTTTATTTTTTTTTACCTATTATTTTTATACAATAAAAAATTAAAACTTATTTTTGCTAAATATAATTATATATTTTTTCTTGTTCTTTTTTTATTTTTATTTTTTATAATTTAATAATTACAACGAAAGTAAAGATATAAAATTTGAATCATGATGACTTGAAAACACTAAAAATATATATATTTATCAACCAATTAAAATACGTATCGAATCGTGTACAAAAAGTTTCGTATCATAAGGGCATATCGTAAGTGCTCATGAATCGTTCGATACATAGATGCGTATCGTATGAATCGTATCGTATTGGTGAATCGTATGTATTGTACGATACATAGACATGTGGGTTTAAAATGGGTTTTTTTGTTAAAATTTGTGATTTTATTTGATTTAAACAAGTTGTTAGACTTTGTTAACACAAAATTATTGGGAAACTTAATTGAGTCTAATGAAATAGCAAGTCCATGAGTTTTTTTCCTCCCTTCTCTTTCTCCTACAAAATTTAGACTATACTCATAACACTCACTTTCATATGTGCAAATTTATTTTCTATGCTATTAATAATGTATTAAATGAAAATATAATTATTTTTTATTTTGTTATTATTATTTTGAGTCTAAAAAGCTAGAATGCCAAGAAAAAATATAAAGAAAAAATTATTAGAATAAAAAAACCAAAAAAAAAAGAGTAAATGTTGATAATAATAAAGAAAATGTCTATGAAAAAATAATTTTGCAAGATGCTGAACATGATGATAACATTGACTTAGATGAAGTTGATTAACCAAGATGATGAAAAGATATTATTATTTTGGTTCATATATCATGTATTACTTCTAAGTTTAATCAATTTGAATGTGCATGTTATAAACATATGTTAATTTGATTTATTTAGTTAGTTTTGTTAAATTTTATTACATAAGTAATGATTAAATTGGTCATTAGTTTAATATATTTTAAATTTATAATGAATATACCTTTTATACATGTATATCTATAATTATGTTATAATTTTATTAAGTATTTGTTTATCTTTTTTTTTTTTTTTTGAGAAAGTTTCAACCTATGGCATCCGCTCCTGATAATAGCTCTTTATCATCAGACCAAGACACTAATTAGTTTTTTATCTAGGCAGGAATTGAACCACAGATCTCTTATACAACCATCAGAGACTTTACCAGTTGAGCTAACTAGAACCCACACGTATTTGTTTATCTTACGATACATTATTCGATGATACATGATACAAAAAATTAAAAATCAATTCACGATACAATTTATGATTTGACAACTATGTCGGTAGTGATTTCATTGATTATAGCATTTAGCAATAACTTACGTAATAGGGATGCAGTTTCCCATTTGTTATTAGGTACTGAAAGAATTTTTTTTTTTTGTTGGGGAAAATATAGGTACTGAAAGATTAGTTTCTCGTATACGTGATATGTCCAATGTCTTTATCATGGCCTAAATTTTCAAGCGGTCGGTAAACGCGTGCAGTGGGGTATACTATTTAATGACCATTCTGAGCCACAAGAGTTTTAACTTTTAACCAAACAAAAGTCCATACAGCCAAGCCAATCATCAATATATTTTTTTTTTTGAGGAAAAAGCCAAACATCAATATAAGCATGTAAAGTACATAAGTTAACTGTGAAAAATAGTGTGGTTAAAATTGTGATTCTAGAATAATTCAAATGTGACACCTTAACTGATTAATGTTAGCCCATCTACTTCTTGGTCTTAGCATTCAAATGATTCGCAATCCTTAATAGTTGGTAATAGTTTTCTTGCTATAAACTTTGTCATAACTTGATAATATGTACGATTGCGATTGGTAAATGTTGTAAAAATAAATTGTTTTTGTAAGATTACAAATAATTTATGTAATTAAGTAATATGTCTACATCCATGGGTAATGACAAAAAAAGTTCCACAATAAAATAAGAATATTATAATAGTAGCACATAAATACTCTCACATAGATACTCTCACAAAACTCAAACTCCAAATACATGATTGACTCTCTCTCTCTCTCACCCTATTGTATTTGCTCTACTATTGTAGCACCTTTTCTCTCAATATGCGGCTCATTATAATAGTAGCACATATATAGACATCGTTTCTCTTGTAATAATTAGTGATATACACACACTAGTATAGGTCGGCTGGGCTTAGTGCACAAATTCAAAACCAACTTGAACTTGGTTTACTACAACCGTTAGACAAAGGCCGCCAACTTTAATATTTATAACACATTATATTCTTTCTATTTTGATAATAATGATGATTATTCTACTATGGAGACAAGCTTGTCTTGTAAACTTGTAATACAACGCAAAAAAAATACACAATATGGTTGTCTCGGAATTTCATTTGCACAATGGAATTTTGATCTCCTTTCTTTTAAAGAAAAAGACGTGAAGAACGATGGGAATCATGGGAAAATTTAGACTTCGGTTCATGCGTGCGGGTTTTTCTATTTCGAGAGTAGAAGTTGCAAACGCATGCACTGATGAAACCCTGTTTTACAGAAAAATAAGGGCATGATTGTTAGGTTAGAATTGGTGGCTTAAATAATCAAAAGGGGAAATTTTGGCTAATGATGCTATTGACATTTTGGAGGATCATTATTGTCCTACTTTTTCCTTTGTAGTTGTTAGAAATACTGAATAATTGTATTGTATTTTACAGTGAAAGAATATATATGAGTGCCTTTATATAGGAGGCATATGAGTGCAGTACAAGTAAGAGTGTAGTACAAGAAAGAGTATGGTACAAGAATGTGTGCTATATAAGTAATCGAGTTGGGCCTAAAGCCTACAACACTATACACGTTAATAGTCCCCCTCAAACTCAAGGTGGATGTGAGACCAACTTGAGGTTGTCAACCAAAGTACAAAGGCGTCCCTTAGGATGTGACTTGGTGAAGATATCTGCAAGTTTAACGTGTATAGTGTTGTGGGCTTTAGGCCACTGTTTTAAAAACCGGACTGGACCGGCCGGTCCGATTGGTTCAACCGGGAACTAGGAACCAGTTCGGTCCGGTTAAGACCCCAAAAATCGGTCAATAACCCGGTAAAAATCGGGGTTGAATTGGAAATTTTCAAAAAAACGGTTTGATGTCCGGTTCGGTTTTTGAAACCATGTTTAGGCCCAACTAGATTACTTGTATAGCACACATTCTTGTACTACAGTCTGTACTGCACTCATATGCCTCCTATATAAAGGCACTTATGTATATTCTTTCACTGTGAAATACAATACAATTATTCAATATTTCTAACATGGTATCAGAGCCATCGCTCTGACTTTTTCATTGCAGTCTTGTCTCTATTAGTGTTATTTTAGACTCGCAATTGCTTCTGCTATTACAACTGCTGTTGCAGCCATTCGTCATTAAACCTTTGACGCATCTTAGTCATCGTCTCTGGTTCGGACTTGCAGCCGCAGTTGTTCAGAGTCTTGAGACCACTGCCACACTGTCGCTGCCGTGATACTTGCTCCGATTGTGTTTTTGCAGGCATCACTAAGATCGCCCTCCGCCAATCTACCATACAGTGAAAACCTGACCACCATCGGAGGCCCCACGCACCCTCATGTGCTGCCAAAAGATTCTGCACCCAAGATCACGCTCTCCACGCGCTACATGCGCTGCCATGCGCCAGATCTACACCTGCTGATGTCACCTGCCACGTTAGCTGACGTCATCGTTGACTTAGCCATTGACTACCGTTGACTTTGACCAAAGGTTGAATTTGACTGTTGACTTTTCTCCAGGGTTGACTTTTGCAATCCAAGTGCTCCTTACTCAGTTTTTCACATATATTTCATTTTTGCAATCCGTTTTTTTTATATTTTGCTTCTAAATGAAGAATAATGACAGGTCTTCTTCTTGTTGCAATAATCGTAGCCAACAATCTAACAAACGTTTTTGCAATTTTTGTAAACGTTTTGGCCATAATTTTAAGACTTGCTATCGCCGCAACAAAACAGTTGTTTCAATTTCTGCTGCTACTGTTGCTAACACTAAGAGTGTCCAGCCAATAGCTTCCATCTCTGCATAGTCTAAGTCTTCAGGACGCACTTTCACCATGTTCACAGATAACCTTAAAAACATCATCACCAATGTCATTCGTATAGTTGGTAATGCGTCTTATTTCTCTTCTCTCTCAGCTTTATCTAGTATATCTCCTTCCTTTTGGCTTATGGATTCCACTTGTTGCAATCACATGACACCTTACTCATCCTTATTTTCTAAACTCAAACCTGCACCACACCCTCTTAATATTCGCACAACAAATGGTTCCACTATGTCTGGCCATAATACAAGTTCTGTTTAGACCTCCAACCTCTCGGTTCCTGGGATCTTTTATGTTCCTTACCTTTTTTACAATTTATTTTCTGTGGGACAATTAGCTGAGTTGGTTTGTCGCATTATATTTGATTATTCTTGGTATATTGTGCAGGATCCGAGGACGGGACAGGAGCTTGGGACCGGTCCCAAAGTTGGGCTTATGTTTCCCGTGGACAACCTTCATCTTCCACTTGTTGCTCCTATTTCTATTGCTGCAGCTGCTACAGTTTCTTCAATTCCTTCCCTTGCACTTTGGCATGCTCGACTTGGTCACGCATCTTCCTCTCGGGTACAACAATTGGCTTCTAGAGGTTTGTTAGGTTCAGTGTCTACAGAAAATTTTGATTGTGTTTCATGTCAGTTAGGAAAATAACCAGCTTTGCCTTTCAATATTAGTAAATCAATATCCACTAATATCTTTGACCTTATTCATTATAATATTTGGGGACCTTCTTCTGTCTCTAGTATTGGTGGGTCTCGATATTTTGTTGTCTTTGTTGATGATTACTCTCGCTATAGCTAGATTTTTAATATGAAACATCGTTCTGAATTATTGGAAGTATATTCTAATTTTGCAAAAATGGTTGAAACTCAGTTTTCCAGACGCATCAAAATTTTTTGATCTGATAATGCTCTTGAATACACTCAATATGCTTTCCAAGATGTTTTGCATTCCTATAGCACAATTCATTAACTAACTTGTCCAAGTATCTCTCAGCAAAATGGTAGAGCCAAACGAAAATTTCGTCATATTCTTGACACTGTTCGTACTCTCATTCTCTCTGCCAAAGTTCTTGCTCCCTTTGGGGGTGAAGCTGCTCTTCATGCTGTTCATACTATAAATCGCATTCCGAGTCCTGTTATCCAAAATCAAACTCCATATGAGCGCCTTTTTGGGTCACCTCCAGACTATCATCACCTTCACTCCTTTGGTTCTGCTTGTTTCGTTCTTCTTCAGCCACATGAGCATAACAAACTTGAGCCTCGATCAAGGTTTTGATGTTTTCTTGACTATAGCGAAACTCAAAAGGGGTATCGGTGTTATGATCTTGTCTCTCATCGTCTTCATATCTTCCACAATGTTGTCTTTTGGGAACATCGCCTCTTTGTTGAGCTCTCTCACTTCCATGCCTCCCTGTCTTCCTCCTCTGTCTTAGATCTTTTTCCAGACGAGGCACATATTCCTTCTGTAGTTGCTCCTGATTCTCCTGTAGACTTCTCTATCCAATCACCAGATATCACTGATCCCTTTCCTAGTTCACCCTTTAATGAATAGGTGGAAGATGAACAGGTTGAAGACGAGCTACTCAACCCCAACCCCAACCCTGAGCTTAGGTCCCCTGCTCCTGCTCCGTCTGAAGATCTTGCACAAGACATTCCACCTCGTCACTCAACTCGGGTAAGATCTATTTCTGTACATTTACTTGACTATCATTGTTACACTGCCCTTGCTACACTACACGAGCCTCTCACCTATCGTGAGGCTTCCACTGATCCTTTATTGCAGATTGCAATGAAAGAGGAACTTGATGCATTATCTAAAAACCATACTTGGGATTTGGTAACAATGGTCATACTCATACCTAGCTAGCTACTTTTCCCACTTAAAAGTTTGTATTTTTTTAAAAGCTAATTAAAAATTGGATTATATGCTTGTTAGGTTAATGCTGGTTAGTTCGATTATTAAAACATATAAAATTTAGGCAAATGTGCTATTTCAATGACATTTTGGAGGATGATGCTTGTACCATTGTTATGTAGGTATGCAAATCTACTTAAAGTAATCTCTTATAATATTTTAACTCTTTAGCCAAAAGGTGAAAGGTTTTTCTTTTTAATTAATGAATGCTTTTAGACATTATTTATACATCATTCTCTTAAAAATAATAACTTTTATACAATCATCAAGAAACAAATAAAAAAAATATTATTTCAAAAGCCTTGCAACTCAGTAATAATATTGTTTATTCTCCTTTATAAAAAAAAAAATCAAGGTTTGAATCTCTCATTCTCATTATTGTAACTATATATAATATATATCATGAATTTTCCACACATAATCATACTTTTTTTTAAATCATCACTAAACACTAATTATTAAAACAACTTTAAAATACTTGTTAACAAAACCCAAACATAAAAACAAAAGCCTGATGCAATATCAATTTGGGCTTTCTATTTTGGTTTGGCATGAATTTTTATTTATTTATTTTACCTATTATTTTTATACAATAATAAATTAAAACTTATTTTTGCTAAATATAATTATATATTTTTTCTTGTTCTTTTTTTATTTTTATTTCTTATAATTTAATAATTACAACGAAAGTAAAGATATAAAATTTGAATCACGATGACTTGAAAACACCAAAAAAAAAAAAAAAAATTGGTAAAAAAAAAAATATATATATATATATATATCAACCAATTAAATTTTTTTTTTTTTTTTTTTGAGAATAAGACAACCAATTAAATTAGTTACAAAAGCTCATAACTCATATTACTTGTATTTTCAACCAAATAAACCACCAAGAAATAAGATACTCAAAAGCCAGCGCCCGCTGCTGTGTATATAAAATTATAATTAGCCCCTCGTAACATTGTCTCACACCACATTTCGCTATCTTTATTAAATTCATGAACGGTACGTAAGTGTTACATAGCTGAATACGTGTTGCATTTGTGCTGAGTGGGCACTGGGCAGTGTACTCTGCATAATGATGAACGGTACGTAAGTGTTACATAGCTGAATACGTGTTGCATTTGTGCTGAGTGGGCACTGGGCAGTGTACTCTGCATAATGAAAGTAGTAGCAGCTGGAAATACAGTGGCATATATATAATTATAATATCATCCTATATATTTTTCTAATGCTAGTGGATGCTGAATGTACAGAGAGACAAAAATAAGTCACCACGAGTACCAAGAGATCCTGTCTTAGCCTGCATGTGTGGCATGTAATGAGAAAACCCACGATTCTAGTGACTCCAAATGACTCAGGAAACGGCAACCAACCAAAAAAAAAAAACTCAGAAGAAAGAAACATGCACGCGGATTTTGTCATTTTTTATTTATTTATTTATTTTCATTTAGGTTGATTTGGTTTATTTTACCGGACAATACAATAAGTCATATTCTTAGAAAATTTGCTCCTACACCTACTTTTGACAAGAACAAGATCGTTGGTAAGATAAAAACAAATAAGAGAAAAATACTAAACCTACAAATTTTATAATAAAACTTATAAACTTATGGGATAAGAATATGATTGATGTCACTTCAATAACATAATAAATACATATTTGAATTGTATTTTTGTTATTGGTGACATATCAACTATAATACTTATATAATAAAATTTGTAATATCCTTAACATTTCTCTTATTCAATTTGAAAAATACCAAAGTTACTACCTATTCTATTACAAAAAAGCTTAGACACTGATGTACGAAATGAATAGTTGAATTATTTTTTTTACAATTGATGACACATCAATTTACACAATAATTTATAGTGTCTCTAATATTTCTCATTCATTTAATTAGTAGATAGTTGCTTCTGTCAATCATCTCCTAATTTAATCACTGGCAACTCTTCAAACTCTCTAGAAGAAGGTTCAAATCACATGATACATATATTAGTAACAGATGACATTTACGAATATCATAAAGAAAGTTATCATCTCCATTTGAAATGGATTCATTTCATTGTTCAAATTAAATATTATGTCGGTATAGGAAATTTATTTTTATCTAAACATAATGATAAAAAAACAAATGTCATAGAGCATGCATCATAAATTGAAATTCTATTATATTTTTAGAAAATAATTTATTATTATTATTTTTATGTATTTCCACCTAATCCCTATAACGAGTTACACATTCACAAAAAGACTGATTCAATGTTTCCTAGAAGGTCTAGTCACTAACAGCCCACAAATTTCAGTTTTTGTAGTTAATTGGTACCCGGCCATGACAATATCCATAAGCATAATAATTGAAAGAAAAGGTTAATATATATCTCAATCCTCTCGAATTGCTTAACATCAACACTAGTAGTTAGTACCGGTCTAGATCGATTTTGGCTTTCAAAACATTGCCATCCGTGAGACCATGACAGCAGGGTTGGCATTCTTCACTTTTCACCATTCTCAACGATTAGCATTGTTTTTTTCTTTCAATGATCAAGTAGGAGTAGGACTAACTTGGACCATCCAATTTTGATCGTACGATATATTATTAGTGCAACTAGTGGTGACAGATCAAGATGGTCTGCATACAGTCTAGCATTTCACTGTTTCTTTATTGAAAATTTTGAACTCTATTGTTGAAGACGAAACCAATTTGTCTTCAACTCTTTATCTTACTTGGGACTGGACCCCTTTTCCTGATTTGATTTCAGGTTCTGTATTAAAAGGTGGCCCGCATTTAAATACAATAGTGCAATTTGCAAGTCCAAAACAACCACTTTTTTTAACTTATTTTGGTGGCCCATATTCAGGAAAAAAATTGCCTTTTCTCCTTTTTATTTATTAATTTATTTATAATATTTTAACAAATAAGCCAATCAGCAAAACTCTTTTTTTTTTTCAAACCATATATATAGCAATGCCATAATGAGTGACGTTTTTTTCCAACATTTGTTCATTTTTTCCCGTTGAACTTATCACTCTCTTTTTTTTTCCTTCCTCCGAGGACTTTTATTTCAATTTCTCGGAACTACTCAAGGGCAGAACTTTGAAAAAAATGAACAAAAAGAGTTTTGTTAACATTTGTTCAACAAAACCTTTGAAAAAAAAGATATTAGTATGTATATTAACAAAGAGAATTTTAATTCTGACTCTTAAATTTATATACTTGGCCCCCTTTTTTCAAAAAATTTACAAACTGACCCAAGAAATCCAACAAATAGATAACAAGAAAAATCTATTAAAAAAAATGCACATATCTAAATAATAAGAAAATCTTTTGACAAATCATAAATTTGGTCTTAGCAAAAACAATAACAACAAATCAATTACAAATCCTAGCAAAATAAATCACAAAAACCCAATAACCTTTACCTAATTTCTTCCTCTCACTTGAGAGTTCTATGCCCCTCTCAAATGACTCCACCCTCGTAGCCATAGAGACAACTCCTATGCCACATATTGATCATTTCATCCACACATTAGTTAGACCTTGAAAATATAAAGATATGTCAATTGACTTGCAAAACTCTTAATTATAAAATCTTTTTTAAAAGAAAAAATACAAATAATAATTAATAAATTAATGCTAATATGCAACTTTGTCAACCTCTAGTATTGATATTCCAATTTTTTTAAATCTTTGAACAAAGAACTTCGGCCCCCCCAAAGTTTGAATCCTGGTTCCGTCCCTAAATTTCTTTATACTTAACTAATATGTCATTCTCAAACTAGGGACAATCCAAGTCTGTATTCAAACTTCAAAGTGTGACTTATAAATGTAGAGGAATTGTATTGCAATATATAGATTGTTTTACTACTAAAGATAATGAAATGATAATGATATGTATAGAATTAAGACTATTCTTCTTCTATGCCTACTTGAATTATATTTAGATTGCAAAAGGAAAACATAATACAATGTATTTACCCTATCAAAAAAATAACAATAATAATACAACGTTTTTTTTTTTAAAGAGTTTCAACCTATAGCGTCTGCTCCTGATGATAGCTTTTTATTATTAGACCAAGATACTAATCGGTTTTTGGTGTAGGCGGGGATTGAACCTAGATCTTTTATTCAACCATGAGAGACTTTACCAGTTGAGCTAATTGAAACCCACTAATAATACAATGTAAAAGGAAAACTAATTTAGGCTCCAATTAACTCGGCTCCTCTCCTATTCAACCACAATGAAAACATTATAAACTTGTAAATGAATCTTCTTTTATAATGTTAAAAAATAAAAATAAAAAGAAAAAGAAAAAAAGGAGTCATTCGCAAGCATCTTCTTTTTTGTCAATAGAAAACGAAAGTGTTATTGTGTTGCCTAAACTTGTAGCCTTATATATATGAAATATAAGTTAAGAATCTATACCCTACTCCTTCGTTGGTAATTTGGTGGGCCATTGTGGCATTACCTATTTAAGTTTTAAGGAATGTGGAATAAATCCTTGCTTCCTAATTAAATCAACAAGAAACAATCTACCTCGTTGCGTGATTTAGAATGAGTGGTTTAAAAGTTAAAACTGCAACAAAAATATATTTTTACAAAACTTAGATAATAAAACTGAAATAAACCATACCAACTAGACAATCAAGTGGCTTGCCACTGTATGCTCTTGTGAAGTTGACATAAATCAGTATGGTGTTAACAACACAAGAAATTATTCTTAAATTATGTCTCATCCTCACATGACAGTAGAGTTATGTGCAGGACTCACATATAAAACTTTTTTTTATTTATAAAATCAAGTATAATTATTGCAGTCAAGATAATTCCTTAGTTGTATTTTCTGTTAGGTCAAAAGAGAATGTAACAATGTTGCTTACTCAACTACTAAATTCTCTCTGAGATCGCTTGAATATTTTAATTTTATTAAACTTAATCTTTCAGAAGTTATTCAAATAACCTGTGAAGTCGACTGTAGTTTTTGTAGTCATTTTCTTTTGAATAAAATTAAAGCTTAAT
The DNA here is from genome assembly GCA_019022515.1 of Quercus aquifolioides. Lineage (NCBI taxonomy): Eukaryota > Viridiplantae > Streptophyta > Magnoliopsida > Fagales > Fagaceae > Quercus > Quercus aquifolioides. The sequence goes on from CM032329.1 coordinate 1,500,530, forward strand.
ATTAAAAAAAAAAAAAAAAAAACTAACACCTTTCTTGTTTTCAATTAAGAGGCTCAATGTTCAAATCTCCCATCTCCTAATTGTAAGTTTTGCATTTATCAAAAAAGAATTCGTTACCAAAGAAAAAACAATGTACATCTATAGTAATTTGAATTTCCACAATTTCCAATACCTAATAATTTGACGTGTCTGTTTGATATCCGGTAATTTTTGGTAGTTCATTTGCTAGATCTGAGATTTAAAAAAATAATAATAATAATAAATAATTACCAAACAAAACATATTGTACATCCAAAACTCATCCTTATCTAATACTACTAAAAAAAGTAATAAAAAATATATATAAAAGTTTCATGTGTCCGTTTGTTATTCCGTAATTATTGATAGCATATTTATTCCGTAATCTTTGATAGCTCATTTACTAAATGTAAGATTTGTTTTTTTGATAAGTACTAAATGTGAGATAAAAGGATAATGATTACCTTAAATTCCTGATCTCATTAATTAATTTAATCCCTTAAATTCCGATCTCATTAACCCAAAGTGGATAGCGTAACTTTTCGAAGTTTTCGGTACCCATTCATTTTTAACCTTATAGCGTGAGACTTTAACACAATAACGTAATTACAACTTATTCGGGTCAAAAAGAGTTGGCTTGACTAATTCAAGAAAAATCAAAGACCACTACTCCTCCTCGCCACACGCAAAACCCTAATTCCCCAATTTCACAATGCACACAAAATCTCTTTCCCATCCACCAAACCAATCAAATTCCTCCACGTCATCAAATAACCCCACCCTTCCCTTCTCATTTTTACCAAACTATCCCTCCAACCCATAAGTCAATGACACAAATCACACCATCTTTACACCCTTAACATGTGCTACACAAATAAATATATAATAAAAATGAGGTTCACTAATCACAATCACGCTTATCGTCATCGTCGTCATACGATAAAAGTTAAAAGACGTCTAAAATAAAAACGGCTGTAGTGGATTTCTGATTTCACACCCACATCATACGTCATTTCCCTATATAAGGGATAAAATCCCCATTGTTCTCTCTCACCAGCTTTCTTTGCTTCATCTTTTTCTCTAAGCAAAAAGCAAAAAAGCTAATACTCGTTTCTTGGTTTGTAAAGCTCAGGCTAATAAGCCTAGACTCGAACTGGCTAACTCTCAGGAAATTCTGGAGGAAAGTGATTCTAGTAATCAAAGGGTGGTGCAAGCCCTGTATGAGGCCTTAAGCTCACGTGACGTGGCAACGGTTCACAAACTGGTTGCTCCAGACCTAGAGTGGTGGTTCCATGGTCCGCCGACCCACCAGTACTTGATGCGCCTTCTCACTGGTGCTTCTTCTGACACGTCATCAGGAGTCAGAAACAACCTCAAAAGCAAAAGACAGGACAGCTGCTTCCGATTTGTTCCGCAGACCATTGTTTCATTCGGGCCCACCGTACTCGCCGAGGGCTGGGACCACGCGCGCTCCATTGCTTGGGTTCACGCGTGGACCGTCACGAATGGGGTAATCACCCAAATCAGGGAGTATTTCAACACTTCCCTCACCGTCACGCGCTTCGGTGACTCCACCGCCGCTGTCACAAACTCAGACCCATCCTCACCGTCCGCGTCGGATTACGAATCAGCTTCACAGCCATCATCGTCAACGGCTGAGATCACGCCACTTCATTGCCCTTACCTCTGGGAGAGCAGTGTATCCGATTGGGTCGGGAAGTCCATGCCCGGACTCGTCCTCGCCATATAATTTCTCTCTCCTTGATCAGCTGCGGCCGTTAGCATACTAAATAAAGAAGGGTGCACAGGTGTTTGCCCCTGATTGGTTCCTTTATTTATGGGCTGAGCTGACGTGTCGAGATGTAAACTTTTAAAGGTTCCAAGGGCGTGTCTGTTTGTCTGTGTTTTTGTTTGTTAGGCTTTCGTTTTACTTTCGTGTGGTTTTTGTGTGTGTGTTTTGTGTGAGCGTTAAAGGGTTGGGTTGAACCGTGATGGGGAAATCCGATTGGTCGTATAGTGATGGATTTGTAATCTCGTGTTGTTTGGATTGCGTAATAAAGATATTTGCTTGTGATTGTCATATCATTTTTCTTACGCTTGAATTATTTCCTCTATATCTTTCTGATCTAAGCTTGGTAACAAACAGGATTGTGATTGATGACACAACAGTAACAACACACAGATTTCCACTCCTATTCTATGTTCTTTTACGATATCAAGCTTTACTCTACTAAATGTGACAAGACAATACCACGCTATTGAAACGTTTTTAAGCTTATAACTTTATATCACTTTATTGTTATATATTTATAATCATTGTATATCCAAATAATAATAATAATAATAATAGTAATAATAATCTTACTCTATTCATAATTGTTATAGAACATATCAACAATTATAAATAAAAAAAAATATTGCCTTCTCAAAAAAATAAAAATAAAAAGTATTGTGTTTAACATTACCCTAATTTTAGGGTTTGAGTGATAATCTAATAGTTATGAAATTCTTTATATTATCATATGTTTATAGTTCGAATCCACTTTTCCTGCTATCTTTATCTAAGATAAATAAATAAATAAAAATAATATTTTAATTTCAATATAGTTTCCAAGTTAAAATTTGAATATAGATTTTCAGCTAAACTTGGGTCAGAGACTCAAAATGTCAAGTCTGGTTTTGTGGCACAATTAACCGCACAACCAGTTGTTAAAATATAGGTGTTAGTTTACCCACCAATGGTCCACCATTCATTCAAGTTTCCTTCTCATGGTCCTAGGCCAACTACTTGAAGTCACTAATTATGGCATCCAAAGTATAAAGCAAATGGGTTCTTTTAATATTGTTGTTGTAAGTTTTCAAGACTTCCTGATTACATAGCTCATTATTGCTGTTTGAAGTTTGAACAATAAAAAAAAAGAGTTTTTGTTAGGACTTAAGGAGATTGAAAATTACAGAGTGAATTTAAAATGAGTGAGGGTGGCACAAGCATCCAAATATTGAAAAGGAGCGATGGCAGCCATTTTACTATTCAATACTGAGGGATGTGACCATTTGACCACCTTAATCTAACACTTTCGAAGTTACAGGAAATTTGCTAATAATAATAAGTCTTTACGTAAGATTTGGGTTAAAACGAACTGATTGTCATCTTATTAATTTAGTTGCTTGCGACTTACAAAGAAAGAAGATGGTAGTTGCAAAGCAAAGACTCGTGACAAATGACTCATGACTTGGATCAGAAATAAGGAACGACGAAAAGTAAAACAACTAACACACAAACTTGACTACTCTGAACTCTCCGACCAGACAGAAAGGAAACAACATAGTCCAAGTATACCATCACGTATTTTTAGTGCAATAGTGACACTATAAGTATAAATATTATTTTTTAAATATACAAAAATTACTTTGCACAAATATAAAAAAACTGTTTTGTAAATAAATAGTAACCGTGCATATATGCATGATTACTGTTCATTTGCAAAACAGTTTTGTATATTTGTATATTTTTACAAGTACTGATGTGGGTGTTTTTGAGTTAAAATGTACAAAATTGAGCACTTTTTATATTTTGCAAATTTTTACAACAATTGATGTGATTGCTCAAACATTCACCAAGTGTTTGGTATTTCCAACTATAATGCTCAGGTTGTAACTATCCCAGATTTATTTTTATGATCCTAATTAATCAATTTTGATCCTAATAGTAATAGGTATCACATCCTTTCCTTTTATATGGGCCAAAGTTTGTCGATTTCTCTCATCAAAAAAAAAAAAAAAAAGTTAGTCGATTTCTAATAATCGGAAACAGAAAACCGAAGCCACATAGACGGTGGATATGAACTTATTACAGCTAATTTTTGGGACTATAGAGACTGATAAAGCAGTAAAGCCTCTTGGTGGAAAAGGACTGATAAAGAGGGAACTCAATCAAACGTCCGATATCCAACCTGACCTGGGCACAGCAAGTTTCTAATTTCTAATTATTGGGTATTACTATTCGAAAATACCGGTCATCAAAGTGTTACATTTATAATATTTTCACAACAAATTTTAAGTAATAACAAATTATTATAACTTACTATCCTTTCAGTTGAATCCACCATTCAAATTTTTTTTCTTACTCAATCAAACGTCTGATATCCCATATCCCAACCTGAGCTGACCACAGTAAGTTTCTAATTTCTACTAATTGGGGCATTTGAAGAGAAAGGTCACACACTCACACGTATGGCGTATATGTTGTGATAATTGTGTGCTTTTAATTGGTGGGGACCATAGTGTCGTGTGGGGGCAGGGGCAGGGGGCATTCTGATTCATTGGTCAACAATCAAGATTCAACTATTGACCGCCAGATTGAAGATCTTTTTTTTCTTTTTTAAATCTGATTGTGTCGTGCTCGCATGTCGCAGAATTCATTACAGGCGCATGACATTTGATAATAGGTGAGAAGGATGACTACAATCACTCTGATTGATTAATTTTTTAAATATTTTTAAATTTTCATTTATTTAATGAGTTTTTACTAACTTATGCCTTAGAGAGAACTATATTAATAAATTATTTTAATAAACTTTTTACTGGAAAAAAAAAAGTGATTAACTTTTTGGATAATTTTTCAATTTTTTATTAAAAAATGAATGGTTAATATAATTTTTTAAGAGCATACATTGATAAAATGCACTTAATAAATAAATGAAACTATAAAAAGGAAAACCAGTCAATCATTGTAATCATAACTCTTTGAGTTTCAAAAATATTATATTTATGATTCTGGTACAGAGTATAAACATTTAGGGCACATTTGATAGATTGTAATAGACATTGTAATGTAATAGATATTCTTATGGCATAATTATTCAGTTGTTTGGTTATGTTTTTATTACAATGAATAGTTATTCCTTATGAATAGCTATTCTTCAAAATGAGGAATAACTATTCTTTATCAAAAGTACTGAATATCTATTCTTTCACCTTATGTAATAACTTTTTTTAAAAATTTCCTAAAAAGCTATTAGTTGCCACATCTTCAAAAGGAAAAAAAATAAATTTTCCTTATTGTTAATTATTAGCTCTATTTTGAACACCTTAAAATAAGTGTATTTTAGGAAATTTGACTTTAAAATGATTTAATTACACATTCTTTTTATACTCTACTAAATTGTAGATGTATATTTAGGATTTTATTCTTAAATGATCACCAAACTAATGAATAGTAATATTTATTATATTCCAACTTAATGTATTCCTTATAATACTTGTAGGGTCAATTTTTGCAGCCCAAACCCAAGAAGGTATGGATGTTGAGCCCACTGAACCCAAAACAATAAATTTGTAGAGAGTGGGTGAAAGAGCTAGGCTAATAATGAAATAACAGTATCAAACAACAATGTTGGTGGGTGAATTTGTATTGATATGTGCTCGGACGGATGTAAGTGTCTCGTCCGAAGAGGTGTTTTTCATTGATGAACTTAGGTTACAATTGTTGGAGCTACAGTAATATGATACACTCTTTTCTCTTTCTGATTTCTCGATCCCCCCCTATCAGGGGCACCCTCCCCTTATATAGTACTGCCTTCCTACATCTTCACCGTCCACTTGTTCATCATCTAGACGCCCACTTGAGTGCATGTCCCATCATACTCCCCCTTTTGCTCTGTGTGAGTGGCGGTAGCTGAGAATTCACTGTTCAGGGGTCTTCTCCACATAAATGCGGTCAGGAAGGTAGGTGCAGTGCATTCAATGCGGTGGTTGAAGTCTGTCTCCTTGATATTTCTCTGTTCCTGTTATCTTCATGCGCGTCCGAGGCTCCTTTCCCTTTCAACTGTCAAAAAGATCACTTGAACCTCCCACACACGTGTCGAGCAAAACTTCGTCGGATCCGAGGACATGGTACTCCTCGGACATATGAACATCTCCTCGGATAGTGCACGTGCTCGACCACGGACATTCTCCCCTCGCATGGGCCTCTGACTGAGTGTCTTCATCTCCTCGGACGAACAGTGCTCCTCATATAGGGCCTTGGGCCCAATACGTTGGGTTGGGCTTTTTCTCCCCCCACATTAGCCCCTCGAAATTGTAGTTTTTCCCTCGCATCCGAGGAGAAAAAGTAGGATTTTGACTTGCCACGGAACAAAAAAACTTGGGAACACACACGACCGAGCTGGCACGTGTGTAGACGTGGGGACAGGCGCTTCATTAATTCCGCTGCGGTTTCCTTATTCCCAAGGCGCTGCATTAATTGCACCAGGCGACGCTTTGTCCTTCGTATCCAACGGTGACTGACTGATCCAACGGCTGTGGTTTTTCTTCAGGATTTGGGCGGGAGTGCCCCTGACCTTTCGCATGACCCCGTATAAAACTTCAAAGGAAGTTACTTCTTCCTCACTTTGCAAATCTTCAGACGCTCCAGCAAGAACAGACGTGCCACACCGTCTAAATCTCTCAGTCGCCGGTTTCAGATTTCCCCAGAATCGACGCGAACCCTTCTACAAGCCTGAAATCTTTTCTCCGCTTGAGTCCTGGTGAGTCATCGTTCACCGAATCATTTAGTTCTCTCTTCGGCTAGCCGCTTCATTTAAGCACCATGGGAAAACTCGAGTACCTGGTAGATAGCCCTGAGCAACTGGAGGCGTTTAGGGCCGCATATCGCATACCCCCTAACGTAGGTGTGAGGTATTGCCCCCCAGAAAAGATACTAACAGACCGGAAGACGGGAGAGGTGGTTATCCCCCTCATCGCCTTCAAAGAAGGGGGAATGACAATCCCCATGGGTCCCATCACCACTAATTACCTTCGGAACCATAGGCTTACTCCCTGGCAGTGCGCGCCCAATATGTTTAGGATCCTAGGAGCGATTGAGGACCTTGAGCGTCACATGGGATTGGGACTCACCTGGCTCGATGTGGTACATATGTACGAATGCCACAGCCAGCAAGATGCTGGATACTACTTAAAATCCCGGTCGAATGTTTTGAGGCTTATTTCCTGCCTTCCCAAATCCAACAAAGGGATGAAAGACGACTATGTGATCGTCTCGGGCGCATGGCATGACGGCCATGGTTGCCCAACCAAGCATGGGAAGCCAGGTGGGACATGTTAGATTTAGGCACACTAACCATAGGCTTAGGGTTCTCGTCTTTTAACGGTTTCTGATTCCTCTTCGGTTTCTATTTCTGAGTTTCTAACCATTTTTTGCTGTGACTTGTAACAGATAAGAGACAAGTTTCTCCTCGGCTCAGCCTAACGAATATTGCCGCCCTCAATTACCTTTTAAGGTCAGAGATCTTCGTGAGCGAGGACGGGCAACTACGATCTGCCCCCCTTATTCTTGGATATACAAGGAAACCAAAGAGTTTCCAACCGGTCGGCAACGCAATCGTCCAGGGAGACCATCGCCTTGCGCGTATTGACGTTGGTCGGAAGGGCTTCTTGGCGCTAGACGATCTTGAACCCGTACCCCGTCCGAATCCTCGGGGTGTACCTCCTCTCGTCCAGCCGCTCCAGCAAATTCCCCTCGGACAAGAGATTGAAGGTGAGGGGGCTGGCTCTTCCACTTCCTCACTAGAAGAGCAAATAGACGGATTTCAGTTTGAGGGAGAGGCTTCAGCAGTGAATCAGGTGGTAGAGGTCTCAGACGCCGAGGAAGAGGCCTACGAGCAGTCAGGCGCCCACCTCAATTTACTAGCCACTCATTCCGAAGACTCCTCGGACGACAATATGGATCTGAGGAGTTTGATGAAGGGCAGGGGCAAAAAACCCGAGCCGAAAGATGCTGGGACATCTAAAACAGTGGTGACACTTCCTTCAGTGCCTACACAGGTCCCTGACCTAAGTTTGAAACCCATGTCAAACCTGCAAAAGAAGAGACCCCACATTGAGGTTGGGGAAAAACAGGTGCTACCAACCAAGGGGGCTAAGCAGCAGAAGGTGGTGAAAGACAACCGAACCCACAGGGCCTCATCTACTGAAAGCCGAGAGGAGGCTTTAGTGGCAGATGTACGCCGAGGAGGAGGACCGCGAATTTGGTCTCCAAAGTTGGAGCTGGATGGCGCTCCAATCCTGTGAGATACCTCCCTCAGGAATTATGACGGAGGAAGGGCAGGCTATGTCGCCGAGGCCCTGCAGCAACCACTCCTTCTCCCACATGATATGGCCTCCTTCAAGCGCTTCACCCAGCAGGAGCTATTCATGTCCCTTAAGAGGGATTTAGCCATGGTAAGTGCACCATTCCAGAGTTTAGGTTTTATCCTTAATTGGCTTTGTTTCTTTTTTTAACCTAATACTGGAGATGTTATTATGCAGATTACTCAGCAGGTTTACGTGGCCGAGGGGTTGAACAAGGAGTCCTGGCTCATAGCCCAAGCAGCGGCCCAGTCCCAGCTTGAGGCAGAGGCATCTCTTGGCAAGCTGAAGGAGGAACATGCTTTGATGTCTGAGGAGCTTAAAGATGTGACCTCTCAGAAGCGAAGCCTCGATGCCGGGATTAAAAATGTTCAAAAGCAGGTCGAGGAGCAGCGAAAACTACTGAATGCGTCAGAGGTCAACTTGGCGACCGAAAGGGAGCTAGTGAAGGGCCTCAGAGCTGAGCTCCAGAAGGCCAAAGAGAGCGCCAAAGCAGCTGAGCAAAAGGCTCAACTGGCCAAGGAGTCAGTTGAAATTGAGAAGAAGGTGGCGTATCAGCTGGGGGCAGAGGTGACCGCGCAGCAGCTTACTGAGCAGTTTGCCTCAGTTTGTCGTGAGTACTGCGACAAAACTTGGGAAAAAGCTTTGGACGTTGCTGGGGTACCCTCGGACTCTCCCCTAAGGTTACCTGGGAGCATCTACTACGATCCTGATATCCAAGAGATCCTAGTGGATGATCCTTCTGCCCCTCAGCTTCCTAAGGCTTCTGGGCCAAGTCAGATCAGCCAAGCTCCTCCGTCCACCCTTGGTGCAAGCAAGGAAACTGGTCAACCAGGCGACAAAGATAAGCCAGCTGAGGCAGCCAAAGAAAAAGGCCAGGGGTCAGGCGAAGAGAAAATTCCTTCTGAGCTCAAGGACCAAGCCCCTGAAGCAACTGCTCGGACAGGCCAGGCTGCTGACCCCGTGCTTCCTCCAGCGAAAGAATAGATACATAGGGCTTTTATTTTGCACTTGTACTTTTTGTTCTTTGTTTAAGAAATTGTAACTCTTCCTTTTTTGTTTTGCTGACCCTGTATATATTTTTTTAAATGGAATGGCTCCCTATTTGTCTTTGATGTTTTTGATACATGCTTTCTTACTTATTATTGCCACACATATAACTACACATTGCAATTATGACATAATAATGCAAATAACTTGATTGATACATCATACTGATGGTGTGAGTAATTGAAATTAATATTGAAAAGGATAGGCCGAATAAGAATTATTGATGAGTAATGATTGGAATGAGTACTTATGCGAGTTTCGCATGTCTTTCCAAATTAAACATAAGTTATTATCCCTCGGTTTCAAATTAAACATAACTAAGGAAGACATTTATAAGTTAGAATCAATTTGAACGCAATCAGGAATTTTAGCACTAAGCCCCAGTGACAATAGCTGCGTGGGGGTATTGACTAACCTGTCGTTTGGTTCAAGGATTATGGGATTCGAATGTATCCGAGTGTTAACTAACCCTAATCATCTGGTCCGAGGACTACAGGCATGATTGGGTTTAAGTTTAAACACTTAGAGGACTGCACCGGAGTGTTAACTAACCCTAGTCATCTGGTCCGAGGACTGCAGGCATGACTGGATTTAAGTTTAAACACTATAGAACTATAACTGAGTGCTAACTAACCCAAATCATCTGGTCCGAGGACTACAGGCATGATTGGATTTAAGTTTAAACACTATAGAACTGTAACTGAGTGCTAACTAACCCAAATCATCTGGTCCGAGGACTACAGGCATGATTGGATTTAAGTTTAAACACTATAGAACTGTAACTGAGTGCTAACTAACCCAAATCATCTGGTCCGAGGACTACAGGCATGATTGGATTTAAGTTTAAACACTATAGAACTGTAACTGAGTGCTAACTAACCCAAATCATCTGGTCCGAGGACTACAGGCATGATTGGATTTAAGTTTAAACACTTGAGCTAACGGTGTTAACTAACCCTAATCATCTGGTCCGAGGACTACAGGCATGATTGGATTTAAGTTTAAACACTTAAGCTAGTGGCGAATGAGTGTTAACTAACCCTAATCATCTGGTCCGAGGACTACAGGCATGACTAGATTTAAGTTTAAACACTTGAGAGAATACTTTACGCAGTGAATTGACACGTCGGTTGAAGAAAAGATTTGATTAATAAAAGTACCTCTTGAGGTTATTTACATTCCATGGACGCGGTATTACATGACCATTTAGGTCTTCCAAGAAATATGCCCCAATGCCTGCTTCTGAGGTGATGCGATACGGTCCTTCCCAATTGGGTCCTAGTTTTCCCCAAGCCGGGTTCTTTGCGGTGCCCACAACTTTCCTCAGCACTAGATCACCAGGCACTAGAGGCCTTAGCCTTACGTTAGCATCATAGTCTTGCCTGAGTTTCTGTTGATAATGTGCCAGCCGAACCATTGCATTCTCCCTCCTTTCCTCAATCAAGTCTAAACTCTTCTGCAGTTGCCCATCGTTGTCGGTCGGACTGAATGAGCTAGTTCTCAACGTTGGGAACCCGGTCTCCAAAGGAATGACAGCTTCAGCCCCATAGGTCATTGAGAAGGGGGTCTCTCCGGTAGACCTACGAGGCGTAGTCCTGTAAGCCCAAAGTACGTGTGGCAGTTCTTCTACCCATTTGCCCTTTGCGTCATCCAGCCTCTTCTTTAAGCCATTCAGTATGACCTTGTTGACAGCTTCTGCTTGTCCATTACCCTGGGGATAGGCTGGAGTGGAGTATCTATTCGTAATTCCCAGCTCACTGCAATAATTCCTGAATGCCTTGCTATCGAACTGCAAGCCGTTGTCCGAGATGAGAGTGTGAGGAACTCCAAACCGAGTGACAATATTCTTCCACACGAACTTTTGCACATCGACGTCTCTGATATTGGCTAGTGGCTCGGCTTCGACCCACTTGGTGAAATAGTCTGTGCCGACCAGGAGGTATTTCTTGTTTCCTGCAGCTTTAGGGAAGGGTCCCACAATATCCAAGCCCCATTGGGCGAAAGGCCACGGACTGGATAGTGGATTAAGATTTCCCCCTGGTTGGTGAATGTTTGGAGCGAAGCGCTGACATTGATCACACTTTTTGACGTATTCGTGTGCCTCCTTTTGCATGTTAGGCCACCAATAGCCTTGAGTGAGGGCTCGGTGAGCCAAGGACCTACCTCCAGTGTGGCTCCCACAGATTCCTTTGTGCAGCTCTTCTAGCAATGTCTCAGTTGCCTCGGGATGCATGCATAACAAGTATGGTCCCGAGCAGGAGCGTCTGTATAGTTTCTGGTCCTCGGATAACCAGAACTTAGTCGCCTTCCTCCGAACTTTATCAGCTTCTCCCTTCTCTTCAGGCAATATATCTTCTTTGAGAAATTTGATTAAGGGGTCCATCCAGCACGGCCCGGCCCTGACCTGGTGAACCTGGACTGCCCCTGACTCCGCCTCTGTAGGCCTGTGTAAGTCCTCGACGAGGATGATCCTCGGCAGGTCTTGCGCCGAAGAGGTGGCAAGCGTGGCCAAGGAGTCAGCATGTGAGTTGCCACTCCTGGGGATGTACAGCAAACTGAAAGAGTCGAACTCTGATTGCAGATGTTTAACACGACCCAAGTACCCCTGCATTCTTTCGTCCTTTGCCTCAAACTCGCCTTGTACTTGACCTACTACCAATCTTGAGTCCGAGAACAACTCCACGGACTTCCCACCCATCCTACGAACCATAGTCATTCCCATCAACAGGGCCTCATACTCCGCCTCATTATTCGTTGCCGAGAAGTCCAGCCTTAACGATTTCTCGATAATGATTTTCTCGGGGGATATCAATACCAGCCCAACTCCAGAACCTCTTTGGTTTGCCGCGCCATCAACGTACACTTCCCAATGGGAGGGATTCTGTTGGGAGATCATGCCAACTGATTTTTCATCCATGCCTGACGTGGGCTTTACCTCTTCTAGCTGGGGCTCCGTGAACTCAGCCACCAAATCCGCGAGGACCTGTCCTTTGACCGATGTGCGAGGCATATATCTTATATCAAATGCCCCTAAGATTGTACCCCACTTGGCAATCCGACCAGTGTAATCAGCACTTCGGAGTATAGTTTTGAGTGGGAGTTATGTGAGAACGACGACCGTGTGGGCTTGGAAGTAGTGAGGTAGCTTCCGTGTGCCAAGCACTACTGTTAGGATAGCCTTCTCCAGTGGCAAGTAACGAATCTCAGCCTCATGCAGCGACTTGCTTACGTAATAAATGGGCCTTTGCACACCAGAGTCTGATCGTATCAACACCAGGCTCACCGCATAGGGAGCCACAGCAATGTAGGCGAACAGTACCTCATCAGGCTCAGGACTGGACATGATAGGTGGCTGAGCCAGATAATCCTTGAGTTGCTGGAATGCCAAAGCACATTCCTCAGTCCATTCGAATCCCTTCCACTTGTTGAGTAAAGAGAAAAAGGGGCGACACCTGTTTGCTGATCTAGAGATGAACCGATTGAGGGCAGCGGTAATTCCGGTTAGTTTTTGAACCTCCTTGGGATTCCGAGGAGCTCGGAGATTGTTAATGGCCCTTATCTGGTCGGGGTTGACCTCAATTCCTCTGTGGGTGACCATGTATCCCAAGAACTTGCCGGACCCTACCCCAAATGAGCACTTAGAAGCATTTAGTCGTAGCTTGTACCTTCGTAGAATCTCAAAGGTACTTTCAAGGTCCTTCACATGCTCAGCTATGACTTTGCTCTTCACCACCATGTCATCTATGTAAACCTCGATATTTTTGCCCAGCTGTGGCTCGAACATCCTCATCATCATCCTCTGGTAGGTAGCTCCCGCGTTCTTCAGGCCAAACGGCATCACTTTATAGTGGTAGTTGCCAATAGGGGTGACAAAAGCAGTTTTATTCTGGTCCTCCAAGGCTAATGGTATCTGGTGGTAGCCTTGGAAGGCGTCCAGGAAGCTCATCCGAGGGTGGCCGACAGTGGCATCGACCAGCTGATCAATTTTCGGCATAGGGAACGGATCTTTGGGGCATGCCCTATTCAAATCCGTGAAGTCTACGCATACTCGCCACTTCCCACTCTTCTTCTTTACCACCACGGTGTTTGCTAGCCATTCGGGATAAAAAACTTCTTTGATAGCCCCAGCCTCTTTGAGTTTCGCTACCTCGTCTCTCACTGCGTCGGCATGTTCCTTGGATGGGCGCCGAATAGGCTGTTGCTTGGGGGTGACCAGTGGATTCACCTTCAAGTGGTGGCATATAAACTCCGGGTCCACCCCTGGGGCTTCGTAAGCACTCCAGGCAAACACATCGAGATTTCGCTTGAGGAACTCTATCAGCTCTTCCTTCTCTTGAAGAGGCAGCTGAGATCCGACTTGAGAGAACCTATCAGGATCATCTCCAATGACCACTTTCGTCAGATCCTCACATCGAGTGCTTTCATCTGGTTCTTCAGAAGGCACTCCCCGAGACTGTAGTTGCTATAAATCCCTCCCAGCTACGTCCGAGGACTCGGCTGAGCTCTTATGCTGAATGGCAGCTACCAAGCATTGTCGGGCAACAGACTGGTCTCCTCGGATCTCATGTATCTGACCTCCTGATGGATATTTGACCTTCTGGTGCAAAGTAGAGGGAACAACCCCAAGTGCATGAATCCAGGGTCTGCCCACGAGTGCCGTGTAGGGTGAGTATGCGTCCACAACTATAAAGTCCAACTCCACCACCTCGGAGCCAGACTGCACCGGTAAGCGTATCCGGCCTTTCAAGATGACAGGCCTTCCTTCAAAGCTCAAGAGGGGGGAATCGTATGGCGTCAGGTCTTGGGGCTTTAGGCCTAGCCCCTTGTAGAGGTCTGGGTACATTATCTCCACAGCACTGCCCTGGTCTACCATCACCCTCTTTACGTCGTACCCTCCTATTCTGAGGGTGATGACTAATGCATCATCATGGGGTTGGATGGCGCAATCATGTCTTCGTCCGAGAATCCCATAACCAACGAGGCACCACGCTTAGCTCTCTTCGGTCCTCGGCTTGACTCTCCTGCGGATGGGCGGCCCACCGACATAACTTTCAAGGGCCAGGACCCTGTTCTCCCCGGCACGGCGAAGACGACGTTTATAGTCCCCAGCGGCGGCTTTGAGGGGTCGTCCCTGCGTGGCCCTGAGCCCGTCTGCCCTCGGCCGCTGGAGGGGTGCAGAAGGTGTTTCAGTTTACCATCGCGAACCAGTTGGTCCAGGTGATCCCACAGGCTCCTACAATCCTCCGTGTTATGCCCGTGGTCTTGGTGGTACTGGCAGTAGAGATTATGGTTGCGTTTCTCGGGGTTTCCTATCATCTTGTTCGGCCACCTGAAGAATGATTCGTTCTTGATCTTTTCTAGGACCTGGTGTACTGGCTCTTTGAACACGGTGTTGACCGATTGAGGGTTCATCGATCCTGATTGCCCGGCAAAATCCCTCCGCGGTTTATTGTAATTGTACCGGTCCGACCGCGAATCTCTCCTCTCCTGAGGGATAACCTTATCCTTTCCCTTGCCCTGCTACTGATCTTCTTCAACCCTCTTATACTTCTCTATGCGGTCCATTAGTTGACGCACGTTGGTGACCGGTTTGCCAGACAGAGATGCCCTCAAACCGTGATCAGTAGGGAGGCCGAGCTTGAACGTGCTGAGGGCCATTGCATCATTGTTGCCCTCCACATCATTAAACATCTCCCAGTATCTGTCTGAATATGCCTTCAAGGACTCGCCTTCCTGCATGGACAAGGATAGCAGTGAGGAGAAAGGTCTGGCCACTCTTCGGCATGTAACAAAACGGGAGCCGAATGCCTGAGTGAGCCCTTTGAAGGAGTTGATGGAGCCTGCCTTCAAACCGTCAAACCACCTCATGGCAATAGGCCCAAGACTGGAAGGGAAAACCTTGCACATCAAAGCTTCATCTCTGGAGTAGACAGCCATCCTCTGGTTAAAATGACTCACATGCTCCACGGGGTCAGTTTTACCATTGTAGATGGTGAACGTTGGCTGGTTAAAGCGCCGAGGGAGTCTGGCTTCCTCTATCCTGCGCGTGAAGGGCGACTTAGATATCTGATTTAGAGCCCTGTTCATGGCATCGTTCTCCATGTCCTCGCGTGATGGGCTTCTACGTTGCCTTTTACGATGGGACTCCTCTACATAGGTGTAGGACTCGCTAGCTGGTGTCTTAGACTGGCGCTGATAAGAGACGTCCTGCTCGTCATCAAGATCGTCCTCAGAGTACGAGGAAGCCCGTTTCCTTTTTGCGTGGCGCAACTCCCTCTTTAGTTTTTCCACTTCCAGTTGTAAGTCACGGTTCTTCTCTGCATGGGACATGTGACTTCCGCCCTGTGATTGGCTCTGGCTAAGGCGCACAGTGTGTACACTGCCCTCACGGTTTTGTCTCCTCTCTAAGTTGACCAAATGATCTACGTGTTGGGATGCCCTGGATTCTGCTTGTTGTTCACCGTGTCCTGCCATCATCAACTGTTGTTTTCACTCTTGCACAAGCTCTCCCCACAGACGGCGCCAATTGTAGGGTCAATTTTTGCAGCCCAAGCCCAAGAAGGTATGGATGTTGAGCCCACTGAACCCAAAACAATAAATTTGTAGAGAGTGGGTGAAAGAGCTAGGCTAATAATGAAATAACAGTATCAAACAACAATGTTGGTGGGTGAATTTGTATTGATATGTGCTCGGACGGATGTAAGTGTCTCGTCCGAAGAGGTGTTTTTCATTGATGAACTTAGGTTACAATTGTTGGAGCTACAGTAATATGATACACTCTTTTCTCTTTCTGATTTCTCGATCCCCCCCTATTAGGGGCACCCTCCCCTTATATAGTACTGCCTTCCTACATCTTCACCGTCCACTTGTTCATCATCTAGACGCCCACTTGAGTGCATGTCCCATCATACTCCCCCTTTTGCTCTGTGTGAGTGGCGGTAGCTGAGAATTCACTGTTCAGGGGTCTTCTCCACATAAATGCGGCCAGGAAGGTAGGTGCAGTGCATTCAATGCGGTGGTTGAAGTCTGTCTCCTTGATATTTCTCTGTTCCTGTTATCTTCATGCGCGTCCGAGGCTCCTTTCCCTTTCAACTGTCAAAAAGATCACTTGAACCTCCCACACACGTGTCAGGCAAAACTTCGTCGGATCCGAGGACATGGTACTCCTCGGACATATGAACATCTCCTCGGATAGTGCACGTGCTCGACCACGGACATTCTCCCTTCGCATGGGCCTCTGACTGAGTGTCTTCATCTCCTCGGACGAACAGTGCTCCTCATATAGGGCCTTGGGCCCAATACGTTGGGTTGGGCTTTTTCTCCCCCCACAATACTTATTCCCATTCTCATATAATAATCATTACAGTATACTAAACGTGCCCTTAGTTTTCACTGTTCAGTTTAAAATATTATTAAATATTTTTGGAATACAACTAGTAATTTTTTTTTTTAATGAATAAGAATATATTAAAAAGTAACAGGAGAAGGCCATAGGCTCATAACCCATCTTCAACTTTGGAACAAAAACTCGTGAAGGAAGAGAAGAGATAGAGATGGAATACAATTAGTAGTTTACACAAATAAAAGCAAGCAACCTTAAAAGAAATTAAGGTTTTCTCTTCTTCTTTTTTGAGATTATTATTTTTTTATTACGTAATTTGTTTTCAATGGTGTGAGTACGAAGTTCCATATTAGTTATATACTCTAAAAATATCCAAAAGTCACTTGTTTACTTGATGTAATACAAACCTGTACATTATTGTTTGTTGTCAATTGGAGTCTTTGTTTCACTTTTTCATTGTAGCTTATAATATCAATCATTTTTCTAATAGATCTTACTTCTTAGAAAGATAGTAGATATGTTAATAGTTTTTATTTTTTATTTTTTATTTTTTAAAATGTTAATAACGAAGTATCCCAATTCCGGAGTAAGTATTTTATTTTTATTTTTTATATCAGTTTGATTAGTGACTTGACCTACCAAGGCATGAAGTCACTGTAATCAACTCCCACAAAAAAGGCAATTAAAATTATTAATGACTAACTATTTAATTCCACCTTCAAGAGAGGTCAGGTCACCCTAAATTTTGATTAATGCACTTGTAAAAAAAGGGATAAGAATTAAAGTATGCATTTATTTTATAATTCTGAGTTTCTAACCTATTTCTTAATGTTAATTTCGAGTGTCTTTTCCTCTCTTTTTTGGTCGTTGTTTTCCAACAATGGCGAGATTATGATCGGAAAGAATAAAAATATGCTCTGCGAGAGGAATATTCTTGAGTAAGATTATGACTTAAGAGAGAGAAAAAAGAGAGAGGAATGTTGCCCTTAGTTCCTGCACAAGAATATTACTTGGCATCCTACATTTAGAAGGACCTCAACTAAATATTCTTCCATACTCTTTAAATATTCCTCGAACAGTATCTAAAGCTTTTTATTTTTAGTGGGTTCCAGTTAGCTCAACTGGTAAAATCTCTGATGGTTGTATAAGAGATCTGGGGTTCAATTCCCGCCTACACCAAAAACTGATTGGTGTCTTGGTCTGATAATAAAGAGCTATTATCAGGAGCGGACGCCATAAGTTGAAACTTTCTCAACAAAAAAAAAAAAGCTTTTTATTTTTATTATTATTATTTGATAATTCAATAGATGTGGCCGTTGCAGGATTTGAAACATAAATATCTCCATTAAAAACATCATAAAGTACCAATCAATTAAACTATAAGACTTGCGGACTGAAGTTTTTTAATCAAACAAAGCAAAAAACTGAGAGAGAAAAAAAGATTGAGACTGCGAAAACAAAGTGTCCACGGGAACAATTTAGCATATAGGCTCCTGTATATACTACATACAGTTTAGTAATATTCCCTGATTAGTGAGCTCGAATATGACTTGTCAATTTACTTTAAATCTGTCGTTTGTGAATTGTGATAAGAAGACCTAAATGCAAAAGAGCCAAGGATCAGGAGAAATACAATGAACAAAGGCTATGCTTATGCTTTTATGCATTTGCCCTATCTATAAACATGTGTTGAAACGTCATTTGAGATGGTGAGAGGGCCACTTTTTTTAATTCTGGAATCCACCAAGTTTTGTTTCCAAAGTTGGTACTTTGAGGGTCATGTTGTTGATAATCAAAAATCACCTATTCAGGAAATCCCGCATCAATAATTTCTTTATTGCTGTCAAATCAACCGTGTTTAAGTATATATCTCATTGCCTTAGTCTAATGGTCCAATTCACTAAATTTGTTGTAATTGTGTTACGTGTCCACTTTTTATCACATGTTATCATCTTAATGAATTCAATGCATTAGAAACACTGGATCCAAGCTTCATGCCAAAACAATACAAAATCTCATGCTCTAATATTGCACATAATACAAGATTAATACGTTGTTAATTTTAGAGATGTGTTATGTCCGTATCACATCCAGATCATTAGAGTATCAAACCCAAAGCAAACTCAAAATTTATGATAAGAAATACTGTAATTGGGGAAAAGCTTTCAAATTAGAACAAAAAATTTGAGGATAATATGCTGTCTTCCATCCAAATTTATGCTAATCTTGTCATCACGTCATTGTCTATTTTGTTTTCTTTCATTTTACATTTCTCTATCTTTTCAATTACGAAGAATAAGAGAGTATAATTTGAAGTGGTCAACACACAAGTTGTAGTTTAATACGCATCTTTGTACATATCTGAATAGACTTAATTACATCCTTACGTTTATATTATGTCCATTAATACATTGTTATGCACTTCTGCTAATATTTATGTTTGAAATTGGTGTCCTTATCGTAAAAGCTTCCAAATTAGAGAAGCTATCAAATATGATATAGGTTAGGTAGCTTAATAACCAAAATACAAATTTCGGGGAAAAGTGGTAACCGTGAGGAAGATTGGCCTGAACACCACGTCATTGGTCTTAACCTTGGTTTTAAAAGTTGGGTCAAACCGATAGACTTGATCTGTTCAACCATGACCTATTGAGTATAGACCAGATCGACCCAGTCTTTAAAAAACCCTCAAGACCAGTTAGCCAATTCATTAAACAAATAAATATTAGACCCATACAAAAGCTAGCAAATTCGTACATTTATGGTTGAAATTCTTGAAGGAAAATGATATTTATAGAGGGGAAATATAGCTTTCTCTTTCATTTTTTGAATTTGAAACTTAAAAGTCCTTTTCACAAGACAAGTCTCACATTGAAAATGATAATAATAACAATATATTTAAGGATTTCTTTACTCATAAATGAGTCAATTTTTTTTCTCTTCGTCTTTCATTCTTATAATTACGACTTACGAGCACGTCTCTTATTGAAAATTTACATAATAATTACCAAGAGATTCTCAGTTCAAAATCAAGAAGTATCTCAAAATAATAATTTTTGAGCATCCCTAATAATAATTTATTAGGTAGCATAGCACTGGTTTACCAGTGCTCTGCTACCTAATAAATTTATTTGGCCCAACAATCCCAAAATAAAATATCAAACCTTAAAATTTTATTTTATTTATTTATAATATTAAACAATTATAAATTAAATGGTAGTCGACAGAATCCCAACTAGACTATACAATTGGAGCTTATCATCAGAAAAGAATCAATTTAGATAGTACTTTCTGGCTCCAGTGGCAACTAGACCAACGCGGATACACGTTAGACCATGATTTTAAATAAGAAAATAGATTTCAAGAAATAAACAACCAAGAATTACTTCATTGATACACGTTACACCATGATTTTAAATGATTTCAAGAATTAAAGAATCAAGAATCACTTCATTTTCCAATTTGTTCAGGGTGATTTTTAAAATCATGTTCTTATTGTCTTAAGTGGGTTATATTTAATAAAAACGAATGTTCAATTAATTTAACTCTAAAATGGCAATTTTTTCTACTGTACTAAGAAGCCTTAAGTGTGAAGACTAAAACTTATGTAGGGAATATTGATGAGAAACTAGATCATATTAAATATTAAATTTTTCTTCCTTTTTTTAGGAATAACATCTTCTTCTTCTTTTTTCTTGGGGACAAAATCACGTTCGATCATTTTCGTTAACTTTCATCACAATTGGCAATAAGCTCTCCCACCCTCTTCTTCTTCTTTTTTTTTTTTTTTTACTTTCTTCTAGTATTGGATTCAGAAGCTTAAGTTAATTCGATTCCCGGAAGCTTATTGATTAATAGGAATCTTTTAGATGCACAAGCTGAGGTAATATGTTAGCAGCACTTGAGAGATATTAGAATTTATTCTTTGACTTGGATGCATTCTATGTTGTCATAAGATCTTGAATAGTGACTATACATTGGGTCTAGAAGTGCTCAATGAATTGTCAAATATGCATCAATCTAACACTAGTTAAGCATTGCCAGGGAAAAAAAATATCATATTAGTATCTATGGCCTATACTATTTTCCAATAATGATCACAATATAGCCATAGAATACTGCAATTAAGATAGAACCATGTAAAATGCACTCATTGTTTAATTGCGTCATGAACATGGAAATAATATTTGTGTGCTAGTGGAGACCGACAGATGATAGTTATGCACTTATTTATTTTTTGTTTTTTAATTTTTTGGTTTGTTTTTCGTTTTCAAATTTTGGGTATGGTTTTTACTTTTTTACCAATTAACTCTCAAAAAATCTGTAAAAGTGAAAGTTTTGCGCATTAGAAACAAACGTATTTTTGTGTATTTTTTTCAAACCCCCTCACTTCACAGTTAAACAAAAAAAAAAAATATATATATATATATATATATATATCAAAGATTGTGCTCCATATATCATATACCTTCATCTAGTGTACATATCACTTGTGAAAGTTCCCTGATTCGTGACCCTCTATTTATTTTATATTGTTATTAAGATAAGAAGACCAACATGCAGTAGAATATCAGAGTATATAATAAGAGCTGAGGATTAGTATATGCCAATTTAGTTGAACCGACAAAATGTGACATATATATTATATACCCCTCTGCTATATGTGTGAAAAATAGACTTTGGTTGGAACTGTTGGAGGAATCCCTTTTATGCTAATAAAGACTTCGAAATAGAATCCATCATATTTATCAAAAGAAAAAAAAAGCAGATTACTTTTTTTATTCGTCCAAAAAAAGAAAAAAGAAAAGCAGATTACTTTTTGCAAGGCCAAAATGGGCAAATGCCCTTTTCACATAAAAAAATCCAACAAAATGCTCCATGTCTGAAACTAATTAGAGAAATGCTCATGTTTTGAAACTCAATTTTCTAAAAATTGAATTCCAAATGTAAAATTCGATTTTTGGAACATCGAGTTATAGCGAATGTGGACTTAGGAAAAAAAAAAATTTTGGAACTCGAGTACCATGTAAAGTACTCAAGTTCCACTTGAATTTTTTCAAGTAACTCAAGTTCCATGAGCTCGAGTACTTCACATGGTACTCGAGTTCCATGAGCTCGAGTACTTCACATGGTACTCGAGTTCATGGAACTCGAGTACGTTACATGGAACTTGAGTTCCAAAATTTTTTATTTTTTTATTTTTTAGTTTGCTATAACTCGATTGTCCAAAAATCGAGTTTAAAATTGAAACTCGATTTTTAGAAAATCGAGTTTCAAAACATGAACATTTTCCTAATTAGTTTGAGAAAGAGGACATTTTGCTGAATTTTTTGTGTGAAATGGGCATTTGTCCTTTTGACCCTTTTTGCAATGATCACGTTGATGGTTTGAAGTGCCAATCCAAAAACGATCTTTTTCAATTTTCATTGTGCTGTAAAATCAGCAATATCATGTCTACTATCTAAAACGACATGCATGAAATTGATTGATAATTACATTCACATGCTCGAGTTAGGTATTTGTTGGGGGGAAAGATGGCAGATTATATTAATAATCTGGGCCAATTTGTATTTATCTAAACGTTTGTTTATCTACCAGACTGATTTTTTGTAGCATCTCCAATTAATTTCACCAACTGATTTTTTGTATAATTAATTCTCAATCTACATGCTGTATTTTGAAATTTATATGATTTCTTCTTTAATTTTTCTAAGAGCATTCGCCCCAGCTCGTTCAAAAATTACTATATATTTTAGTATAAGAATCTATTTTTTCTATTTTAATTTTTACATACTCAAATTTCAAAACACTCCACATTACATTATTTATTTTACACTATATTTTATTAAAATATCAATTTTTATTATTTTTTTAATTAATTTTCTTTTTTTACACATAATAACTATCATTCACTCTCTTCCTTCATTATCGGAATACATAAAGAAAGTATAAAAAACCAAATGCAAGATAAATAGTATCAATATAAATTTACATGGTTATTATTATACACCCACTTATGTGAGGGATCTAAAAGTTAAGGATAAGACCATTTATTAACCATTCTTTTCAGAGTCAGTAAAAGCAGGAATTTTATGCGTGAGATATTACATTTTTAAGTATGACTTTCGCTCTACCCAGCCTTTCTCGAGGCTACCTTTCTCATTATACTTTGAAGATAGTCATAACCCTCGCACCAGTCTTGACAAGTTAATAAAGTTTATTTAGACTTTAAGGTGTCAATTGAGTATATTGCTATGACTGATGCAGCAGGAGTGAATCACGAATGGAGTGACAACTTTTTATTTTACTGTTATAGATTTTTTTTATACTTCACAGAAACAAAATCTTGCTGTTTTTTGTAGGGCAGAGCTAGCCCACCATGTAGGACAGAAACAAATTGCATTGAACACGTGTGCAATCTAATGGCCATTATTGAGAAATGAAATTAGGTGGATACTATCAACAATCTTTTTTACTTTAAGCTCTAAGAGTGATGTCAATATGTGATTAGGCATCATTTCTTTGTAGGATGGCAAAAATGTCCCATTTCACTTTATCAGTTCTATTACTTCTATCCCACTTTGTTTCATATTTAAAATAAATAAAAATATTATTAAAAAAAAAAGTCTTGAAGAGGAAGTAGGATGGGGAAGAGAACGGGTTTCACATATTCTTCCTTATCCTATATATCACACTTATAATTTACATTATACTATCAACTCTCCAAACACTTATCTCTCTCAACACTCTCAACACATCCCCTCTAATTATTTTTTATCATCTCTATGTCATTAATGTTGGAGTCGCCTCATTAGAGATAGAAAAACTCCCCTTCACCCTGCATTAACCTATCTTGCTCATGTCCTACGTACGAAAGTTTTCGCTGTCCTAAGTAGAGACAGACACTGAGACACCTATGATCCGATCCCTCCCCACCCGTAGTCATCATTATGGTTCGGCTAGGCTAACAATTTGAGTATGGAACACCAATACCATGGCAGTAGAGACAATATGTTCCCCGTAGGGTTTGAATGGAGCCGATTAACTTATATTTTGTTGTGAATGTACTAAGAAAACCTGGAAAGGATTGGTTTAGATATTGGAATTATGAAGTTAATTGTTGTGACCATATCCTCCACTCAAAGACAAACATTTAGGCTAAAAACAAGCTAGAAAAGGACAGTAGCTGGCTTGAGCCCCTTCCTTCACGTTTTTTCCGTCTCCTAACGGGCCTTCTAGACCTATACAAAAATTGGCCCATAGACTTGGTTCCAAATTGGGTCTATCAACCTTGTTGTGCAATCTGGGTTATGGGCCTCCGAAGATCTTAATCGCTCTTGTTTTCGCTCGGCCTTGTACCGGGTAAAATGTCACTGTCCCATA
This sequence comes from Quercus aquifolioides, assembly GCA_019022515.1. Lineage (NCBI taxonomy): Eukaryota > Viridiplantae > Streptophyta > Magnoliopsida > Fagales > Fagaceae > Quercus > Quercus aquifolioides. The sequence continues at coordinate 1,524,450 of CM032329.1, forward strand.
CACTAGGCCCATATCCGGCCTAATTTAATTTAAACTAGCTTGTTTCTATACTCATATACTATTATACTGTACTATCTATAAAACCAAACCCAAAAAACAAATGCAAACAAACAAAAAAAGTAGGAGCTGATGACTTCATTTTTTATAATGTGTTAACAAATATTATTTAGAGTTTGATGGTATTATCTTTTAATTTGTTAAAAATATCCTCATTAAATAATTATAATTGAAATGAACAAATTTTAAATATAAAATTAAGGAGTTAATGACTTTAAAATTCTCAAAATAAAACATAAACAAATCAGGAAAAAAAAAAAAAGAGATAGAGGTATAGAAATAAGTATTTTTGCAATTAAACATGCAAGTGAATCAATAAGAGTTATAACCTATGTTTTTAATTTCATGTTGTACCTCGACATTTACCAAACATATGTATAAAAATCGGTACACAACAACCCCTCCTCATTCATATCAACCTAAATACCATGCCATGCTAGGGTGTTATGAATATTTCAACCTCTTTCACCGCTGGCAACCACGGATTGGAGCAAATCAGTGACTATAGAAGGGGCATGGATGAGAGAGAGAAACAATAAAAAAAAATGAATGGAATAAAATTTTAAATGCAATAGTTAATTAGTTATAGAAAATTGACTATGATGTAGGTCTTTTTGCAAATGAATAGTGTAGGGTCAGTTTTTGTAACCTAAGCCTAAAAGATTAGGATTACAAGCCCAACAAACCCAGAACAATGAATTTGTAGAGAGTAGGCGAAAGAGCTAGGCTAATTATGAATTAAACAGTAATTAGTTAAGGTATTTAGGAATGAATTAACATGGAATCATGCTTGAAAAGCTGAAAAGGTGAACGTCCGAAGAGGCGTTATATTGAATGAAATGTGATTACAACTCTTCGAGCTACAGTAAAGTGATTTTCTACTTCTTTCTCTCTCTTTTCCGATCCCCTATTACCAGAGACCTCTTCTCTTTATATAGCATCCTTTCTGATCATCTTCATCGTCCACTTGTTCTCCATCTAGGCATCCACTTGAGTACATGTCCCGTCAGGTATCTTCTTTAGCTCTCTGTGAGTGGTGGTAGCTGAGATTATACTGTTCAGGGGTCTTCTCCACATTAATGCGGCCAGAAAAGTAGCTACAGTGCATTTAATGTGGTGTTGCAGCTTGTCTTCTAGATATTTTTCCGTTCCTACCATTTCCATACGTGCCTGAGGCCTTCCCTTATCATCAAAATCATTAGAAAAGATTATCTGAACCTTCCATGTGTCTGCCCAACCACAGCTCTTTGTATCCGAGGATGATGACCTCTTCGGACTAATGGCGATCTCCTCGAACTGCGCTCCTCATTTACTTCCAAGTATGCTTTTTCTACCTGGGCTCTTCTTCAAACATTCTTATCTCTTCGGACACACAGTAATCCCCAAATAGGACCCTAGGCCCAATACGTAAGGTTGGACCTTCACCCCCGCAAATAGTTTTTATTTTTTATTTTTAGAAAACAAAAATGAGTAGTTAAAATAACAAAAGTGAGTTTTTTACACCAAAATTTAATTAAAATTTCATTTAGCTTGATTCTAATGATCTTAGTGTACCCTTACCCTGAACTAAATGACAACTCATCTACCATGGATGGGTAGCTTAACTTCAATGATTGAATTGATTAGGAGTTTCCTCACAAATTAGCAATCATTTATCAACCGAAATCAACAGAAGAACTTGAATCAAAACGATGTATAATGTTCCTAAAAAAAACCATGTTCTAATGTGCTATAACATTAGGGACAACAATCATAAATTTTAAATATAAGGGTAAAAATTCAGATTGACCACAAATGTAAGGGGGCAACTAAAAAAAGTAAAAACAAAACAATCTAAAAAAAAAAAAAAAAAACTGCCAGACAGTATGCATAAAATGTCTTTTTTGTTTTGCTTAAGAATTAAGATCTCAGAAACTCATACCTCAAACCCACACCCCGCCACCATGAAAACCAGATAACAGAGATAAGAATGTCAACTCAAAAGCCCCTAAAACAAAACTGATCTCAATTCTCACACATACACTCCCTTAATATTTTTATATACTCTCTCACTCTTTTCTCTGTTTGTTTTATGGGAAAATCAATTCCTTCAACCACCAAGCTCCAAGAGTTCGCCAAAATTATCGCTTCAGACAAGCTCCCAAGGCCGAAACGCGCGAAACCCATATCGAGAATCCGAGTCTCGTCCCCGGAAACAGCGAAACCCGGGGCTGTCCGAGTCGACTCGGAGAGGAAGAAGATAATGGAGAGCTCTGAGACTCAGCAGAATCGGTTGCCACTGGCTCTGGTGGTATCGGACTGTGTGAAGCGGTGGTTCCAGGACACGCTTAAGGAGGCTAAGGCTGGTGATAGCGCCATGCAAGTCCTTGTGGGCCAGATGTACTCCAGTGGCTATGGTGTCCCCAGAGACCCTCATAAGGTCTCTACTTTTTTTCCTTTTCTATTTTGTTTTTTTTTTTTGGAATTTGCTTGGTTTTGATTATGGTAGCTCTCATTCAATGCAATTTGAATCCTATGTACCACATTGTTTTGGTTTGTGACATGGAAATTAGGAAGGTTATATAGAGAGTATTGTGACTTGGGTTAGAATAGGAGGAAAATAATACATTTGACTGACACTGACTACTTTGTTGAGGATCTATAACTTATCCCAAATTTTGGTACCAAGTTTGGTTGTTGTTGTTGTTTGAAGTCAATGTAGTTACATTCCCTTTGTTGGTATTATAGAATGCTAGTAGTCAGAATAATTTCATGTTTGACTTCATTTTATGTGGTTGCTGCTAAGGAAACTGAGGTAATGAAAAGAGTTTTGAGATTTTGAATACTATCTACCGTATTGTGTTGGTTTTGGAAAAGGATGTTTTATTAGACTCATATAACGTGTACTTTTTTTTGTTGATTTTTGGTGTTCTTGTTATACAAAAATTTTGAACTACTAGTGGCCAATAATGAGCACTATCTTGATTCTATGAAGCTTTTTAGAATCGTGGTGGATTGTTAGGTTTATTTTGGTTTTATAATTTGTAATTGGAGCAGTGAAATATGGCTAATTTTACCTGTGTTTATAAATTTGCTTATAATATTATTCTATTACATTCATTGATTGTCAAGTTATGATTATTGAATGAGCCTGTGAACTCTAGCTCAAATGGTAGCTCCTCCTCACCTTGTAAGAACAAGGCAGAGGGTGAGCTTGTGCTTCAAGACCCATCAGGTGTGTATGTGTAATTTACCACTAAAAAAATTCTGATTAGTGAATAAATAAATTATGTATTTGTTGTTAAGGGACGCGCTTGGATTAGTAAAGCTTCAAAAAGCCGGGTTTCAGTTTGGAATGTAAGTGATAAACCTCCAGGTACTCTCTCTCTCTCTCTCTCTCGTGCTTGGTCATTGTTGTGGCCTTGCTTCTTCTAATTGATGTGTATTTGGTTTCCTTTAGGTTACAATGCAAGTGACTCAGATTCGGATCAATCAAAGGGTAAAGCAAAATAAGATCAACTACAATTTGCTGTTGAATTTACTAATAAAAAAGTGAGTTCTATGCCTGGCATTCGTATTTGTTCATTGAAAATAGCTTCTTACTTAACTCTAGTTTCGTTCTGTTTAATGCTTACTTTTAACCCAACTTCCAGCTGATTATACAGCTTTGACTATCTATTTCTCAAGAGAGCTGCATTCTTTTTTCTCACCTCTCTAATTGACGTCATTAAAAATTTTTCCTTGTTCATGTATCACTGGATATTTTGTTCTTTTATATCTACCTTTCTTATTATGCTAGGCCAACGTCAAGCTGTTAAAACCCAATTTTATATGCAGTATCAAACAATATTATTGTTACTTTATAATTTTGTTAAATTCCTGTGTTAGGACCATGATGCTAACCACTGCTCCTAAAACCAATTAGTGTTAGAAGGAGACTTACTTTAGTCTTTAAAGGACGCAAAGCCTTGCGTCTGTACGTGCTGTGGGCAGGCATGGGGGGCTTCACAATGCTGGGCTGTCAATCACTGATGCCACACTTGCACGTAACAGCGAATACAGGGTGCTGATCCCCATAAGGTCAACACCCCATAGGGTGATCACTGACCCCCCATAAGACCAACAATCACCCCCTAGGGGATATGAACCTGCAACCTTGCTTTGATACCACTTGGTAGAACCGCGATGCTAACCACTTCTCCTAAAACCAATTGGTGTTAGGAAGAGGCAAAGTTTTGTCTTTAAAGGGCACAAAGCCACGCGTCTGTACATGTTGTGGGCGGGCATGAGGGGCTTAGTGCATTGCACCAGAAAGCTGGGCTGTCAAGGACCAATGCCACACTTGCACATGACAACGAATACAGGGTGTTGACCCCCCATAAGGTGAACACCCCCATAGGGTGATTGCTGACCCTTTATAAGGCCAACATCCTGCATGGTCATTGAAGTAACTTTTTTTTAAAATATATTGTTATACTGGGCTAATTACGATTTTTATTTTTACAAAACTGTCGTTTGAGCAAGGAAAAAAAATTGTGTTAGAAACATAAATGGTTGACTTTTTCCTTTCTCATAATAATGATGAGAGAAATCAACAAGATTGCAGAGCATGCTGCATTTCAGATTAAAGCCACTTATATCTAGAGGAAAGCATTTCCAGCAACACATTACATTACTAATTGAGGGATAATGTTTGGGACTTGGGAGGACAATTGAGGGTTCTAGGCACTAAAGGTTGGCTTTTCAATTTTACATCCATTTTGCTTAGTTTCAGGTAAATGAAAAGGAAGGAATTATAAAAGATCAATTGTTCACAATCATTATGTACTAATATATAATATATACCTCGTCTTTTGCAGTGAATTCATGGGCTGTGATGAGTTCCAATTCTAACCATCTTTCAATGTCAATCAACTGCCTGTATTTGTTGCTGTTTTGTTCTCTCTCTCTCTCTCTCTCTCTCTCTCTCGTTTTGCCTGTTTTTTCTTTCTCTAGGTCCATTCCTTCCATGTGTTGTTGTATTTATACCAAGAATTAAAGCCTTAAAGGTTGTGTAGATTTGTCTTTTCTTTTTCTTTTTACAAAAAATTATGTTCTCATCACTCGTGGCATATTTTGTTGCGATGTTACAGTTGATGAGGCTGAAACTGCTAGGATTAAGATGAAATTCTTGTCCTTTCTTCTGTTGATTCTAAATGTATCACTTGGCTTGTTGAGTGGTAATTTTGAATGGTCTTGCATTGTATAAATTTGCATTGGATTCAACAAGAATTCGCTTAAATAACAGGCCTCTAATACTGTACAGTATACTAGCATACATATTCTCTTTTGCACAATGATCATTTGATTTATTTTGTTCAGGTAACACAACTTACAACTTACAATTTACAACCCACCTCTCACTTGGGTTTTTGATTCAAACATAACTTACAACAACCTTCACTAAGATTAAATACATAATGGTCATATGACTGGTACATTAAAATGAGGAGAGATGCTTTTGACATTCGTTGTCAAGTTGCTACCAACTCCTGGTCTTGGACGTACGTCCTAATATATTGCATTGGTTCTGCCTTCTAGCCTCATATGGTTAAAAGCAGTCACCCATAACAAGTACCTCATAAATCGGAGACAAATATTCATCCTTCCTTTCACAATGTGTGAATCCTATAGGATTGCAAGGTTCATACAGTGATAGAGGAAGGAATCCGTTGCGTGAGATAATTAGTCACAAGGAGGTCTCACTTTCCTTCCTATTTGGAAAACATCATCTACCTTCGCTTTTGTCCTTTCGCCTTATTCTCTTTTGTCCTTTCTTCTTATTCTTCCTTCTCCATTCCCATGGCTTCTCAGGATTCGATGAAGCCCACAGGCCAACTCTCGTGGCTCGAGCCTCTTTTTCCCACTGGTATCATAATTCATAAACATAGAGATTTACAATTCTTGTCAGCAAGTCTTATCTTTACCTTTTATTTTTATTGAAAACTCACAAACAAGTGTTAGATTAAAGAGGCTTAACATGGAGAAAGTACAAGAATGAAGTAAAGGTAATTTCTTACTCTTGCAAGTTCTGGGCGTTGGTCGTAGGATGCATAGTGCCATGCAAAACCTTTCTTGAGCATTAATTCCTGGCAGTGAGAAAAGAGGGATAAGTTAGCTCAGTGTTAACAAGCGCAAAAGAAACCAATGTTCTGAGAAACAGCACCTGAACAAATTTGCCATCGCAATACATGTCAGCTACGCAACGGCCATATTGATCTTCCCCATAAACAAGGACTCGCAAGCACTTTCCTTGCACAATCTTTGTCAGCTCCTCCTTTGCTTCTTTCCCATATGGCATTGCATTCTCTGGTGCATCTATTCCCCTGTTCAGAAGCTATTAACAACTGATGCTATATAATAAAAAAACTAATAAATAAAAAAAGAGATTAATTGCACTTTGTCCTCTTAAACTATGGGGTGAAGTTTAATTCCAACCCCCCACCCCCCAACGCAATAAGCTATACAATCAACCCCCTAATTGATTAATAGTAGGCTAAATGCCTCCCACTGTAAGCAATTTCCATTAATTTCAAAATTTTAACTAAAATCTCACAAATCCATTATTGGAGAAATTCTCTATGCTGATATTGTTTGATTTCAATTTTTTTTTTTTGTTAAAAGTTTGAAATTGATGGAAATTATTAACCGCGAGGGATATTTTGTCAATCACCAATTAATTAGTGGAGACTCGCTTGATTTCACAATTAGTGGAGGATTGAATTTGACCCCATGATTTAGGGGGGCAAATTGCAATTAACCAAAAAACTAAAAGATTAGCTACTTGAATTTTAGGTAATTTTACCTTAATCGAATTCGATAAATTCGAGCAAGGATTTCCTCATTGTTCTGAAAATCGAGTACCCTAGTGGAAGAAAGCAATTACAAAACTATAATATTAAATCAAAATTGGAATCTAGGCCTATGCCTAGTAGATGACTAACCGATATCCGGACTCAATAATTTTTTCGTGAATTGCATCTGCTTTTGTATAATTTTTCTCAGCACACGCTTGTGATCTTTGGACAGCTGCTACTTGTACTTCTCTAGGAACACAAGATGACTCCCTTGGGTCTGTTGTACTGACATACACTGTCATCCCATCTCCATCTGCTATAGCTCTTGAATCAACCTAGTTTCATTCCAATAATTCATTATCAATAAGTTTATAGACATAATTAACATCATTTTTCACAACTATTAAGGCAAATTGTTAATACTAGACAATATAATGATGTCAGTGATGGACGCATGTGAAAGTCAATTACAATTTACAACTTGCCACCTCAGTAAGTAGTGAAAAATATTGTATCTATAGTGATTCATTATATCAAACCTAGCTCTATGACTTGATTATGGTAACATACATCGAGTCTGAAAAGAGTGTGGTTCTTACCGGAAATGTCTGAAATTCATACTTTACTCCTGCAGGCAATGATGTTGGGGCCCCAGCAGTAAGTTGGACTAGGGTATGAGGAAGAGGAAGACCATAGAAGGCCAATAAACCCTACAAAATAGGCAATTTGAAAATGTTTCTTACTTTCTTCCATTACAGTTCTATGCATTATGCAACATGTTATACATATATGTTGTGACAGGATCTTTTATTGTACCTCAACATCTGCCTTTTGGTGTCTCTTTAGAGTCTCAATGACAAGCCTAGCAGCTTCTTCAGGTTTTTTTGGAGGGGGTTTTGCTGCTCTCCATGCCTCTAATAGTTTTCTGTACCTTCATATATTGTCAAAATGTAACCTTTTTAGACAAAAAGCTATGCTATAGAGCCTATTCATCACTCTCTTTTTTCCAATTACTTGCTAAATAATAAATATCTAATAATTTTACTCTATAAAAAGAAAATTGTTGAGATAAAATGCATGCTAATTAATTACCAATTAGCTTGAGCCTTCTTAGACGAGACAACATTCTTGCTGAGTCCTTCTGAGACCTTAAAACATTAATCAAAGCATTAACAGGATGGATATTTATATATATATATATATATATATATAACTTACACAAAGATACTTAGAATCCGTTTGGGATTTGCTTATTTTGCTGAAACTGAAAACTTTTTTGCCGAAAGTACGGTAGATAAAAGTAAAAGTTAGCTGAAATAGTACAGTGGGACCCATGAATAATACCAAAAAGTACAGTAAAACCTATAAATAGTAGCAAAAATAATCTTTGCCAAACGAAAACTTAATTAGCTCAAAATTTTTGCTTCATAATTACTTTGAATAAATCATTTTGCCAAAATATTGATCTATCACTTAATTCAAAAACATTTGGGTTATACTATTTCAAAGAAATTGAAACCAGAAGAGAACATATGTACCTGGGAGGTGATCTCGAAGTGAAAGAGATCATGAGCTAGAGCAGCAACACCAACGTTGACAGCCAATAAAACTTGATATCCTTGTGATTCCAAGTCCTCATCCAAATCCTCATCTGTTGTGGGCTTGCACCATTGCCCACATAAGAACCTTAAGACGAACATTTTGGAATTTCAGAGAGAAGCTGATCCACACACAGTCACACAGAGAAGCTGATGATGATGAAGTTTAAAGGAAGACTTTCTTTTTTGTTAATAAAGACTTAAAAAGAAAGTGGCACAAAGACTTAAAAAGAATTTGGCTCGTGGTTTTCGCAAGGATTCTTTTGCTTAACAATTAGGGAAAAGGGGTAAGCAAACTCCGTAAAAGGAATCAGAATGACACGTGGCGCGTTCTGATTTGTCATTTTTTGTTTTTCAAAGGCAGTAACTTTTTACGATGAAGATCCACTGTCTATCTGTGTAAACTTTTTTTCTTTTTTCTTTTTTTTCTTTTTTGAGAAAGTATCTGTGTAAACTTTGTTGAGGTGGTTGTACGATTAATTTTTTGTTCAACAGTGTTATCGGACCTTTTAAGATAGCTGATTATAAACAATTTGGGCTCAGCTTAATAAAAAACTCGTTCATGTTTATTTGTTTGTTTATAAATAAGTCAAGCTTGAGCATTAGTATTAAGCTCGTTTAATAAACAAACCGAGTCTAAGCAAAAAAATTTGTTTACGAACAAGCTCATGAGCTATTGAGCTTAATACAAAAAAATTCAAACATAAACTCATTTATAAGTTTATATGTGTTAGCTAAATATAATCATTACACATATCTTAATAATGACATAGCCAACGTAGGACCACTACCCATTACCTTAATTTTTTCTTTCCCTCTACACTAACCAAGAACCACTTTAGACTATAATTACATTTAAAAATAAATTGATTAATTAAGTGGGTCACATATGATCTTTCCATGTCAATCATCTAATGTAAAGTTATGAAACATGTTAGTATTTTCTCATTCATAATAGTTACAAACACATATTTTTCTAGATCTTCACCATCTAACATAAAGGTAAAAATTGAATTTTGAATAATTGCTGAAACTGTAGACAAAGAATGATGAATGAATGAATTTAATTATGTAAAATTTTAATTTGATGAATAATGGCAATCATAAGTAGGACTAGATGAATAATAACATGAGTGCACTATTTTCTTTTTCTTTATCTTAATTTTAGAGATTTAAACATTTGATAATGTAGTCTTTTTTAGATCTCAAGCTAAAAAGTTTGACCTAAGCTCGAGTTTGAGCTTAATATTAAGCTTGAGCTTGGCTTGTCTAATTAATCAAGCCAAACCAAGCCAAGCTTAAGCTCAAGCTTTTTGGTGTTTCCACAAGCTCAAGCTCAATGTCACGAGCTCAAGCCAAGTTTGAACATGCACTACTCGACAAAACTCGGCTTGTTTACAACCCTACGGGCCTAGGAAAATTATTAGGTCCATTAAGTTCTAAACTTTTTTTTTTTTTTTTTTTTTTTTTCTAGTGGGTTTGAAAAAATTATTTTAAGGATTGAATTCAAAAGTCCTGTGGTGGCCAGGATATTTATTTATTTATTATTTTTTTTTTTAATGTAAGAGAAAAATGACACCATCCAATCAAGGTGTAAGAGCTTGTCCAAATGTGCTTTTATCTAGGTTACGCTAGCTGCTAATTATTATTAGTTATTTTATGCTTTTTCCATATCGGCTTTTGTATGTACTTATTTTTTTTTTTTTTTTTTTATTTTTTTTGAAGACTTGTATGTACTTATTTTGGGTCTTGTTATAAGCATTGTTTTCCTCATGTTATTTTCAGGATGCTTTTGCTTTTGGTGGTTAATGAAATCGGATTTAATAAAAAAATCAACATCATAATCTTTAAATATACTAGTCGCAAACTTACGCGATATGTTGAAAATTTTGACTTTTTACTTTTTTTGTTAAGTGAAAAATAAAAATAGTAGATAAGACTTATAAATGTTAGTCTCAAATCCTGCTTAAAATAATATGATTATTTTCTAACAAAATATAGTTTATACAATATATTAGAGTTTCTAAATTAAGCTATCTACATTCAATTATTATATAAAGTGAGATATTTTGTAAATAATGGTCGGAATTTGTTTCTGGTGCTCCTTACAAATGGTTTATCCTCTATACATCTTGAATGACCCGAAGTGGAATTAGATATAAGTAAATGGTTTATAAGTCTTGAATGACCTAAAGAGAAAGTAGATATAGTAAATCCATCACTTATATTGCCAATATATATATATATATATATATATATACATGACTTTAATAAGAAAAATCTAATTTTATTAAGAACTTACCAATATCACAATGAGAATGTAACAAAATTATTAATGAAGGTTGCGTTTGAGATTAGAGTTTAAAATCAACTTATTTTACTATTTAGCTTATTTTTGCTACTATTTATGCGTTCCACTATACTTTTTCATCTAGCTTTTATATTTATCTGCAGTACTTTAAACAAAAAATTTTCAGTTTCAGCTAAATAAGTTGTTCCCAAATTGACTCAAAGTAACTCCTCTTTCTACATAAACCTCTCCTCCCAAAACATTATTGAAGTGAGGTTATGAAAAGAGTTTTGAGATTTTGAATATTATCTACCGTATTGTGTTGGTTCTGGAAAAGGATGTTTTATTTGACTCATATTATGTGTACTTTTTTTTGTTGATGCTTGGGGTTCTTGTTATACAAAAATTTTGAACTACTAGTGGCCGATAATGAGCACTATCTTGATTCTATGAAGCTTTTTAGAATCATGGTGGATTGTTAGGGTTCTTTTGGTTTTATAATTTGTAATTGGAGCAGTGAAATATGGCTAATTTTACCTGTGATTATAAATTTTGCTTATAATATTATACTATTAAATTCATTGGTTGTCAAGTTGTGATTATTGAATGAGCCTGTGAACTCTAGCTCAAATGGTAGCTCCTCCTCCCCTTGTAAGAACAAGGTGGATGGTGAGGTTGTGCTTCAAGACCTATCAGGCGTGTATGTGTAATTACCAATTAAAAAATTCTGATTAGTGAATAAATAAATTATGTATTTGTTGTTAAGGGACGCGGTTGGATTAGTAAAGCTTCAAAAAGCCAAGTTTCGGTTTGGAATGTAAGTGATAAACATCCAGGTACTCTCTCTCTCTCTCTCTCTTGTGCTTGGTCATTGTTGTGGCCTTGCTTCTTCTAATTGATGTGTATTTGGTTTCCTTTAGGTTACAACGCAAGTGACTCAGATTCGGATGAACCAAAGGGTAAAGCAAAATAAGGTCAACTGCAATTTGCTGTTGAATTTACTAATAAAAAAGTGAGTTCTATGCCTGGCATTCCTATTTGTTCATTGAAAATATTTTCTTACTTAATCCTAGTTTCATTCTGTTTAATGCTGATAAGGAGAAATCATAGCACACAGCGCCATAGGCTTAACCCGTCGGCTTCTACTTAGGCTGACGGGCTAAGTCATGAAGGATGCTGTCTCTAACGCTGACGAACAGGGACAGGCTGACGGGGAAGGAAATCCGCGAAGAGCTTAAGGGGCTGATTCCGTTCAAAGGCTGACGACTCCTCATGGCTGAAGGGAATGAGACAAGCTGACGGGTCAGAGGACGACGGTTATAATAAAACCTTGACTTGTACTCCACGCTCAATGATAGAGTCCTATAAGGAAAGGATTCTGCAATCTACGCCCATAAGGATTCCTATATGGAAAATACTTCTACTCCAAGCAAGAGAGGTCAACCCTCTACTACTATAAAAGCCCCAATACCGTCACAAATCGAGGTACGCATAATTAACCCCTCTCTAGCACTCTAGAGTTGAAAGAAGTTCTAGCTTGACCTTCGGAAGGTATTTGGCCGGCACCACACCGGTGCTCTCTGTTAGGTCTTCTCCTTTTTATTGTGCAGGTGTCGTTTCGAGCGTACAAGCATTGTGCAACTCACTGGTGAGATTTTTCGGCATCATCAATTGGCGCCGTCTGTGGGAAACATTGTAAGCCATACTATCGTTTCCCGGACTGAAGGATTGCATGGTACTCACTCGCTCGATGGCAACCACTAACGACGTTCAAGAAGAGGAGCCACCCACGACTGCCCTCGAGAGACAAGTTCGGACTCTTGGTGCCGCCGTGGAGCGTCTCACCAAACAAAACCATGACTTGGAAGAACAGTTGCGCCAGAAGAATGCAGCACTGAACGACCAACAAGAGGATCAGGAAGGGAACAACACTCCAAAGAAAAATCAGGAGAAACCTGAAGGCAGCCATGCCCCAAGCAAACTGGAGAGGCAGAACTTGAGCATGCCATCCCTCACGGATGCGACTCCACCACATATTATTGCAGAGATGCAGGCGATGAGGGAGCAGATGGAGGTTATGATGAACGCACTCAAGGGACGAGTTTCCAGTGATCTTGACGATTTAGTCAACCGCACCGACTCGCCCTTCACTGTGGCCGTAAACTCCTTCCCCCTACCCCACAAATTTCGCATGCCGCATATCGACAGTTATGACGGAGTGAAGGATCCTCTAGACCATCTAGAAACTTTCAAGACCCTAATGCATCTTCAGGGGGTAGCAAACGAGATCATGTGCAGGGCCTTCCCCACAACACTCAAAGGCCCCGCAAGGGTATGGTTCAGCCGACTGACGCCCAACTCCATCAGCACCTTCAAGGAACTAAGCGCTCAGTTCACCACACACTTCATTGGGGGGCCACAGGTATAAGAAGTCCACGGCATGCTTGATGAGTATCAAGCAACGAGAGGACGAGACGCTGAGATCCTACATAACGCGCTTCAATAAGGAAGTGCTATCGATTGACGAGGCCGACAACAAAATACTTCTAGCAGCATTCACAAATGGGTTGCGAAAGGGTAAGTTTTTGTTCTCCCTATACAAAAACGACCCGAAGACCATGTCGGAAGTACTCTACAGGGCCACTAAGTATATGAATGCTGAGGACGCGCTGCAGGCCCGAGAAGAGAAACCAAGAAAAATGGAGAGGCAGGAAGATGCACGACAAGATCAAGGGCGGAAGAGGCCAAGAACAGGAGATCGAAGGGACGAGAGGCGTTCTAAACCTCCGGGAGGAAGGTTCACAAGCTTCAACCCGGTAACCACCCCAATAGATCAAGTCCTAATGCAAATCAAGGACGAAGGGGCTCTGACCTTCCCTGGAAAGGTGAAGGGAGATCCTAGCAGGCGTTTTAGAGACAAATACTGCCACTTCCACCGAGATCACGGCCATGACACAGCCGATTGTTACGACTTGAAGCAGCAGATTGAGGCCCTCATAAGACAAGGGAAATTGCAGAAGTTTGTGAGCAAGGAAAGAACGGATCCACCACCTCAGGAACAGCCCCCCCGACGGGATAATGACCGCCCTAGACCGCCCATTGGCGACATCAGGATGATTGTAGGAGGGACAGCTACCGGGTCATCCAAAAAGGCTCGAAAGACGTACCTCAAGATGGTCCAAAATGTCCAGCTGACGGGCTCAGTACCAAAAATAGCACGGAGAGAAAACCCCGTCATCGGGTTCTCCGAAGAAGATGCGCGACGTCTTCACCATCCGCACGACGACGCGCTTGTTATCAGTTTGCAAGTGGGATACTACAACTTGCACCGGGTGTTGATCGACAATGGGAGCTCGGCGGACATCCTGTACTATCCGGCATTCCAGCAAATGGGAATCAGCAGAGAACAATTGATTTCGACGAATGCCCCACTCGTCGGTTTTGGAGGAACGAGGGTGTTTCCCCTGGGCGCGGTCACATTGTCTGTAACTGCAGGCGACTATCCTCAGCAGATCACAAAGGACGTGATGTTCCTCATGGTCGACTGTTCATCCGCCTACAATGCTATCTTAGGGCGACCCACCCTCAATTCATGGAAGGCGGCAACCTCGACTTATCACTTGATGATCAAGTTCCCTACCGAATACGGGATAAAGGAACTACGTGGGAATCAGGTGGCCGCACGCGAATGCTACGTGGCTATGATGGAAATGGATGATCAACTCCAAGCCATGAGCATAGAAGAACATCGAAGTACGACGGAGCCCGTCGAGAAGCTTGAAGAAATATCCCTTGACGACTCCAGACCTGACCAAACAACAAAGATTGGGACCCTTGCAAGTCCCATGGTCCGACAAGCACTTACAGCCTTCCTCAGAGAAAATCGGGACGTATCCGCCTGGAGTCACGAGGACATGCAAGGAATAGACCCTTCAATCATGGTGCATAAGCTGAATGTATCACCTTTCTTTCCACCCATCTGGCAAAAGAAGAGGGTGTTTGCCCCCGAACGGGATCGAGCCATAGCTGAAGAAGTCCGCAAGCTATAGGAAGCAAACTTTATTAGAGAAGTTTACTACCCCGACTGGCTAGCCAACGTAGTGATGGTCAAGAAAGCTAGCGGGAAGTGGAGGATGTGTGTAGACTTCACCGATCTAAACAGAGCGTGCCCCAAAGACAGCTATCCCCTCCCGAGGGTCGACACTCTAGTAGACTCTACAGCCCAACACCAGCTATTAAGTTTTATGGACGCTTTCTCCGGATACAACCAGATTAAGATGCACGAAGCTGATCAAGAGAAAACTTTGTTCGTGACCAGCCAAGACCTCTTCTGTTACAAAGTAATGCCGTTTGGTCTGAAAAATGCGAGCGTAACATACCAGAGGCTTATGAACAAAATGTTCACACCACAGATCGGGGGAAATGTCCAAGTCTACGTAGATGATATGCTGGTGAAAAGCCGAAGGGAGGAAGATCACTTGGAAGACCTCAGGGAAACATTCGACACTCTTCGCTCTTACAACATGAAGCTGAATCCAGGAAAGTGCGCCTTCGGGGTGACGGCAGGAAAATTCCTAGGATTCATGGTTTCCCAAAGGGGCATCGAAGCCAATCCAGACAAAATCCGAGCTATAATAGAGATGACACCACCAAAGAATGTGAAGGAAGTACAAAGCCTTAACGGCAAGATAGCAGCACTAAATAGGTTTGTCTCAAGGGCAACTGACAAGTGCTTACCCTTCTTTCGCACACTGAAGAGATCTTTTGAGTGGACTGCCGAGTGCCAACAAGCGTTCGAGGAATTGAAAACTTATCTCTCTTCCCCCCCATTGCTGAGTCCCTCGCAACTGGGTGAAGAACTTTTTCTCTATCTTGCCGTCTCCCCAGCCGCCGTCAGCGCCGCCTTGATCAGAGAAGAAGAGAGAGTGCAGAAACCTGTGTACTACACCAGTCAGGCGTTACGCGGAGCCGAAGAAAGATATCCGCCCATGGAAAAACTCGCATTTGCGCTGGTTACAGCAACACGCAAACTAAAGCCATACTTTCAAGCCCACACGATGATCGTCCTAACTGACAAGCCTTTGCGACGGGCAATGAGCAACCCTGAAGCTGCTGGGCGATTGGCACTATGGGCTATAGAATTAAGCGAGTTTGACATATAGTACCGCCATTAAAGGACATGTCGTTGCAGATTTCATAGCTGAATTTACAAATGGCGAGGACAAGGGGGCAGAAGAATCTCCCCAATGGAGCATACATGTAGACGGGTCCTCCAACAGGCAGGCTAGGGGAGCCGGCGTCGTACTACACTCACCCGAAGGAGACATGATCGAGTGTATGATCCGCCTTGAGTTCCCTAACACCAACAACAAGGCGGAGTACGAAGCTCTGATAGCAGGGCTTGACCTCGCCAAAGCTGCAGGAGCCGAAAGAGTGATCATTCACTGCGACTCTCAAGTCGTGGTCAACCAGATAAATGGGGATTATGAGTGTAAAGGCGAAAGGATGAGAAAATATCTGGACCAAGCGAGGTGGAGGGTCAACGAGCTGAAGGCCGAAATTACACAGATCCCTCGAGGAGAAAATGAGCAAGCTGATCGCCTAGCCAAAGCCGCTTCAGCTGAACATATGGCCACCTTTGGTAACGTACTCTCTTTCGTTCAGCTCTCTCCACTTATAAATTCTGTCGATGTACAGGAGCTTGGTTCCGAAAGCAATTGGACTACGCCATTAGTTTCCTACTTGAAGAACGGCGTATTACCGGACGGAAAGGAGGCTGCAAGAAAGCTGAAGGTCCAAGCAGCGAGGTTCGTCCTAATAAGAGACGTCTTGTACAAAAGAGGCTTCTCCCGCCCCTACCTACGATGCTTAGGTCCTGAAGAAGCAGATTACGTCATGAGGGAAGTGCACGAAGGAATCTGTGGAAACCACTCAGGGTCGAGGTCATTAATACACAAGCTAGTACGAACGGGGTACTTTTGGCCAACTATGCAGAAGGATGCCGAGGCCTATGTAAAGAAATGCGACAAGTGCCAAAGGTTCAGCAATGTCGTCAGACAACCACCAGAAGAACTTACCCCGATGACGGCGCCGTGACCGTTCGCTCAATGGGGACTGGACATCATGGGACCGTTTCCTACGGCAATACGACAACTGAAGTTTCTAGTAGTAGGCATCGACTACTTTACGAAATGGGTGGAAGCTGAAGCCTTGGCCACCATTACGGAGAAGAACGTACGCAATTTCGTTTGGAGATGCATCATATGCAGATTTGGCATCCCTAGAGTCTTAGTCTCGGACAACGGGAAGCAATTCGACAACAATGCCTTCCGGGACTTCTGCTCGCAATTAGGGATACGGAACCACTACTCCTCCCCCGCCCACCCTCAAGCCAACGGACAGGTCGAAGTCACGAACCGATCCTTGCTGAAAATTATCAAGACTCGGCTCGAGGGGGCAAAGGGTATATGGGCTGAAGAGTTGCCGAGCATACTTTGGGCCTACAGGACAACAGCAAGGACACCAACACGGGAGACACCATTCCGGCTAACATAAGGGAGCAAAGCTGTCATCCCAGCCGAAGTCGGCCTCACAAGCTACAGGGTGCACAACCATGACGAAGGGAAAAATGACGAAGCCATACGTCTACAGCTCGATCTAGTGGACGAAGTCAGGACAGCGGCAGAGCAAAGGCTCGCACGATACCAGGACCGCATGGCCAAGCACTACAACTCCCAGGTCAGGCACAGAGACTTCCAGGTTGGAGACCTCGTTCTAAGGAAAGTCATGGGCGCAGCAAGAGACCCAACCCAAGGAAAGCTCGGCCCGAATTGGGAAGGACCTTACCGAGTCACGGCGTGGCAGAGGAAGGGCACCTATCATCTGGAGACACTGGACGGACGGAAGCTACCGCATCCTTGGAATGCTGAGCACTTGCGAAAGTACTACCAGTAGAGGCGATGACATGAAGAACAACACCTATCTTTTTATTCTTAAGATTTACTATTTGCTTTTAAGTATCCGCTACAATAAGCCCAACGGGCATGTTTTTTACTTTGGTTTTGCTACAATAAGCCCAAAAGGGCAGGTTTTTCTTTTTTGAGCTACTTTTTATATAGATGCATGGCAATAAGAGGAATTTATTCAGAACTACTGAAGTTTCTACTTACAAATGTAAATTCATAAAAGACCGACGAAATGGCTAAGTCCACAAGATGGACAAAGCAATAAAGCTGACGGTCTCATAAAAGACCGACGAAATGGCTAAGTCCACAAGATGGACAAAGCAATAAAGCTGACGGTCTCATAAAAGACCGACGAAATGGCTAAGTCCACAAGATGGACAAAACAATAAAGCTGACGGTCTAATAAAAGACCGACGACATGGCCAAATCCATAAAATGGACAAAGCAATAAAGCTGACGGTCTAATAAAAGACCGACGACATGGCCAAGTCCACAAAATAGACAAAGCAATAAAGCTGACGGTCTAAATAAAAAACTGACAAAGTGGCCAAGTCCACGATAAACCTAGCTATTAAGCTGACGATTAAAATAAAGGACCGACAATTTGCCATCCACAAGATGCATACGGCTATCAAGCTGACGGTCTAATAAGAGACCCAAATAAGCCAACGAAGCTCAAAGCAAACACAAAGCCGACGGTTTAAATAAAGCTGACGGCACTACTAAACTAAACGGGTCAAAAATCATAACTCCGTTCCTTTGATCATAACCTACAACTGGGCAAGCCCAACATTGAGCAAACTTCAAAAATAAAGGAATAATTAAAAATCCCTGGCAAAAGGGCGACGGCTTTATTTAACCAACAAAGTCGTGAGCACATTAAATTATGGCAAGGCTGACGGCATCAGCCTGCAGCTAAGAAAGTAAATTTAGAAAAGATGCACTTGAATAGCCATACATACATATTCAAAAAATGACGGATGCTAAGTATCATAAGCAAAAGTAAAATAATTTCAAGCCCCAAAAACCAAGGGGGCACTTAGAAACATTGTTTTAAAACAAAATACAACGGTTACAAGAAGAAAAACTACGGCTGGGAAGGAGGAGCGTCACTTGAAACCTTTTCTGCAAGAGGATCTTCTACAACAAGGATCTCCACTGATGGGGTGACGGGAGGGTTCGCTGCAGGCTGAGCCAAAACAACACTATTCCCATGGGGAGGGGAATCCTCTGGGTCGTCACCACCAACAGTGACGGCATCATTAGCAGGCGTCATTGGCGGGGCATCATCCAGGGTGATCCCAGATAAGTCCAAATCTGGAAAGGCCGATGCTACTTGTCTAAGGCAGTCATCGAATCCTGTACCATAGTATCCACCACAGGAATCAATGAAAGAGTCTGACGTCTTGAACTTCGCGACCGCATCAGCCTCAGCTGTCTTCACCTGATCACGAAGAGTCGTCAGTTCTTTTTCTAACTCGTCCTTCTGACGACCCGCCTCTTCCAGCTTCTGCTTTACGTCTTTCAGCTCGACATTAAGAAGACGCATAGCTTCCTTATACTGAGCCTGCTGATCTCGCATATTAGCATTATGTTTGTTAACACGGGTGACGACACCCTCCTTGGCCACACACCGGTCTTGAAGCGCCTTTACGCGAACCAAGGCCTAGAAAAGAATACAACCGTCAGTCATTAAACAAGAAAAAGATCAGGCAAGGATCAGTTAAAGGCTGACGGCTTACACGTGAAAGATCAAACAAAGCAGACGACCCCAGATTTTCCGTCCCCAGCTGAGCACAAGGATCTATGTCCGTCGGTCTTATAAGTGCTTCGATTGTTTCAACAGCAAAGTCCTTGTGCGTCAACAAGCTACGGGGCCCCTTCAGGACGGGACCAGAAGAAGTCATAACACCCTTCCCTACTCCATGGCCTGACTTAGGGGTCGACTTCTCGAGGAGCTCATTCCTAGGAGTGACGGCTGTCTTTTTCAAGGGACGATTGACATCCCCGTTGGGTTTCCTTTTTAGGGAACCCTTAGTGACGGTCTGGGGGGCAGACGTAGACGTCACCTCCCCCTTTGCCTTCTTTTCCTCCTTTTGACGGGCAGCGGCAGCCCTAATCCGTTGTTTAGCTGCGTCCATCTCTACAAAAGAAACACATAAGGGGAACTGACGACTAAAAATACAAAAGTGACGGGACAATAAGATCAAGATACTCACGGTGACGGGAAAAATCTTCCAATCTACGAGCTTCCGGCGTCGGTTCAGGACCTCCGCAGTACGCGTGAAGAGTATCAAGGGTAATTAAGTCCCGACACGATCGCTCTTCTAAAGGAATCTCCAAAACCCAACAGATGAAATCTTCTTGCTCATCAGTTATTAGTGGGTGAGTGAAGGCTGGAAAAGAACAAGCAAATTGGCAACGTTAAAACCATTCAAAAATAGATTGTGATACGCAGAAAATTGACAAGGACAAAAGCTGACGGCTAAAACCTGACTCCCTAGCAAACGCCCAAGTATTATCGAAATAACCGTGAGGTATCGTCTCCCACTCTTCTTGACGGCACACCCAGTCCGTCCCTTCGACAAAAAAGAACCTGCTCTTCCAGGCTCTATTAGAATCTGGCATCTCAGACACCAGCCTCAAATCCTTCTCCCTGACGGCGAAGTGATACATCCCCTTGGAAGAAGAAAGGTGCCGGGGTCTGTAGCAATAAAAAAATTCATCCAAGGAAAGCTGACGATGGCCTCCGCTTAGACGACCCCACAGTATCTCAGCACCAATGAAAATTCTCCACGAGTTTGGAGCAATCTGACTGACGGACAGACCAAGGAAATCAGCCAATTGACGGTGTAAAACCGTCAGAGGCAGTCTCAGCCCCACTGCAAACATGGCATCATACATGCCAACATCTGCAGTTCTTCCTGTATAACATTTTTCACCATCCCTAGGCAGACGGATAGGAATATGGTCGGGGATTTGGAAACGAGTTCGTAACTCGTTAAAAATTTTGAGAGTCATCTTTGGGAGGAACTTATTTACAGCCCACTCCTGGGGAAGGATGAAGGGACGGTTACCTCCAGGACTTCCAGAAGTCCCTTCACAAGACCCCTCGTCGCCCTCATCCCCGTCACTACTTCTCTCTCCTACTCCGACTTCACTCTCCTCACCTACTACCTCCTCCTGACCGCCGTCTCCATGACTTCCTACCTCCTCGACGGGAGTTTGGGCTGACGTTTCCCTCTCTGACGACCAGGAAAAGCTCCCGGACTCACTACCTGAACCAAATACCTCGTCGTAGCCCGCTCCATCGCGGACCGACGACCGGTCACTCGATGCATCACTCGACATCTGACTACCTACAAGTGACGGGTGTAATCTAAGCACCTAGGATGACGACCTCACTTTAAAGAAAATTAATTGAAATAAAGTATGTGCAAGGAAAGAAAAGAAACTTACAAGTTTTCCAAAAGTGACGGTTGAAGAAGTGACGACAGAAATGTTGGCAATGCTGACGGAGGATAGGCAACGGATATGCTCTCCAGAAATCAGTAAAAATGAAATAGGAAAAATGAGGAGAGGTGGACACTATATATAATAGGGAAAACGCACGGAAGACGAAGCGACGCCCTCGTCTAGACGCGGAGCCAGTCCGAGCGCGCCACGTGTCCGAGCATTTAATATTGGCTGCTCGAGGTGTCAGCTTTGGAATATTTTCTCTCTCCTAGCCAAAGCAACAGATAATGACGAATGAATACTCCATAACCCGTTAGTTATAACTGACGGATAGATGGAGTAGGGGGCAACTGATAAGGAGAAATCATAGCACACAGCGCCATAGGCTTAACCCGTCGGCTTCTACTCAGGCTGACGGGCTAAGTCATGAAGGATGCTGTCTCTAACGCTGACGAACAGGGACAGGCTGACGGGGAAGGAAATCCGCGAAGAGCTTAAGGGGCTGATTCCGTTCAAAGGCTGACGACTCCTCATGGCTGAAGGGAATAAGACAAGCTGACGGGTCAGAGGCCGACGGTTCTTATAAAACCTTGACTTAGCCACCACGCATGAATAATAAAACCATGACTTGTACTCCACGCTCAATGATAGAGTCCTATAAGGAAAGGATTCCGCAATCTACGCCCATAAGGATTCCTATATGGAAAAGACTTCTACTCCAAGAAAGAGAGGTCAACCCTCTACTACTATAAAAGCCCCAATACCCTCACAAATCGAGGTACGCATAATTAACCCCTCTCTAGCACTCTAGAGTTGAAACAAGTTCTAACTTGACCTTCGGAGGGTATTTGGCCGGCACCACACCGGTGCTCTCTGTTAGGTCTTCTCCTTTTTGTTGTGCAGGTGTCGTTTCGAGCGTACAAGCATTGTGCAACTCACTGGTGAGATTTTTCGGCATCATCAAATGCTTACTTTTAACCCAACTTCCAGCTGATTATACAACTGTGATTATCTATTGCACAAGAGAGCTGCATTCTTTTTTCTCACCTCTCTCTAATTGACGTCCTTAAAATATTTTTCCTTCTTCATGTATCACTGGATATTTTGTTCTTGTATATCTACCTTTCTTATTATGCAAGGCCAACTTCAAGCTGTTAAAACCCAGTTTTATATGCATTATCAAACAATATTATCGTTACTTTATAATTTTGTTAAATTCCTGTGTTAGGACCGCGATGCTAACCACTACTCCTAAAACCAATTAGTATTAGGAGTAGACACTTTAGTCTTTAAAGGACACAAAGCCTTGCGTCTATACGTGCTGTGGGCGGGCATAGAGGGCTTTGCAAATTGCAATGCTGGGCTGTCAATCACCGATGCCATGCTTGCACGTAACAGCAAATACAGGGTGCTGACCCCCATAAGACCAACAATCACCCCCCAGCGACAACCGGGGGATTTGAACCTGCAACCTCGCTTTGACACCACTTGTCAGGACTGCAATGCTAACCACTGTTCCCAAAACAGATTAGTGTTAGGAAGAGGCGAAGTTTTGTCTCTAAAGGGCACAAAGCCACATGTCTGTACGTGTTGCGGGCAGGCACGAGGGGCTTAGTGTGTTGCACCAGAAGGCTGGGCTGTCAAGCACCGATGCCACACTTGCACGTGACAACAAATACAAGGTGCTGACCCTCCATAAGGTCAACACCCCCATAGGGTGATTGCTGACCCTTCATAAGGCCAACATCCTGCATGGTCATTGAAGTAACTTTTCTAAAAAGCATATTGTTATACTGAGCTAATTACAATTTTTATTTTCACAAAACTATCATTTGAGCAAGGAAAAAAATTTGTGTTAGGAACATAAATGCTGTTGACTTTTTCCTTTCTCATAATAATGATGAGAGAAATGAACAAAATTGCAGAGCAGGCTACAATTCAGATAAAAGCCACCTATATCTAAAGGAAAACATTTCCAGCAACACATTACATTACTAATAGAGTGACAATTTTGGGACTTGGAGGACAATTGAGGGTTCTAGGCACTGAAGGTTGGCTTTTCAATTTTACATCCATTTTGCTTAGTTTCAGGTAAATGAAAAGGAAGGAATTATAAAAGATCAATTGTTCATAAAAAAAAAAAAAAAGAAGTACTAATATATAATATATACCTCATCTTTTGCAGTGAATTTGTGGGCTGTGATGAGTTCCAATTCTAACCATCTTTCAATGTCAATCAACTGGCTGGATTTGTTGTTGTTTTGTTCTCTCTCTCTCTCTCTCGTTTCGCCCTGTATTTACTTTCTCTAGGTACGTTCCTTCCATGTGTTGTTGTATTTATACCAAGAATTAAAAAGTTGTGTAGATTTGTCTTTTCTTTTTCTTTTTACAAAAAATTATGTTCTCATCACTCGTGGCATATTTTGTTGCGATGTTACAATTGATGAGGCTGAAACTGCTAGGATTAAGATGAAATTCTTGTCCTTTCTTCTGTTGATTCTAAATGTATCACTTGGTTTGTTGAGTGGTAATTTTGAATGGTCTTGCATTGTATAAATTTGCATTGGATTCAACAAGAATTCGCTTAAATAACAGGCCTCTTATACTGTACAGTATACTAGCATACATATTCTCTTTTGCACAATAGTCATTTGATTTATTTTGTTCAGGTAACACAACTTACAACTTACAACCCACCTCTTACTTGGGTTTTTGATTCAAACATAACTTACAACAGCCTTTACTAAGATTAAATACATAATGGTTCATATGATTGGTACATAAAAATGAGGAGAGATGCTTTTGACATTCGGTGTCAAGTTGCGACCAACCCCTGCTCTTGGAAGTACGTCCTAATATATTACATTGGTTTTTCCTTCTAGCCTCATATGGTTAAAAGCAGTCACCCATAACAAGTACCTCATACATCGGAAAAAAATATTCATCATTCCTTCCACAATGTGTGAATCCTATAGGATTGCAAGGTTCGTACAGTGATAGAGGAAGGAATCCGTTGCATGAGATAATTATTGGTCACAAGAAGGTCTCACTTTCCTTCCTATTTGGAAAATGTCATCCACCTTTACTTTTGTCCTTTCTCCTTATTCTCTTTTGTCCTTTCTTCTTATTCTTCTTTCTCCATTCCCATGGCTCCTCAGGATTCGATGAAGCCCACAGGCCAACTCTCTTGGCTCGAGCCTCTCTTTCCCACTAGTATCATAATTCATAAACATAGAGATTTACAATTCTTGTCAGTAAGTCTTATCTTTACCTTTTATTTTTATTGAAAACTCACAAACAGTGTTAGATTAAAGAGGCTTAACATGAAGAAAGTACAAGAATGAAGTAAAGGTAATTTCTTACTCTTGCAAGTTCTGGGCGTTGGTCGTAGGCTGCATAGTGCCATGCAAAACCTTTCTTGAGCATTAATTCCTGGCAGTGAGAGAAGAGGGATAAGTTAGCTTAGTGTTAACAAGCACAAAAGAAACCAATGTACTGAGAAACAGTACCTGAACAAATTTGTCATCGCAATATATGTCCGCTACGTAGCGTTCATATTGATCTTCCCCATAAACAAGGACTCGTAAGCACTTTCTTTGCACAATCTTTGTCAGCTCCTCCTTTGCTTCTTTCCCATATGGCATTGCATTCTCTGGTGCATCTATTCCCCTGTTCAGAAGCTATTAACAACTGATGCTATATAATAAATAAATAAATAAAACTAATAAATAAAAAAAGAGATTAATTGCACTTTGTCCTCTTAAACTATGGGGTGAAGTTCAATTCCAACCAACCCCACCCCCCGCAATAAGCTATACATTGAACAATCAACCCCCTAATTGATTGATAGTAGGCTAAATGCCTCCCACCGTTAACAATTTCCATTAATTTCAAAATTTTAACTAAAATCTCACAAATTCATTATTAAAGAAATTCTCTATGTGGACATTGTTTGATTTCAAATTTTTTTTCTTAAAATTTTGAAATTGATGGAAATTATTAACCGCGAGGGATATTTTGTCAATCGCCAATTAATCATTGGAGACTTGCTCGATTTCACAGATAATGGGGGATTGAATTTGACCCCATAATTTAGGGGGGCAAATTGCAATTAACCAAAAAACTAAGACTTAGCTACTTGAATCTTACTGTAATTTTACCTTAGTCGAATTCGATACTTTCGAGCAAGGGTTTCCTCATTGTTCTGATTGAGTATCCTAGTGGAAGAAAACAATAACAAAACTATAATATTGAATCAAAATTGGAATCAAGGCCTATGCCTAGTAGATGACTAACCGATATCCGAACTCAATAATTTTTTTGTGAATTGCATTTGCTTCTGTATAATTTTTCTCAGCACGCGCTTGTGATCTTTGGAGAGCTGCTACTTGTACTTCTATAGGAACACAAGATGACTCCCTTGGGTCTGTTGTACTCACATACACTGTCATCCCATCTCCATCTGCTATAGCTCTTGGATCAACCTAGTTTCATTCCAATAATTCATTATCAATAAGTTTATAGACATAATTAACGTCATTTTTCACAACTATTGAGATGACAAGTTGTTAATGCTAGACAATATAATGATATCAGTGATGGACATATGTGAAAGTCAATTACAATTTACAACTTGTCACCTCCGTAAGTAGTGAAAAATATTGTATCTATAGTGATTCATTATATCAAACCCAGCTCTATGACTTGATTATGGTAACATACATGGAGTTTGAAAAGAGTGTGGTTCTTACCGGAAATGTCTGAAATTCATACTTTACTCCTGCAGGCAATTCCGGGACCTTAAAACATTCAAAGCATTAACAGGATGGATATTTGCATATATAACTTACACAAAGATACTTAATTAGCTCAAAATTTTAGCTTCATAATTACTTTGAATGAATCATTTAGCCAAAATATTGATCATCACTTAATTCAAAAACATTTGGGTTACTACTTCAATTTTCAAAGAAATTGAAACCAGAAGAGAACATATGTACCTGGGAGTTGATCTCGATGTGAGAGAGATCGTGAGCTAGAGCAGTAACACCAACGTTGACAGCCGACACACCTTGATATCCTTGTGATTCCAAGTCCTCATCTGTTGTGGGCTTGCACCCTTTCCCACATAAGAACCTTAAGAGGAACATTTTGGAATTTCAGAGAGAAGCTGATCCACACACGGTCACACAGAGAAGCTTAAAGGAAGACTTTCTTCTTTGTTGACAAAGACTTAAAAAGAAAGAGGTTTTGGCTCGTGGTTTTCTCAAGGAATCTTCGGTTTAACAAAGAGAGTAAAGGGTTAGGCAAACTACGAAAAAGGAAGCAGAATGACACGTGGTGCGTTCTGATTTGTCATGTTTTTTTTTTTTTTTTCAAAGGCAGTAACTTTTTACGATGAAGATCATCTATCTGTGTAAACTTTTTTGAGGTGGTCGTACGATTAATTTTTTTGTTCAACAGTGTTACCGCACCTTTTAAGATGCGGGCCTAGGAAAATTATTAGGTCCATTAATAAGTTCTAAATTTTTTTTTTTTTTTGTTCTTTTTCTTGTGGGTTTGAAAAAATTATTTTAAGGATTGGGTTCAAAAGTTTTGTGGTGGGATTTTTTTTTTTTTAAATGTGAGAGAGAAAATTACACCATCCAATCAAGGTGATAAGAGCTTGTCCAAGACTCCAAATGTGCTTTTATCTAGGTTACGCTAGCTGCTAATTATTAATAGCTATTTTATGCTCTTGCCATATTCGCTTTTGTATGTAATTATTTTGGGTCTAAGACCATCCACATTGGCGGAAGCAAAAATTTAACAATTTAATATCGTAAAAATCTATTTTATCTATTTTACCATCTTATTTTGTAAAACACCCAGCATCAACGGTTTTATTTTAGCATACAACACAATAAAATAATATAAATAACACAATAAAATAATATATCTAATACAATAAACAACAACCACCACCACCACTAACACAATAAAATAATATATCTTTTAATCATTTTTTTTTTACCTTCAACGCTACAGTGCACAGGCTGTGCACTGCAACGCAACAACCAAATGATATGGTTATAGCTCCACCAATGCACTAGCTTTTTATGCCACTTTTGTTACATCTAGTTGCTAAATTTAGCATTTTAACTATATGCCTCTACCAATACAAATGCTTTAAGCATTGTTTTCCTCATGTTATTTTCAGGATGCTTTTGCTTTTAGTAATTTATGAAATCGCATTTAATAAAAAAATTCAACGTCATAATCTTTAAATATAATAGTCGCAAACCTGCACGATATGTTGAAAATTTTGACTTTTTACTTTTTTTGTTAAGTGAAAAATGAAAATAGTAGATGAGACTTATAAGTGTTAGTTTCAAATCCTGCTTAAAATGATATGGTTATTTTCTAACAAAATATAGTTAATACAATATATTAGAGTTTCTAAATTAAGCTATTTATATTTGTTATTTAAAAGTATTTTAAATTTAGTACTTTTTTTTTTCAAGGAAACTTGATACATTTTACATTCAATTATTATATAAAGTTAGAGATTTTGTAAATAATGGTCAAAATTTGTTTCTAGTGCTCCTTACAAATGATTTATCCTCTATATATCTTGAATGACCCAAAGTGGAATTAGATATAAGTAAATGGTTTATAAGTCTTGAATGACCTAAAGAGGAAGTAGATATAGTAAATCCATCACTTATATAGCAAAAAAAAAAAAAATCCAGGACTTTAATAAGAAAAATGTAATTTTATTAAGAACTTACCAATATCACAATGAGAGTGTTACATAATTAGTAATGAAGGTTGCGTTTGGGATTAGAGTTTAAAATCAGCTTATTTTACTATTTAGCTTATTTTTGCTACTATTCATGGGTCCCACTGTACTATTTCAGCTAACTTTTATCTTTATCTACAGTACTTTCAACAAAAAAAATTCAATTTCAAATAAATAAGTTGTTCCCAAACGGACTCGAAGTAGCTCCTCTTTTTACACAAACCTCTCCTTCCAAAACATTATCGAAGTGGACTGAACTGGACTAAATTGGACTAAGATGGATTGAAGTACGCCAGAAAGACTGAAGTGGACCAAAATGGACCGAAATGGATTGAATGGATGGAAATGGACCGAAGTTAATCAAAATGGACCGAAGTGAACCTAATAGACTGAAGTGGACCAAACTGAATTGAGATGGACCGAAAAGGACCAAATAGATTTAAGTGGACCAAAATGGATCGAGTGGACGGAAATCGACTAAAAGGACCGAAGTTGACCAAAATGGACCAAACCAAACTAAAGTGGACCAAAATGATACTCTGAAAAAAAAAAAATATATATATATATATATATATCTCTTTAATTATATATATATATATATATATATTTTTTATTTATAGAAACACAGTATTAGGATTTTTTCACTTGCTTCTTCGAATTGATGCGTATTGGTTTCCTTTAGGCTACAATGCAAGTGACTCAAATATGAATGAATCAAAGGGTAAATCAAAATAAGGTCAGATGCGATTTGTTGTTGAATTTGCCAATAAAAAAGTGACTTCTATGTCTAGCATTCCCATTTGTTCATTGAAAACAGCTTATTTCTTAACTCTAGTTTCATTTTGTTTACGCTTTCTTATTAGTGATTATCTATTACGTGAAAGAGCTTCATTCATTTTTCTCACCTCTTTAATTGACGTCCTTAAATATTCTGCCCTCTTCATGTATCTCCTGAATATTTTGTTCCGCTATATCTATTGTTTCTTTTTATGCAAGGGCCAACTTCAACTCTTCAAGCTGTTAAACTATATATTCATTATCAAACAGTATTATTGCTACTCTAGAATCTTGTTATATTCCTGCATGATCCTTGTGCTTTTAATACATACATACATACATATAAAGTGATACTGAGCTAATTATGACTTTTATTTTCACAAAATTGCCAATTGAGCTATTGCAAAAAAAAAAAAAAAATCTGTAAGAAACATAAAGGCTGGACTTTTTCTTTGCTCATAATAATGACAAGAGAAATGAACAAGATTGCAAAGCATGCTGCAATTTAGATAAAAGCCACTTATATCTAAAGGAAAGCATATCCAGCAACATAATGCATTACTAATTGAGGGACGATGTTTGGGACTTGGGAGGACAATTAGGGGTTCTAGCCTCTTAACGTTGGCTTTTCAATTTTACATCCATTTTGCTTAATATGAGGGAAATGAAAAGTGTTAATGTATATTATGTTATGGGCTTTAGGCCCAGCTAGTTTACTTGTATAGCACACTTGTACTTGTACTACACTTTATTTGTACCGCACACATATGCTTACTTGTACCGCACACATATGCCTCCTATATAAAGGCACACATGTATATTATTTGATTATGAAATAAAATACAATCATTTAGTATTTCTAACATGGTATCAGAGTTACTGCTCTGACCTTTTTTTAGCAATCTTGTTCTTATTGGTGTTACTCCACTCTCAACATCGCTTCCGCCATCACAACAGTCCCCGCAACCTCTCGCCGTTGAACCTCCGACGTCTTCTAGTCGTTGTCTTCGGGTTCCAGACCTGCAACCGCTGTTGTTGAGGAGTGCAACACCGCACAAATCACTGCACGTGTCATCCCGCCGCGAATATTGCTCCGATCCCATTTCCGGAGGTATCACTGAGATCGTCTTGAAACGATCTACCCGTCGGTGAAAGCCTCGCAATCATCGAAGACGGCATGCGCCCTCACGCGCCTCCAGAAGTTTCTGCGTCAGCGTCCCACACGCCCCATGCGCCACATGCGCCATCCTCAGTTCAAGCTGACGTCACTCGTGACGTCATCAGTGCCACGTCAACCCTAGCCTACGTCAACATCCAGTCACTTGCTGACATCATAGCCACGTCATCCTGCTGACGTCATCTACGCTGACCGTTGACAGTTGACTGCCGTTGACTTTGACCGGGCTGTTGACTGTTGACTTTTCCAGGGTTGACTTTTACAGTCCAAGTTCTCCCTACCCATTTTTTCGCATAGATTTCATTTTTGCGGTCTGTTTTTGCATATTGTGTTTCTAAATGGATAAAAATAATGTTTTTCTTTCTCGCCCCATCAATACTGTATTGGAAGGGAACAAGAATTACTTATCTTGGTCTCAAGCTATGCGCAGTTTTCTTAAGGGTCGCATGCTCTGGCATTACTGTACTGGTGCAATTAACATTCCTGTCAAGGGAGCAAGTGAAGAAGATGCTGCCTTCCTTGGTCACATGATTGAATGGGATAGTCACAACCACATGATTCTCACATGGATTCAGAACACTTCCATTCCCTCCATCTCCAATCTGTTGGGCAGCTTTGATGATGCAAAATCAGCATGGGATATGTTGGCCAAAAGGTACTCCACTACTCACGGATCCATGAAATATCAGTTAGTGGTTGAATTGCATCAACTCAAGCAAGAACCAGGGCATTCTATCAATGACTACTATGATCAGCTTCGCTTCATTTGGGGCCAAATTGACTTTTCTGATCCAATTTGGGCATGCTTAAAGGATGCTCAGCAATATGCTTCCATTAGAGATGAATTTCGCCTCTATAAATTCCTGATGTCACTTCATAAGGACTTTGAACCCATTCGAGGTCAGCTTCTAAATCGCAGTCCTGCTCCCTCTCTTGATACTGCTGTGAACGAGTTGGTTAGAGAAGAAGCTCGTCTTGCAACCCTTCAAGCTCAGAATAAGCTCAATGTTTTGGCTATTACTCCTTCTGCTCCACTCATAGAGCAACCATAGCAATCAGGTGATTCCTCTGGCTCTAACAATCGTCGCAAGCAGACCAACAAAAAGTTCTGCAATTATTGCAAGCGTCCTGGCCACACCATTGAGACTTGTTACCGTCGCAACAAATCTACTGTTGTTGTTGCTAACACTGAGCCTACTCCGCCGATGGCTTCCATTTCAGTTGAGTCCCAATCTTCTGGATCCACTATCAACCTCTCCCCCACTGAACTACAGGAGATCATAGCTCAAGCTGTTTGTATGGCTGGTAATGCATCTCTTTCCACTACTCTCTCAGTTCTACCTAGTAAGTCTCAAACTTGGCTTTTTGATTCTGCCTGTTGCAATCACATGACACCTCACTCGTCCTTATTCTCCAAACTTGACCCTGCACCACATCCTCTAAATATTCATATAGCTGATGGTTCCACCATGCATGGGAATAGTCTAGGTTTTGTTTCGACCTCTAACCTCTCTGTTTCTGGAGTCTTCCATGTACCTGACCTATCCTATAATTTGTGTTCTGTGGGAGAATTAGCTGAACTAAGTTATCGCCTTATTTTTTACTATTTTGGGTGTATTGTGCAGGATCCGAGGACGGGGCAGGAGCTTGGGACCAGTCCTAAAGTTGGGCGTATGTTTCCCGTGGACAATCTTCATCTTCCACCTGTTGCTCCTGTTTTTGTTGTTGCTGTAACTGCTACAGTTTCTTCCTTACCATCTCTCGCACTTTGGCATTCTCGTCTTGGTCATGCATCATCTTCTCGGGTACAACAGTTAGTTTCTAAGGGTCTATTGGGTTCTGTGTCCAAAGACAATTTTGATTGTACTTCATGTCAGTTAGGAAAATAGCCAGTTTTGCCTTTCAATAACAGTGAATCCATTTCTAATAGTATTTTTGAGTTAATTCATTCTGATATTTAGGGACCTTCTCCTGTTGCTAGTATTGATGGATCTCGATATTTTGTTGTTTTTATTGATGCTTATTCTCGTTATAGTTGGATCTTTCCTATGAAATCTCGTTCTGAAATATTACCAATATACAGCAACTTTGCAAAAATGGTTGAAACACAATTCTCCAAACGTATCAAAACTTTTCGATCTGATAATGCTCTTGAATATACTCAATATGCGTTTCAAGCTCTGTTACATTCCTATGGCACTGTACATCATCTAACTTGTCCAGGTACCTCTCAGCAAAATGGTCGAGCCGAAAGAAAACTTCGTCATATTCTTGACACTATTCGTGCTCTCCTTCTTTCTGCCAAAATTCCTGCCCCATTTTGGGGTGAAGCTGCTCTTCATGCTGTTCATGCGATTAATCGCATTCCAAGCACTGTCATCCATAATCAGACTCCGTATGAGCGTCTATTTGGGTCACCCCCTGACTATCATCACCTTCGCTCCTTTGGATCTGCCTGTTTCGTTCTTCTTCAACCCCATGAGCACAACAAACTTGAGCCTCGATCTAGACTTTGTTGTTTCCTTGGCTATGGTGAAACTCAAAAAGGGTATAGGTGTTATGATCCTGTCTCTCATCGTCTTCGTGTTTCTCGTAATGTTGTCTTTTGGGAACACCGATTGTTTGTTGAACTTTCTCACTTTCGTACTTCCCTGACTACCTCCTCTGTTTCAGAAATCTTTCCAGATGAGTCTCCTAGTCCTTCTACAAATACTTTTGATCCTTCTTTGGACTTCTCCCCAGATATTTTTTATGCTTCTCCTAGACAGGTTGAAGATGAACAAGTTGATGACGAACTACCCCACCTTGAGCCTGGGTCCCCTACTCCTGCTCTGCCTGAAGATCCTCCTTAAGACATTCCACCTCGCCACTCAACCCGAGTAAGATCTATTCCTGCACATTTACTTAACTATCATTGTTACACTGCCTTTGCTACTCTTCACGAGCCTCAGACCTATCGTGAGGCCTCCACTAACCCTTTATGGCAGATTGCAATGAAAGAAGAACTTGATGCATTAACCAAAAACCATACTTGGGATCTGGTCACTCTCCCTTCTAGTCAGTCTGTGGTTGGTTGTAAGTGGATCTATAAGATCAAGACTCGCTCTGATGGGTCCATTGTGCGCTACAAGGCTCGTCTTATTGCAAAAGGTTTTACACAGGAGTTTGGGATTGATTATGAAGAGACCTTTGCTCCAGTAGCTCGTATCTCATCTGTTCGTGCCCTTTTAGCTGTTGCCGCTGCTAGTAAATGGGATCTTTTTCAGATGTATGTTAAAAATGCCTTCCTTAATGGGGATCTGAGTGAAGAAGTCTATATGCAACCTCCTTCCGCTCTCTCTGTTGAATCAAACAAGGTCTGTCACCTTCGACGGGCACTTTATGGCCTTAAACAAGCTCCACGAGCTTGGTTTGCCAAGTTCAGCTCCACTATTTTTCGCTTGGGTTACACTACCAGTTCGTATGATTCTGCCTTATTTCTTCGTCGTACTGATAAAGGCACCATTTTGCTTCTTCTATATGTGGATGATATGATCATAACTGGTGATGACCTCAATTGCATTCAAAAACTCAAGGATTTTCTCAGTCAGCAGTTTGAGATGAAAGATCTTGGACATCTCAGCTATTTCTTGGGTCTTGAAATTACTCATTCCACTGATGGCCTTTATATTACTCAAGCCAAGTATGCTTCTGACCTTTTGTCTCAAGCTGGACTCACTGACAGCAAAACTGCTGACACTCCAGTTGAGCTTAATGCGCATCTGGCACCCTTGAGGGGGAAACCATTGTCTAATCCTTCTCTTTACAGACGATTGGTCGACAACCTAGTTTATCTCACAGTTACTCGTCCAGACATCTCCTCTGCTGTTCATCAGGTAAGCCAGTATTTGTCCGCTCTACGATCAACTCACTATGCTGTTGTTCTGCGCATTCTTCGATACCTGAAGGGCACTCTCTTTCATGGCCTTTTCTACTCAGCTCAGTCTCCTCTTGTACTCTGTGCATTTTCTGATGCTGATTGGACAGGAGATCCCACTAATCGCAGGTCCACTACAGGTTATTGCTTTCTCCTTGGTTCTTCTTTGATTTCTTGGCGAAGTAAGAAACAAACTTTCGTGGCCCGCTCCAGTACTGAAGCAGAATATCGTGCACTTGCTGATACCACATCTGAGCTCCTTTGGCTACGATGGCTTCTTAAGGATTTAGGTGTGTCCACAGCCTCTGCTACTCCCCTTTATTATGACAACTAGAGTGTCATTCATATTGCTCACAATGATGTCTTCCATGAACGGACTAAACACATCGAGATTAATTGTCATTTTATCCGTTATCATCTTGTCCATGGTGCTCTCAAGCTTTTCTCCGTCTCCTCCAAAGATCAACTTGCAGATATTTTCACCAAGTCACTTCTTAAGGGACGCATTCGTGATTTGGTTGACAACCTCAAGCTGGTCTCACATCCACCTTGAGTTTGAGGGGGGCTGTTAATATATATTATGTTATGGGCTTTAGGCCCAGCTAGTTTACTTGTATAGCACACTTGTACTTGTACTACACTTTACTTATACCGCATACATATGCTTACTTGTACCACACACATATGCCTCCTATATAAAGACACACATATATATTCTTTGATTATGAAATACAATACAATCATTCAGTATTTCTAACAAAAATGAAGGAATCATAAATGATCGATTGTGCACAATAATTATGTAATATATATACCTCGTCTTCTGCAGTGAATTCGTGGGCTGTGATGAGTTCCAACTCTAACTGTGTTTCAATGACAATCTAGGGGCTGGATTTGTTGTTCTTTTGTTCTTTTTCTTTCTCTATTATTTTAGTTTTGCCAGTTCTCTTCTGTATTTACTTTCTCTAGATACATTGCATCCATTTATTGTATTTATACCAAGAGTTAAAGGTTGAGTGGATTTTTCTTTCCTTTTCTTTTTACAAAAATTTTTGTTCTCACCACTCATGGTATTTTGTCGTGATGTTACAGTTGATGAGGTTCTAACTGCTAGGCTTGTTCTTTCTTTTGTTGATTCCAAATGTGTCACTTGGTTTGTTGAGTTGTAATTATGAATGATCTTGCATTGTATAGATTTTCATTGGATTCAAGAAGAATTTGCTTAAATAACAAGCCTCAAATACTGTACAGCATACTCGCATACATACTCTATTTTTCACAATGAACATTTGATTTATTTTGATCATGTAATATAACTTACAAGTTACAACCCACCTCTCACTTGGGTGTTTGATTCAAATATAAGTTACAACAGCCTTTACTAAGATTTTAGTAAATAATGTTACAAATGATTGGTACATAAAAATGAGGACATATGCTTTTTGTATCGGTATCAAGTTGCTACCAACCCCTTGTCTTGGAAGTGCGTCCTAATTATATGACATTGGTTTTGCCTTCTTGCCTCATATGGTTAAAAGCAGTCGCCCATATGAAATATCTTGGCATTGGAGATAAATAAACATCCTCCCTTTCACATGTGAATCCTACTTGATTGCACGGTTCATACATTGATAGAAGGAGGAAGCATATGTCTGATTAGATAAGATAATTATTGGTCACAAGGTCACTCTTTACTTCCTATCTGGAAAATGTCATCTACCTTCACGTTTGTCCTTTCTACATTCCAATGGCTTCTCAGATTCGATGAAGCCCACAGGCCAACTTGCTTAGCTTAAGCCTCTTTTTCCCATTAGTACATAATTCATAAACATAGAAATTACTATGCTTGTGAATAGGTCTATGCGTCTTGGAAAACTCACTCTCACAGTGTTAACTAGAGAGATCAATTGTTCATAAAAAAAAAAAAAAAGGTACTAATATATAATATAAATCTCATCTTTTGCAGTGAATTCGTGGGCTGTGATGAGTTTCAATTCTAACCATCTTTCAATGTCAATCAACCGGTTGGATTTGTTGCTATTTTGTTCTCTCTCTCTCTCTCTCTCTCTCTCTTTGCCCTGTATTTACTTTCTCTAGGTACGTTCCTTCCATGTGTTGTTGTATTTATACCAAGAATTAAAGCCTTAAAGGTTGTGTAGATTTGTCTTTTCTTTTTCTTTTTACAAAAAAATTATGTTCTCATCACTCGTGGCATATTTTGTTGCGATGTTACAGTTGATGAGGTTGAAACTAATAGGATTAAGATGAAAGTCTTGTCCTTTCTTCTGTTGATTCTAAATGTATCATTTGGTTTGTTGAGTGGTAATTTTGAATGGTCTTGCATTGTATAAATTTGCATTGGATTCAACAAGAATTCGCTTAAATATCAGGCCTCTAATACTGTACAGTATACTAGCATACATATTCTCTTTTGCACAATGATCATTTGATTTGTTTTGTTCAGGTAACACAACTTACAACTTACAACCCACCTCTCACTTGGGTTTTTGATTCAAACATAAGTTACAACAGCCCTTACTAAAATTAAATACATAATGGTTCATATGACTGGTACATAAAAATGAGGAGAGATGCTTTTGACATTCGGTGTCAAGTTGCTACCAACCCCTGGTCTTGGAAGTACGTCCTAATATGTTACATTGGTTTTGTCTTCTAGCCTCATATGGTTAAAAGCAGTCACCCATAACAAGTACCTCATACATCGGAGATAAATATTCATCATTTCTTTCACATTGTGTGAATCCTATAGGATTGCAAGGTTCGTACAATGATAGAGGAAGGAATCCCATGAGATAATTATTGGTCACAAGGAGATCTCACTTTCCTTTTTATTTGGAAAATGTCATCTACCTTCGCATTTGTCCTTCCACCTTATTCTTCTTTCTCCATTCCCATGGCTTCTCAGGATTCGATGAAGCCCACAGGCCAACTCTCTTGTCTTGAGCCTCTTTTTGCCACTGATATCATAATTAATAAACATAGAGATTTACAATTCTTGTCAGTAAGTTTTATCTTTACCTTTGATTTTTATTGAAAACCCACAAACATATTGTTAGATTAAAGAGGCTTAACATGGAGAAAGTACAATAATGAAGTAAAGGTAATTTCTTACTCTTGCAAGTTCTGGGCGTTGGTCGTAGGCTTCAAAGTGCCATGCACAACCTTTCCTGAGCATTAATTCCTGGCAGTGTGAGAAAAGGGGGATAAGTTAGCTCAGTGTTAACCATTGGCTGCTCCACACGTAGTTCAGGGTGGTCACAGGACCACCCTGACGGCAAAATAATTAATTATTATATATAAATTTTAAAAATTTATAATTTTATTGTCCTTTAAAAAATATTTGTGACCACCCTAAAATTTTTTAGGCCCAATATAATTAATTTTTGGACAAAATTTGGTAACAAACTTTATTGTAGACTAAAACTATAACTCTACCCAATATTTTTTTTATTGTATGTGAATTGTGAACATTTGGATTATATTTTCTTCTTATAACCTTTATTTTTGCAAAATTTCAAGAATATCAAAGATTAATAGTTATGTCATTAATCAAATCTTTAAATTTTGAGTTTTTGTAGTCTAAAATTACATAAAAATTTAAGTTTATAGATCAAATAATAAATAACATCTGATTGACATAAAATTTGACATGTGTCTTAAAAACATAAAGAACATTCAATTCAACGATTAAATTTTCAAAATATATAACCACGTTAATTTGTTTAGTGCGAGTTGTAGTCTTAGACTACAACTAAATTTGTAGCCAAATTTTATCTTTAAATTTTGGCCCCTTTAACAATATACTAGTTCCTTACAAACAAAAAGGAAAATCCTAATAAATTTTTTATCTAACTAAATTTTTGAAAGAGATGTAACTGCAACGTTAATAATAAGATTATCGTACAAAAATTTCAAAATAAAAAAATTCCTATAAGAAAATTGTCAAACTGTACATGCATGTGTGTGTGTTTTGGTTAATATATAAAGTTCTCTTTTAGGTAAAATATTATTTTCATCCCTAAGCTTTCACAAATGTTTATTTTTCATTCTTAAATTATTAAGAGTTCTTTTTTCATCTTAAACTTTGCAAAACGTTGTATTTTACATCCTTCCGTCTATGGATGGTCTAACGGAAATCTGACGTGGTATTTGACTTAAACACCAAACCATTTTGTTTTAAAAATTATGGACAGGTGGCATACATTTATTGGCACACGTGAAAAACACATTCCCATTCCACAGGAAGATGAGTGTTTTTTAGTTCTCGTTTGGCAACAAAGAAAATGAAAGAAATTATGTTTAGTAAGTTATTTCAGGTTTAGTTGAGTTCTTCCACGGTTCGAAATCCAAAGAACTACGCTGTGAAAAGTTTAAGTTTCATGACTTTGCTATTTAGGCAACCAAACAGAATGTTAAGGATTTTCAAGTTCACAAAAACTTAATTCTCAATAACAAGGAAGGGCTGAAGGC
The DNA here is from genome assembly GCA_019022515.1 of Quercus aquifolioides. Lineage (NCBI taxonomy): Eukaryota > Viridiplantae > Streptophyta > Magnoliopsida > Fagales > Fagaceae > Quercus > Quercus aquifolioides. The sequence continues at coordinate 1,562,773 of CM032329.1, forward strand.
AGAGAATCTAGCCATATTTTGAAGATTTACATGCCGGAAATCGTTCAGATTTGCTAGATTTAATAAAATAGAGAGTTACAAACCAACGTAGAGGAGAGAGACTGAGAGAGAGAGAGAGAGAGAGAGTCAAGCTCAAATTTGGGATTTTCAATTCTGAAGTTTAACATTGAAAATCTTCAAAGTAAAAAATGTAATTTAAAATGGCATGTGTGATTTGGTTGAGGACAAAACTCCATCACCAACCCAACCCCTACTCTCTCTCTCTCTACTGCTTTCAACGTTTCCTCCACCAGATTTCAAGGTGTGCGCTTTTGTGCCTTCAATCTCTACACGAAAGAGAGAGCGAGAGAGAGAGAGAAAGAGATAGAACAACTAACGGGTAAAAAGAGACAGTGTCGGTAATGGTGATGTTTAGACTAAGTTTAGTAACGAAGAACTAAAAGTAAGATGTGTGGGCATTATTGTTTTCCACGTGTGCCAATAAATGCATGCCACGTGTCCATAATTTATTTAATACATAATGTTTTGGTTAAGTCAGATGCTACGTTAGCATTCCATTATATCGATATAAATTAACGAACATAAACAGCGTGATGTAATTTGGAACATTTTGTAAAATTTAAGTATAAAAAACAAACTTTTACAAGTTTGGCCACTGGTGTTATCATGGGCAAAAGAAACCAATGTTGAGAGAAACAGTACCTGAACAAATTTGCCATTGCAATATATGTCAGCTACGTAGCGGCCAAATTGATCTACCCCATAGACAAGGACTCTCAAGCACTTTCCCTGCACAATCTTTGTCAGCTCTTCCTTTGCTTCTTTCCCATATTCCATTTCATTCTCTGGTGCATCTATTCCCCTGTTCAGAAGCTATTAACTACTGATGCTATATCAAAAAAAAAAAAAGTAAAATACTAACAAATAAATAATATAAGATTAATTGATTGATGCTAGGCTAAATGCCTCCCACCGTAAAAAATTTCCATTAATTTCAAAATTTTAACTAAAATCTCACAAATTCATTATTAAAGAAATTCTCTATGTGGACATTGTTTGATTTCAAATTTTTTTGTTAAAATTTTGAAATTGATGGAAATAATTATCTGCTAGGGATATTTTATCAATCACCAATTAATCATTGGAGACTTGCTCGATTTCACAGTTAAGGGGGGATTGAATTTGACCCCATAATTTAGGGGGCCAAATTGCAATTAACCAAAAAACTAAAAGATTTAGCTACTTGAATCCTACTGTAATTTTACCTTAGTCGAATTCGATACTTTCGAGCAAGGGTTTCCTCATTGTTCTGATAGAGTATCCTAGTGGAAGAAAACAATAACAAAACTATAATATTGAATCAAAATTGGAATCAAGGCCTATGCCTAGTAGATGACTAACCGATATCCGGATTCAATCATTTTTTTGTGAATTGCATCTGCTTCTGTATAATTTTTCTCAGCACGTGCTTGTGATCTTTGGACAGCTGCTACTTGTACTTCTATAGGAACACAAGATGACTCCCTTGGGTCTGTTGTACTAACATACACTGTCATCCATCTCCATCCGCTATAGCTCTTGAATCAACCTAGTTTCATTCCAATAATTCATTATCATAAAATTTATAGACATAACGTTTTTCACAACTATTGAGCTGGCAAATTGTTAATACTAGACAATATAATGATGTCACTATGTCAGCGATGGACAAATGTGAAAATTAATTACAATTTAGAACTTGCCACATTGGTAAGTAGTGAAAAATATTGTATCAATAGTGATTCATTATATCAAACCCAGTTCTATGACTTGATTATGATCACATACATTGAGTCTGAAAAGAGTGTGGTTCTTACTGGAAATGTCTGAAATTCATACTCTACTCCTTCAGGCAATGATGATGGGGCCTCAGCAGTAAGTTGGACTAGGGTATGAGGAAGAGGAAGACCATAGAAGGCCAATAAACCCTACAAAATAGGCAATTTGAGAATGTCTGTTACTTTCTTCCATTACAGTTCTATGCACATTATGCAACAAGTTATACATATATGTTGTGACAGGATCTTTTATAGTACCTCAACATCTGCCTTTTGGTGTCTCTTCAGAGTCTCAATGACAAGCCTAGCAGCTTCTTCAGGTGTTTTTGGAGGGGGTTTTGCTGCTCTCCATGCCTCTAATAGTTTTCTGTACCTTCATATATTGTCAAAATGTAACCTTTTTAGACAAAAAGCTATGCCATAGAGCCTATTCATCACTCTCTTTTTTCCAATTTCTTGCTAAACATCTAATAATTTTACTCTATAAAAAGAAAATTGTTGAGAAAAATTGCATGATAATTAATTACCAATTAGCTTGAGCCTTCTTAGACAAGACAACATGCTTGCTGAGTCCTTCCGGGACCTTAAAACGTTAATCAAAGCATTAACAGGATGGATATTTATATATAATCAAAATTTTAGCTTCATAATTACTTTGATCACTTAATTCAAAAACATTTGGGTTACTATTTCAATTTTCAAAGAAATTGAAACCAGAAGAGAACATATGTACCTGGGAGGTGATCTCGAAGTGAAAGAGATCATGAGCTAGAGCAGCAACACCAACGTTGACAGCCGACACACCATGATATCCTTGTGATTCCAAGTCCTCATCTTTTGTGGGCTTGCAACATTGCCCACATAAGAACCTTAAGACGTTTCCCATTTTGGAATTTCAGAGAGAAGCTGATCCACACACAGTCACACAGAGAAGCTGAAGATGATGAAGTACTTTTGAAGTTTAAAGGAAGACTTTTTTTTTTTTGTTAGCGAAGACTTAAAAAGAAAGAGGTTTTGGCTCGTGGTTTTCGCAAGGAATCTTTGGCTTAACAAAGAGGGAAAAAGGGGTAGGCAAGCTATCGTATATACACGTGGCGCGCTCTGATTTGTCATTTTTTTTTTTTTAGGCAGTAACTTTTTTTTTTTTTTTTTCCGGTCAACCATGATATAAATTAAAACTAAGAGTTAACCAGTCTATTACAAAAAGTGCTAGCTTTATCAGCAGCCAATTACTATGAAGATCCATCGTCTATCTGTGTAATTTTATTTTTTCTAAGGCAGTAACTTTTTACGATGAAGATCCATCGTCGATCTGTGTAAACTTTGTTGAGGTGTGGTCGTACCATCAAATTTATTGTTCAACAGTGTTGCCGTACCTTTTAAGGTGTGGGCCTAGGAAAATTATTAGGTCCAACTAAGCTCTAAACTTTATTTTGTTTTTTCCTAGTGGGTTTGAAAAAATTATTTTAAGGATTGGGTTCAAAAGTCCTGTGGGATTTTCTTTTTTTTTGATGTGATAGAGAAAATGACACCATCCAAATGTGCTTTTATCCAGGTTACGCTAGCTGCTAATTATTAGAGCATTCACATCAGCTCTTTTATAAATGTGTAAAATATATATTTTGACTACTTTTACACATTTTGAATCAAAAAACACTCCACATCAGTCTGTTTAAAAGTGTGTAAACTTTTGTAAAATTATCAATGAGCTACAGTATCCGTGTAAGAGCATTCACATCAGTATGTGTATTTTACACATCTATTTTTACACTAAAAATCTACTTTTTCTATTTTACACATTTACTTTTACAAAACACCCACATCAGTTCATTTATTTTACAAGATATTTCAATAAAATATTCATTATACTCCATTTTTTTATTATTTCTCTCTAACTACCTCTCTTTAATACGCGCTCTCTCTCTCTCTTTCTACCCATTTTTCTGATTTCTTACTTTCTCTCTCTACACCCATCTCTCTGTCCTTCCTCTTCCAAATCACAAAACTCATCCGCATCTGATCCACCACCGAATCTCAGCCGATCTCCGAGCTCCGTTCCATCACGCTGAAACCGATCTCCGAGCACCGATCTATCTGATCTACGAGCTGATCTACGCCACCAAACGCCACAGCTTCAAACCACCGCTCCGATCCACGCTCCGATCCAAGCTCCCACACGCTCCTATTCACTGCTCCCACGAGCTCCGATCCACAGCTTCGAACCATCGCTCTGACCACGCTCCGATCCACAGCTCCGACCATGCTCCGATCCACAGCTCTGATCCACAGCTCCGAACCATCGCTCCGACCACGCTCCGATCCACAGCTCCCACTAGCTCCAATCCACAACTCCAATTAGGCTCCAATCAGGCAAGACTCATACCCACGAGCTTCGATCAAGCGAGACCCACAGCTCCAATCCACAATTTCGATAAGCACCGATCTCTCTTTGTTGTTTGTCCTTTTGGGTTTTTTTTTTTTTTTTTTTTTTTTTTTTTTTTTTTTTTTTCTTTTGAGCAAGTGTATCTCTATGTTGATTTGTCTGTGTGGATGTGTTTGGGTTAATTTTCAGTTGATTTTTGGGTTAATTTTCGGGTTGATTCTGGGTTAATTTTCAGTTGATTTTGATTAATACTCTGTGCTTGATTGCGGTGTTTGGTGGTTGGGTAGTTAATCTGGTGCGCTGGGTTGTTGTAATGGTGGGAGAAGAGAGGTTGTTTGAGAGAGGAGAGAGAAAATAAATTAAAAAAATCTTTTACATGAGCTACAGTACCCGTGTATATTTACACGGGTACTGTAGCTCATGGAAAAATATGACCAGTTTTACATATTTTTACACCCACTGATGTGGGTGTTTTTTTACTCAAAATGTGTAAAATTTGCACTGTATATGTATTTTAGAAGACTTTAAATGAGCTGATGTGAATGCTCTAAATTTACACGGGTACTGTAGCATGTGTATTTAGTTTTTTAGTAGTTTTTTCTCTCTCCTCTCTCTGACTCTCACCTCCCTCTCTCTCAAGCGCTGTGCGCTCTCTCTTTCTCTCACAAAAAACCCACTCCATCCTTTCATCCTCAGTTCTCTCTCCCTCTCTCACATCTCTCTCTCTCGTTCAAAGCATACCACCGGAGTTCACAGCGTGGCAAGATCGGCGCTGTGGGTCACAACGTGGCTAGATCGGCACGTGGCGTGTGGCGTGGTCTCGATGGTGGCGGTGTGGGTTTGGGTCGATGATTGATGGCGGCGACGTGGGGAGGTCTCGATGGTGGTTTAATCTGAGTTTATGGTGTGGGTTGGTCTTGGTTTGTGTGGGTTTGCTTGGTCTGGGTTGATTTGGGTTATGGGTTGATCTGGGTATGTGTGGAGGCGTGGAGGCATGGAAACGATGACGTTTTAATCGGCATTGATTTTTCTTTGTGTGGGTTGATCGGTGTTGGTTGATTTGATGTTGATTTTTCTTTGATTTTGGGTGGAGATCGGGTGGGTTTTGATGGAGTTTTGATCGGCGTGTCTGGAGATCGGTTACTGATTTAATGGCTTTTGGTTTCTGATGATGGTGGTGATGGTGGCTGGGTGGTTATAATGGTGGTGATGGTGGCTGTGGGTCTGTGAGAGAAAGGGGCAGTGAGGGAGTGAATAATAAAAAATTGTAAAATAATGAATATTTTATTGAATAAATGTGTAGAATAGATAAACTGATGTGGGTGTTTTGTAAAAGTGGACGTGTAAAATAGAAAAAGTAGGTTTTTTCATGTAAAATAGACAGAAAATTTACAAGAACTTATGTGAATGCTCTTATTAGCTATTTTATGCTTTTGCCATATTGGCTTTTGTTTGTACTTATTTTGGGTCTTGTTATAAGCATTGTTTTTCTCATGTTATTTTCAAGATGCTTTTGCTATAGGAGGTTAATGAAATCGGATTTAATAAAAAAAATCAATGTCATAATCTTTAAATATATTAGTCGCAAGCCTACACGATATGCTTAAAATTTTGACTTTTTACTTTTTTGTTAAGTGAAAAATGAAAATAGTAGATGAGACTTATAAGTGTTAGTCTCAAATCCTTCTTAAAATTATATGATTATTTTTTTTAACAAAGTGTAGCTGATACAATATATTAGAGTTTCTAAATTAAGCTATTTATATTTGTTATTTGAAAGTGTTTTAAATTTAGTACATTTTTTTTCAAGAAAACTTAATACATTTTACATTCAATTATTATATAAGGTAAGATATTTTGTAAATAATGGTCGGAATTTGTTTCTAATGCTCCTTACAAATGGTTTATCCTCTATACATCTTGAATAACCTAAAGAGGAAGTAGATATAGTAAATTCATCACTTATATTGCAAAAAAAAAAAAAAATACAAGACTTTAATAAGAAAAATGTAACTTTATCAAGAACTTACCAATATCACAATGAGAATGTAACATAATTGTACGTTAATGAAGTAACTCCTCTTTCTACACAAATCTCTCCTCCAAAAACATTATCGAAGTGGTCCGAAATCCGAATGGATTGAAGTAGACTAAAATGGACCGAAATGAATTGGATGGATGGAAATGGACCGAAGTTAACCAAAATGGACCAAATGAACTGAAGTGGACCAGAATGGACTAAAATAAACCTAATAGACTGAAGTGGACCGAACTGGACTGAGATGGACCGAAAAGGACCAAATAGATTTAAGTGGAATGCTACTCTGAAAAAAAAAAAAAAAAAAAAAAAAACCTTTAATTATATATATTTTATTTATAGAAATATAGCATTAGGATTTTTTCACTTGCTTCTTCGAATAGATGTGTATTGGTTTTATTTAGGTTACAATGCAAGTGACTCAGATATGGATGAATCAAAGGGTAAATCAAAATAAGGTCAGGTGCGATTTGCTGTTGAATTTGCCAATAAAAAATTGAGCTCTATGTCTAGCATTCCTATTTGTTCATTGAAAACAGATTATTTCTTAACTCTAGTTTCCTTCTGTTTAACCCTTAGTTATTAGTTATTACCCAACTTCAAGCTGTTTATACAGTTGTGATTATCTATTACATGAGAGAGCTGCATTCATTTTTCTCACCTCTTTAATTGACGTCCTTAAATATTTTGCCCTCCACATGTATCTCAGGATATTTTGTTCTGCTATATCTACTGTTTCTTTTTATGCAAGGGCCAACTTCAACTCTTCAAGCTGTTAAACTTTATATTCATTATCAAACAGTATTATTGCTACTCTATAATCTTGTTAAACTCCTGCATGATCCTTGTGCTTTATATATATATATATATATATATAGTGATACTGAGCTTATTATGACTTTTATTTGCACAAAACTTTCATTTGAGCTATTAAAAAAAAAAAATCTGTAAGAAACATAAAGGCTGGACTTTTTCTTTGCTCATAATAATGACAAGAGAAATGAACAAGATTGCAAAGCATGCTGCAATTTAGATAAAAGCCACTTATATCTAAAGGAAAGCATATCCAGCAACATATTGCATTACTAATTGAGGGAAAATATTTGGGACTTGGGAAGACAATTGGAGGTTCTAGTCTCTAAAGGTTGGCTTTTCAATTTTACATCCATTTTGCTTAATATCAGGGAAATGAAAAGGAAGGAATTATAAATGATCAATTGTGCCCAATTATTATGTAATATATATACCTCGTCTTCTGCAGTGAATTCATGGGCTGTGATGAGTTCCAACTCTAACTGCGTTTCAATGACAATCTACAGGATGGATATGTTGTTGTTTTGTTCTCTTTCTTTCTCTCTTATTTAGTTTCACCGGTTCTCTTCTGTATTTACTTTCTCTAGGTACATTGCATCCATGTGTTGTACTTATACCAAGAGTTAAAGGTTGAGTAGATTTTTCTTTCCTTTTTCTTTTTACAAAATTTTTTGTTCTCATCACTCATGGCATATTTTGTTGCGATGTTACATTTGATGAGGCTGTAACTGCTAGGCTTGTTCTTTCTTTTGTTGATTCCAAATGTGTCACTTGGTTTTTTGAGTCATAATTATGAAGAATCTTTCTTACATTGTATAGATTTGCATTGGATTCAAGACTGTGCAGTATACTAGCATACATACTCTCTTTTGCACAATGAAATTTTGTTTTATTTTGATCATGTAATATAACTTACAAGTTACAATCCACCTCTCACTTGGGTGTTTGATTCAAATATAAGTTACAACAGCCTTTACTAAGATTAAGTAAATAATGTTACAAATGATTGGTACATAAAAATGAGGACAGATGCTCTTTGTATCAGTGTCAAGTTGCTACCAACCCCAGTATGTCCTGATTATATGACATTGCTTTTGCCTTCTTGCCTCATTTGGTTTAAAGTAGACACCCACGTGAAGTATCTTTGCATTGGAGATAAATAAACACCCTCCCTTTCACATGTGAATCCTACTTGATTGCAAAGTTCATACATTGATAGAGGGAGGATGCATATGTCCGATTGCATAAGATAATTATTGGTCACAAGGTCACTCTTTACTTCCTATTTGGAAAATGTCATCTACCTTTGCGTTTGTCCTTTCTCCATTCCCATGGCTTCTCAGGATTTGATGAAGCCCACAGGCCAACTCGCTTAGCTTGAGCCTCTTTTTCCCACTGGTACATAATTCATAAACAAAGAAATTACAATGCTTGTGGATAGGTTTACGCAGTGTTCTGGAAAACTCACTCTCACAGTGTTAGTGAGAGAGACAGCTTAACATGGAGAAAGCACAAGACTGAAGAAGAGAAAATTTCTTACTGTTGCAAGTTCTGGGCGTTGGTCATAGGCTGTGTAGTGCCATGCAAAGCCTTTCTTGAGCATTAATTCCTGGCAGTGTGAGAAAAGAGAAATAAGTTAGCTCAGTGTTAACAGGTCCAAAAAAAACCAATATTGTGAGAATTAGTACCTGAACAAATTTGCCATTGCAATATATGTCACCTACGCAGCGGCCATAACGATCTTCCCCATAAAAGAGGACTCTCAAACACTTTCCCTGCACAATCTTTGTCAGCTCCTCCTTTGCTTCTTTCCCGTATGGCATTGAACTCTCTGGTGCATCTATTCCCCTGTTCAGAAACTAACAACTCCTAAGGTTGAAAAAATAATAGTAACAATAATAATAATTGCACTTTATCCTCTAAGGTTATGTTCAATACCCCACTAAACTAGAATCAAACAATCAACCCTCTAATTCATTGATAGTAGGCAAAATTCCTCCTGCTGTAAAAAATTTTCATCAATTTCAAAATTTTAACGAAAATTTCACAAAGTCATAATGGGAGAAATTCTCTACATAGACATTACTTGATTTCAATTTTTTTGTTATTTACAATATTGAAATTGATCAAAATTGTTAATGGCAGGGGATAGTTTTCCAGCCACCAATCAATTAGTGGAGACTTGCTCGATTCCATAGTTTAGTGGGGGATTGAATTTGACTGCATAATTTTAGGGGGACAAATTGCAAATAACCCAAAAAATAAAAGATTTAGTTACTTGAATCCAATGAGCCAGATAATTTTACCTTAGTCGAATTCGATACTTTCGAGCGAGGATTTCCTCATTGTTCTGAAAATTGAGTACCCTATTGGAAGAAAACAATTAAAAATATATATAATATTGAATCAAAACAAGAATCAAGGCCTAGTTGAAGACCAACCGATATCCAGAATCAATGATTTTTTTGTGAATTGCATCTGCTTTTGTATAATTTTTCTCAGCACGTGCTTGTGATCTTTGGACAGCTGCTACTTGTACTTCTCTAGGAACACAAGATGACTCCCTTGGGTCTGTTGTACTGACATACACTGTCACTGTATCTCCATCAGCCACAGCTTTTGCATCAACCTAGTTTCATTCTAACGATTCATTAACAATAAGTTTATAGACAAAACGTTTTTCATAATTTTTTTCACAACTGCTAAGGTGGCAAGTTGTTAATGTAGATAATAAAATAATGTCTATGATGGACACGTGAAAATCAATAACAACTTGCCACTTCAGTAGGGAAAAATGTTATCTTTATAATTATTCATTATATCAAACCCAGCTCTTGGACTGAATTATGTTAACATACATTGAGTCTAAAAAGAATGGAATTCTTACTGGCAATGTCTGAAATTCATACTTTACTCCTGCAGGCAATGATGTTGGGGCCCCAGCACTAAGTTTGACTAGGGTATGAGGAAGAGGGAGACCATAGAAGGCCAACAAACCCTACAAAATAGGCAATTAGAGAATGTTTGTAATTTTCTTCCATTATTATTCTATGCATTATGCAACAAATTCTACATATATGTTGTGACAGATCTTTTACTGTACCTCAACATCTGCTTTTTGGTGTCTCTTCAGAGTCTCAATGACAAGCCTAGAAGCTTCTTCAGGTGTTTTTGGAGGGGTTTAGCTGCTCTCCATGCCTCTAATATTTTTCTGTACCTTCATATATTGTCAAAATGTAACCCTTTTAGACAAAAAGCTATGCTATAGAGCCTATTCATCACTCTCTTTTTTCCAATTTCTTGCTAAATATCTAATAATTTTACTCTATAAAAAGAAAATTGTTGAGATAGATTGCGTGCTAATTAATTACCAATTAGCTTGAGCCTTCTTAGACGAGACAACATGCTTGCTGAGTCCTTCCGGGACCTAAAAACAATTATAAGAAAATTTTAGATTAACAGGATGAATATACTAAACCAACACAAGGATACTTAATTAGCTCAAAATTTAGCTTCATAATTACTTGAAGAAACCATTCCCAAAATATTGATCATCACTTAATTCAACATTGGGGTTACTATTTTAATTTTCAACACCCAAAAGTGTTGCTTCCTCTCCCAGAGCAGCCACTCTCTCATGGCATTAGAGAGAATGGGGTGCAAAAACATGTTTTTGGGGGGGCTTGAAATAGCATTTGCCTTCACCATTTCTAGAAATTCCACCCAAAAAAAAAAAGACTAACATAATGTTAATGTCTCTGTAACATTGTCTAATTCTTCCAGTCCAGGAGAATCTAGGTTCGAACCCTTCTCACTAGTTGTAAGAAAAGTAAAAGACAACAAAGAAATTAAAACCAGATTAAGACATAAAAAAAACCTGGGAGGTGATCTCAAAGTGAAAGAGATCATGGGCTAGAGCAGAAACACCAACGGTGGCAGCCGACACACCATGATGTCCAAGTGATTCGGAGTCCCCAGCTGTTGTGGGCTTACAACACTGCCCATAGAAGAACCTTAAGGCGTTTCCCATTTTGGAATTTCCTCAATTTTCTGATCCACACAGACTCACAGAGAGAAGATAATGATGAATTATGATGAAGCAAAGGAAGACTTTTTTTGTTAACAAGTATTAAAAGAAAGAGGTTTTTGGGTCGTGAATTTCGCAAGGAATCTTTGGATTATTAACAAGCGGGGAAGGCAAACGAAACGAATAAGGAATCAGATTCACACGTGGCGAGTTCTGATTTGACATGGGTTTTTACTTTTTACTGTGAAGATCTATTTCTGTTGAGGTGCCCGTGGGATTTAAATTATTGGTCAACGGTGTTGCCGTACCTTTTAAGTTGAGTAACGAACACTTTTACTAGCTTTGCTTGTCCCACGCTCCATACAAGAGCGTGTATACTAATCTATTTTTTTAACATGCCCACGTGCTGGTTTAGAAAAATTATTAGGTCTATTCATTCTATTAATTCCTAAACCACTTTTAGTATCTCTACCCTCTCTTAAAAGTTATTACATATTTTTTTTTTTGAGAATCTTAAAAGTTACTATGTGTTTTGAGTTGAGTTGTGAACTTGTGATGTGTTTTAATATTAGAATATCTTTCTCTCTCGTTTGTGTGTGTTTATTTTTAAAAAAAAAAAAAATTTAGTGTTATGGCTACAATATTTTCATAACAAATTATAGATAGTAAGTTGTTATTGGTTGTAATTTAAACCTACTACTGAAATTACTTTTTTTACCACCAATAAAAACTTGTAAAAATCTGTCATTTATTATTTGTTATGAAAATATTGTAAGTATAACATTTCTCTTTTTTATTTAGTGGGTTTGAAAAAATGATTGAATGGTTGGTAGAGTTGGATATGAGGAGTCATTCTTAGGTGTGAGACACTGAGAGTGAGAGAGAATAGAGACCATCCAACCAATATGATAATTTATGCTTTTGTTTAGGGTATATTTTAACTGAATTAGGAGAGATGTTAATTAATCAATATGATAATCTATGATATTGTTTAGTGTATAGTTTAGCTGAATTAGGAGATATGTTAATTAAGTTATTTATGTCCTTACTAAATCTATTGTTGTAGTATATAGGTATTTTGGCTTTTGTAATAACTAATAAGCAATCTCTTAGTCTCAAAAATCAACATGATAATATATATATATATATATATATATTCAACAGAAATATTGTATGGATTTAAGTGTATACACAACTGTTAGTTTCTTTAAAACCTTCTCCCTTCTCCCCTTGTGTGTGTGTATGTTAAAATAGTAGGTTAATCCCATATTAGAAAATGAGTGTAAGTTATAGACGTTTAAAGTTTGTGTTGTGTATCAAAGAGTTAGGCCCTTTTAGATATATACCACTGTTAGTTTCTTTAAAACCTTTTCCCCTTTCCTCTTGTGTGTGAGTGTGTTAAAATACTTAGTATTCTCAACCAAAAAAAAAAAGTGTATACTATTTTTTTTTTTTTTAAATTTATGCTTGCTTGCTTTCTAGCTCTTGACTATTTGTTGTTGGATTAGGATTCTTTCTAGTTTTTTTTTTTTTTTTTTTGACAAAATTTAGTTACAAAATTGGTACAATTTTACTCAATATCTTTTTATTAGAAATAAATTTTGACAAATCCACAATTGAATTATATTTTCTTCTTATATCCTCCATGCTTATAAAATTTATAGAAAATTAAATATCAATTTCTATGTCATCAACAAATTGTTTAAATTCCAAATTTTTGTAGTTTAAAATTATGCATAAAATATAATCTTATAGATTATATACTAAATAATATCTTATTGTCATAAAATTTGACATGTATATTAAGAGTATAAAGAACATGTAATCCAATGATTAGATTTTCAAAATATGTAGTAATGTTAATGATATTGAGTAGGATTGTAGGCTTATAGTCTTAGGTTACAACCAATTTTGTAGCTAAACTTTGTCCTATTTTTTAAAATAAAGGATATTTACAATATATAAAAAAATTCTCATGAATATCAAAACACGCGGTTGAATAGGGTGTTAACTGTTAAGTTATTTAAAATTAGATATAATTCTTTATTGGGTGGGGTGGGGTAGGATTTTAAATGTTTGACACAATAATTTTTTAGATCTATGAAAGATTATATCTTCATTACAAATTAAAATTTTCCTATTTCAAATTTTTTTTTAAGAAAATTCTAATATGAGAGAGAGACATATGAAATCCCAATCTCCGTTGCAAAAGAGTCAAAATTACGGGTTGCATCAATTTGATATAATATGATATACAATTGATTTGAGATCCACACATGGAGTCTTTGAAACTTGAAAGATTGAAATTATAAAAATACTAATATTGCCTTTTGAAGATACTTTTATATAATTTAAATAATTTAAATTTTTAATATATTATTACAAATTAATTTATTACATCATGACACAATTGATCATTTGAGCTATTTAAGGCTGTAAATCATATAGTAAGCAACCTATATGAATAGATAAGAGTTAGGTTAGGGACGTAACATATTTCGTAATCTTTCAACAACTTGTCAATTCAGGGAACAACCTAACACTCTTTGATCTATCAACAACAACCTATCATTTTAGTAAATTGAAAAAAAAAAGGTTCATGAAATATATATATTTTGCTAAGTACTGTATGAAATAAATTGTGTTCATAGATTTTCTCTTATGGGTATAATCTGTTGGGCATTGCTACTAATTAAACGATAGTCACATTTCTGTAAGCCCAAGAGTGTCCATGGACTACCTAATATGTACACCTCCTCCATATTTATAGGTCCCTGCCCCATTGGTAAATCATGGTCTGCAACTCAACTTTTCTCGATCTGGGCCCATTGCCTAGGGCCTGTAGTTACAATGGGCTTAAATCTACTGGTCCCAGACCTAATTACGACTCAACCCATAGATATCAATTTTTAGTGTTGTAAAGTACTGGCTGCAAAATTAGCAATTTGGGCCAAATTCTCAATGCTTTCTAAGGCTTCCCAATTGCCATTTCAAGTAGAACATATTCACATAATATTCTTCCTGAACCCATTAAGAAAAAGCCTGAAAGGCTGATACAAAAAAGGGTTTTGCATTTAGACTTTCAGCAAAAACATTGAACGGTGTTTGTGGTGACACCTATGGGTCTCTTTTTCTCCACTAACTTCTGCTTTCAATTTTTCTCATTACCTCTTCCATTTCCTCCTTAAAGATCCGTGTGAACTCAATTTTCAACACTTAAATCTGGGGTCCTCAAATGAGATATAGGCATAAATTATTTTTTGGCACCATTGTCCCAACCAAGCCCAGCAGTGTAATGATTTTTGCCAACCTTATGTGTGGAGGCTAGTCCCTCGAAAGTCAACATAGATAGGAATAAAGTGTGCTTTATCAAAGTGAAAATTCCCATCAATCACGTAAGAATCCAATACTCCATTCTCCACTTTATATTTATGTGTTTGGGTTGCTAAGCCAAAAATTTAAAGGCCATTCCTCTCCTCCTTTGGCTTCTTTCTCCAAGCTACTAAAAGAAGGGTCATTGTAATATAGAGACATCACCAAAATTCCGCATACTCTTCAATCACAATGGGCAATGTAAGTGGCATACCCTTCAAAACTCTTTTTGTATAGGAACACCCATTTTCTAATTTTATTTCAATTGCATTTTTTGCATTCAAGAGGTGATGGTTTCTCTTTTTTACACATTAGGTGGTGGAATTGAAGGTGGGTTTGCACTGTGAAGATTGCATTAAGAAAATCTTAAAGGCCATCAAGAAGATGCAAGGTATTAATTTCTCTTAATTAAGTAGCACCTTTCTTATAATAACAATGCTATTCTTTCAATAAACTTTTAATATCTTTGATACTTGTTGGATCTTCTTGGCCAGCAGATATTGAAACATATAATGTGGATACGCAGCTCAACAAGGTCATAGTGACAGGTAACATTACCAATGAAGAAGTCATCCGAGTTCTTCAGAAAATTGGCAAATCGGCAAGCACTTGGGAGGGGGAGGAGATAAATTGTTAAATCTACAATTTCATTTCGCACCTCATCAAGATTGCACTAGAAATTGCGAGTTGTAGCCTACAAGATATTTTGATGGAAGATCGGAGAAAAAAAAGTCACAAGGAGAGAATTGATACTTTTATTTCTTATAAAATGGCTTTTTTTATTTTCTCCAGTGTAAAATGAAGTAACATTAGTCATATAAAATGACTAATATTGTAAAAGAGCATAAGTTGAACATCAATAATTATTAGCTTCCCACTTTGCTCTACTTATATTTTGAGGCTATACTCTCTTTTCTTCCCTTTTTTTTTTTCACATAGTAAATTTCCGATATACAAGTTGATTAGTATATGATAATTCTTGCCTTATCAATTTAAGGGTAAAAACTAAAAACCTTAAACTTTGATTCCAAGAGTTTGTTCGAGTTTTATTGACTATTGAGCTTAAGAAATAAACGAAGCAAAAGTATATTTACACCTAAAAAAAGGGTTTAATTTAAAGTTGTACATAATCTAAATAAGTTGAATCAAACGAGCCCACCATTATTAACCAATTAACATGTTGGAGATATTTGTAACTTACAATTAGAGATGGTTACCAAATCAAGTAGTAATAACAAAAGGGTACAAAATGCAAAGTTTACATGAAATCAAACACAGGATTTATGTACAAAAACTATGCAAGTAAAAAGAACTACAGCAAATACAAGTTGGGAAACACCAGCACATGATCTTCCTTAACTCGCTGAATCGGAAATCTGATCCAGTTTACCTCGGCTGCTGAATCGTCCGTGGGCTCACTTTAACATTAACAATCTTCGGGGCTTTTTCCATATACCTCGGCACTTTAGCTACAGCTCGTGCTTTCGGCCATTTCAATGTCCCTATTGAAACCAAATCCTTGCAAAAATTTCTCTCTTCTTCCTCATCTGCCACACAAAAATTAAATTTTTTTTTTTTAAAAGAGAGAGAGTCAGTGGTTCAACTCAAAATAATATTGGTTAAATTACAGTTGATAATCACTTTTGTTTTAAAATCCTTCCATGGTTATTTAAGTGTGGTAAAAAAAAAAAGAAAAAAAAGAAAGAAAGAAATAAAGACCATAAGATCTTCTTAAAACCATTTTAAAAGTTAAGAATTAAAACGAGTTTATAAAAAATATATATAAATACGATTTTGAAACATAGATCAAAAGGTTGAGAATTAAGTATACAATTTAAGGTTCGGCTTGAGTTGAAAACAAATCGGGTGAAGCTTTACCCTACAACTTAACCTAAAAATTTCAAAACATTTATTCATAACATATTAATATATATGATTGGTGCAACCAAAAAACAAGATAACAAATAAACCCAATGTTTAAAAATCGTCACGTAAATTTGTAAGAGTTTTTTATGTATAAAATTTATAATATCCTAAACAACAAACAAAAAAGATTGAATGAAAACTTTGTCAAAATGAACTCGATCTTTCAACTTACGTTGATCAACGTAGTAATCGTCGAAGAGAGCATCGATGTCGTCTGGGAGGACAGGGTCGTGAATATCAGGAAAGAAAGGGTCATTTTGGGGATCCTGGAAGCGTTCTTGGAGCCAGTATTCGCGGAACCAAGGTGAGGATTGGACCAGTTCCCACCATTCATCGGAGAAGTCCTCCACCGTCCGATAAGCCAATGGTACGAACAACGGAGCGTTGGGATTCAAAGTTGAAGACGATGTTCTCTGAGAAATTACTTCCATTGCCACTTCTCTCCAATCTGCAAAAGCAAAACTCAACTCTGTCTGTGTGTGTGTGGGGTTTTGGATAAAACTAAATTAAAGAAAGTTTGAGCTGATGAGGATAAGAATAGTTGTTGGAACTTTTCATCGTGGTCAATATATAGTGATAAATGCAAACAAAACGACATTGGCTTGAGTGTTATCACATAAATGACCTTATGTATTTCAAAGTAATTTTTAGAGACTTCACGGAAAATATACTTCTTACTCTCACAATTATGGAGGGTCTAATCATTAAATTTATAATAAAATTTATTAGAAAAACACTGTATTTCGGGCTACAATAGTAAAATTTACTGAGAAAACATCATTTTTGGGGCTACGAGAGTAGCTAAGAAATGCATTGCACTGGGGTTTTTTTTTTTTTTTTTTTGGAATTATTAATTGAGGGTAAACACTGGAACATTGACTGAGAACAAAGTACACAGACCGAGACTACAGACAAATCTAAAAAGTGGTCCTAGATATGGGTTTCTCCGAAACCGGTAATTTTGGACATAAGTTTCTCTTTTTGGGCTCCAGCACACGGTTTTGCTAGAGTACACTGTATTTTTTTCTTTTGTTTTCTTCTAGATTCAGCTAATTTGAGCATCGGCCAAGTCATTAATAGAGAGGTCTTCATCCGGCTCGAATGTGGATCTTATTGATAGAGAGGTCTTCATCGGCTTGAATTTGGATCAATTCGTACCTTTCTCTTTTCTATTTTAACATAAGTGGGTTTGTAAAATAAAAATAAAAAAAGTAAGTTTTTATATTAAAATAGATAGAAATTTTTGTAAAAATTGATATGAATCTATTAAATCCACATAAGATCTATGTTCAAAACATCCCAGGCAGATTATCTATTTTGCACTAAATTTTATTAAAATATAAGTTTTTATTGATTTTTTTATGTTTTTTTTATTCACACACAATAATCATTATCAACTCTCTTCATTAATTCTCAGAATGAGTAAAAAAAAAAAAGAGTTTGGCTAACCTCTAGTACTTTTTTAATTAAATTTTTTTTTATTTTAATGAGAAATTTTCATATCACCTACTAACTAAATAAAAGACAAAGATTAAATTCACTACAACTTGTCATTGTATATTTAAAACAAAAGGAGATGTCTATTAGGACATATATGATTCAATGATAGTAACATATGTCACTATTTTATGTAATTGGCTAATCTTTTGACAAAACGCACTTTACTTGTAATTAGGTAGATCTATGATGTGTTTAATGCTTCAAGAAATAAGGTTTCAAATTCAAGTGTTAAAGTCATGCAAGTCTGTCCAAGAATCAAGTGAATAAGTGTTGTTCATTAAAGTTCGACAGCTAGTATCTATCGAGATTTAAAAGAATTGTTTCAGCCCGAGGCTTGACAGCTGCTCGACAAATAGGGTATCTGTCGAGATTTATGAAATTCTGATTTTCAATTCTGATTTTCATCCAATCAGTGAATGTATGTTTGAGCTTTCTTTTCTCACAACCCTAAACATATATAAGGATTATTTTGAGGGCTGTAAAAGGTTACGCACAATTGCACAAGAACACGATTCCACAAGTGTGAAAAAAAGTGTGACCGGAAACCTAGTTTACCATAGTTCTTCTATCTCTTGAAGAAGCTGCTGTGTTTGTGCACCATAGGGTTTTGTGACCAAGCAACTTCATGATCTTCATCGTGTGATAAACAGAAGAACTTTGCAGCCAACATTCTTCTCTAGTTGGCGATCAAGTCACGTACTGGGATCTGCGCAATTGGTTAGTCATATACTGGGAGCCGTGCATTGAAAATGAGAGATTGTCACTACAGAACAAGTAAAATTAGGTATTGGGGCAAGGTGAAGTGGTGACCTTAAAATCACCAAGTGGAGTTTTTGCCGTATAGGTTTTCCCCATTCGTAAACAAATCACCGTATCAATTTATTTTCCGCTGCATACTTAGTTTAATTTGTGATTTGTTTGTGCTACCATGCATCTTGCATATTAATTTGATTAATTAATAAATTTGGCTAATTAATCAATTAATATATCACAAATGGTCAATACATTCTTAGTCTATCAATGTCCAATTTAAAAAATTACTAGAGATAAGCCAAACCCAAAAAAAAAAAAAAAAAAAAGTGTTTGTGGGGTGTGGGGTGTGGGGGGCAAGGGCTGGGTTTCAAGCCTCTAAGAGGAAGCTTCACACACATATACACTTAAATTAAATTATAGTAGAATTTTTATCTTGTATCAAAAATAAATAAATCTATATACAAAATTGATTATGTTAAGGGGTGCCTTAGGGTAATTGTAGGGTCAGGATTTGTAGCCCAAGTCCAAAAAAATGAATTTGTAGAGAGTGGGTGAAAGAGCTGGGCTAGTTGTGAATTTAGCAACGGTTAACTATGATATCTAGGAATGAATCAACGTAAAAATATACTAAAAAGCTAAATAAAGTGACGTCCGAAGAGGTTTATTATTGATTAAACAGTTAATACATTTCTCAGAGCTACAGTAAAACCTTTCTTTCTCTCTTATTATCTTTTTTCCGATCTTCTTTCATCAGAGGCTTCTTTTATTTATATAGCCCTCTTCTCCATCATCTTCATCGTATACTTGTTCTTCATCTAAGCATTCACTTGAGTACATGTCCCATCAGGTATCTCTTTAGTCCCCCAGGAGTGTTGGTGGTTGAAGTTACACTGTTCAAGGGTCTTCTCCACATAAATGCGGCCAGAAAAGCTGCTGCAGTGCATTAAACACGGTGGTAGCAGTTTTTCCTTTAGATATTTCTCTATTTTTATCATCTCCAAACATGCCCAAACCTTATCCTTATCACTGGGACCGCTGGGAAGATCACTCGACCCTCCCAATTATCTGCTTGACCGAGATTCTTCGTATCCGAGGAGAATACACTCTTCGGACAACGGGTAATCTCTTCGGACTGTACCCCTCGCTCATTTCCAAGTATATCCCTTCCACACGGACTTCTTCTCAACTATTTCCGTCTCTTCGGACACACAGTAATCTTCAAATAGAGCCCTAGGCCCAATACATAATGTTGGGCTTTTACCCCCACAGTAATAGTTAATAAATTATTTTAAGAAAATTTTAACCACTTTTATGGAAAATATAAAAAACCGTCAAAACAATTAATTGTTTTTTTCTTTTTCTTTTTATAAAAAGTTTCAAAAATAGCTCATTAATATGGGTCATTTTTAGGCAAAAATATGTAAATTTTATACTTTTTTTTTATTATATACACACTAATATGAGTGCTATTTTCTTTTTCTTTTTTTCTACAATATACCTACTTATGTGAGTGCTCTTATGCTCTCCACAAGAAATATTATATATATTTTTTATAATTAAATAATTGGAGATTGAATTTCTGTACCGATGTAAATATCAAGGAGCCTAGATTCAATTTTTCTTATTCAGCAGCTGGCTTGATTATGAATCTGTGGAGTGGCTGTGGGTGAGCGACGCGAGCCACGTGAGAAGGTTTAGATTAAAGCAGTAAACCGGCATAGCAATAATGCAATACCACGTGTACTCGTGCACAATTGGTTCTCATCCATAACAGCCAAGGTCACACGTCATTGTTCTCATCCTGAACTCATGAATTGAAAAAAATTAAAGTCGGCTGCGTGGCCGTGGACTGTACAGGGGACGGTAGGCACCAACATTAATGCAATGCAATAATTTAAGAGACCCCTTGAAAAGCATGTATATTTATTTATGCCAATATATATATATATATATTTATTTATTTGTTTGTTTATACTAGTATAATTTTTTTTTTGAGAAGGTATTAATGGATTTTTTATTTTTTATTTATTTTTATCTAACCCACCTAGCCGATGAATCTAACCCAACCCTACCCAATTCAAAGTTTTTTTTTTTTTTTTTTCATGAGTAGATGGGTTATGTTTGGTTCTTTTTTTCTTTTTTGTTTGGATTTGAGTTGGCAATATTGTTATCCCAATAACTTGACTCAACCCATATTATTAATCGTTTAAAAAAATATATGCATTTTAAATTTTTAGTTTAATTTATTTTGATACCTTCATATTTAATTATACTAAAATTAAAATATTAGACTCAATTGTATAAATTGTAATAATTTTTTAAATAATAGGCTTAAATGGTTGAAAGAAAGCCTAATTTTTCAAACAAGTTATGTTGGGTGGGGATAGCTTTTAGATATAATAGTGTTTAGTTGGTGATTTCTTAACCCTAGGAAGTCGTTTTAAGTTGGAAGACACCCCCAAACCCATGCCAACCATGCACAAACCTAATTTTGCTAATAGAAGTTTGAATTCCTTTTCTTTTTCAACGTATTGTTGTCTTAGTCGGATCCCTTTTTTATTAGTTGTTTTACCTATTACTTAAAACTAGTCGCAGGTCCATGCGATACGTAGAAATAAATAATTATTTTATATTGTAATATAATGTATAATTTTTTTTTCTAAATTTTTTGAAGATAATTTGTTCTTCCTAAAAATTAAACAATTTCTATTCGGTCCAATTTGTTCCACTCGGTCCAATTCGATCCACTCGGTCAATTTTGGTCCCCCTCAAGTCCATTTTAGACTAATTAGACCTTTAATTAATTCTTTTTGTAGGTTTTCTTTTCAAGTTTAGCTCAAAAATTCATTTTTTTTCTTCATTTTTAGGTTGAAAAGTATGAAATTTTATTATATTTGGGCTAAAATCTTTAGTTTTGAGTTAAAAAAAATACAAAGAAAATACTAAAATAAAAATTAGAAATTAGAAATATGAGCCCTAAAAATGCAATAAAAATGATAAATATTCAAAAGTCTTATTCGGTCCACATTGGTTCTATCCATTCTGTCTTCGATCCAATTTGATCATATTTGGTCCTATTTAGTCCATTTTATCCACTAAAGTTCAATTCAGTCCAATTCGACCTTATTAAATCCACTTCAATCCAATTCGGTCCATTCAATCCACATTTACTCTATTTGGTTCACATTGGTCCTATTCTGTCCACTTCGGTTCACTTTGGTCTGATTCGGTCCATTTAGTCTATTTTGGTCCTTTTTGGTTCAATTCAGTCCACATTGGTCCTATTCAGTCCATTATGCCCACTTTGACCCCCTTCAATCCTACTCGGGCCACTCTGTCCATTTTAGTTTTATTCGGTCCTTTTTGTCCACTTTGGTTCTACTCAGTCCATTCTGTTCACTTCGGTTCTATTCAGTCCACATTGCTCCAATTCGATCCACTTCGGTCCAATTTGGTCATATTCGGTCCTATTTGTTCATATTCAGTTCATTATGTCCACTTTGGTTCTAATCAGTCCATTCGTTCTTATTCGGTCCTA
Source organism: Quercus aquifolioides (assembly GCA_019022515.1). Taxonomy (NCBI): domain Eukaryota; kingdom Viridiplantae; phylum Streptophyta; class Magnoliopsida; order Fagales; family Fagaceae; genus Quercus; species Quercus aquifolioides. Next base: position 1,584,940 of record CM032329.1, read on the forward strand.
TTCAGTTCACATTGCTCCTATTTGGTCAACTTCGGTCCCGTTTGTCCACTCTGGTCCTATTCGGTCTAGTTTGTCAACTTCGGTCCCATTCGGTCCAATCCGTCCACTTCGGTCCTATTCTATCCCTTCGTTCTTATTCGGTCCTATTTGGTCCACCCAGGGATGGAGCCAGGAGTTTGATTGAGGTGGGGTTGGAGTATTAAAAAAAAAAAAAAAAATTCTACTTAACATCAACTTTTTAAAATTTTGCTTAAGAATTTTTGGAAATTAGGATATCAACATTTTATAGAATTGAAATATCAACCATTTTTGGAATTGAGATCAAGATTTTGAATTCCATTTTGGATTACCTATTGGAATGAAATATTTTGGTATTGGCGTGTACTGATACACTGTTTCACAATTAACATTAAATATATATATTGACAAACACACACCCACAAGACACACACCGTTATTAAACTAAATGAAAGAATAATTTATAATGAATTTAATATATTGTTTTACGAAAATAAAATAAAATGATTAGATTGTTATTAAAAATAAAGCAATTATGGCATTTTTGTAAATAAATAAACATGTACGGTATTTTGTAAACTATGACTAAATCACTTTCTATTCCAAATCTCACCCATCTGCGTTTTTACTCTTTATCTCACATCTGGCCTTTAATGTTTAAACAGGTGTTAACTTTTCTCATCTCTGCTTGCCCTTCTTCATCAACGTGCCTCTAAATCTGGCTTCTAATAATTTTCTTCTTCACTTTTTTTTTTCAACGTGTCTCTTTTATGTTTTGTTACATCATGTTCTTCATTTTGTTCTCACATTCCTTTCTCTCACAGTCTCACTGTGCCTCTTGATTACTTTAGTCAGATTCAGTTTCATTATATTTTTTTCTCCTCAGTTTTAAACGGAGATGAAGAGCAGATTGGGTAGTGGTTCACAGAGTGGCCATAAATTTAGGGTATGTTTGGTACACTGAATGGAAATTACGACAGGAATTGCAATCTTTATTACTAGGAATAAAATGTGTTGTAATGTAATAACTAAACATATTCATTAGTTTGGTTGTGAGTTATAACATTAGAATGAAACTTAACATTTATTTTTGGAAATTTCTTATTTATACTGATGGGAATTTAGACCCCTTAAACAACCAAATTGCGTAGCCTAGATTAATTAGCCAAGTTGTTACTTAGTCAAATTATGCAATTTATAGGTTAAAGCAATTCAACAATTATATCAAGAATAATAATGCAGCGGAAAATAAATAACACAAGATATGATCACCCAGGAAACCACACGGTAAAAACCTGGGGAGGATTTGACCCACCGATCCTCAAGGCATAACAGAATTCACTATGAAAGAATTGAAGTTCTTACAAAAGGACTACAAGCTCCCCGCTCGACTTCCTAATGCTACCCACCAGTACGAACTTCCTGACTCGACCACGCGCAGGCTCCGAATCCACGGACTACTTCTTTCTTGAATTTCTCAATCAGCTACAAGCTCCCCGCTTGCTTTTCTTTTAAGTTCCAATGGTTGCAACTATGTTGATCATCAAGATATTGACAACCCTAAGTTTATGTGAAGGAAAGCTCCTCAAAGATCTCACAAGAGATTCACATAAACCGCAAATATGAACAACAAAGACTTAGAGAGGTTTGGGTACAAAACCCTAAAAATAAAAGGAGGCACAAAAGGCACTCTAATCTCTCATCAAAAAAGTCTCAAAAACGTTCTAGGGTTTTCCTTATATATAGGAGTGTTTTACTTGAACCCCAAGACGTTTAAATAGAGTTTGGGCTGAGCTGGAACTCTGCAGAAAACGCATCTGACCCGAGATTCGATCGATCGAGCCTAAGCTTCGATCGATCGAGCCAGGCCGAAATGCTCCAGTACATCTGCAGCCACTCGATTCCAACTTTACAATATTTAATCAACTTTGAGCAAGCCTAAACAAGACTAAACATATTGTTTTGATCATGGTTTGCCAATATTACACATTAGAGTTCTAAATACATAAAATCCTAAATCTTTAGAACCTAACATATACAATTATATTTCCTTAAAAATTGTTATTTTTAAATTTAAAAGAGATATATGTTATTTTTTATGATTTTTTATTTTTATAATTGTTAGATGTATATGGAAAGTTTGTTTACTTGGAAATATATTAAGTTTTGAAATTATTGCACTAACTAAGGAATAGCTAATACAACTTTTTAAAGAGGAATAATTATTCCTCATTTTGAAGAATAGCTATTCATAAGGAATGATTATTCCTTATAATAAAAACATAACCAAACTAAAGAATAACTAAACCATAGAAATAATTATTACATTACAGCGCCTATTGCAGTCTCCCAAACATGCCCTTATTTGTGTATGGAATGCCAGGAGTGAGCTGATAATAAGCAAGAGACCAATGATGACCAAGTTTAATTTTTTTGGGCTAATTGAACATTAAATATACCTACAGAAAATTTAGCTTCATCCCTAGGTCCACCTTGTTCCTATTCGGTCATATTCTGTCCATTTGGTTTAATTCAGTCAATTCAAATCACTTCAATTCATTTTGTTTCACTTCGATTTATTTTTGTGTACTTACATAATGGGAAAAGACATGTTTGGGTTGAAAGCACTTAATCTAAATCCAAATTTATATATATATATATATATATATATATCTCAAACTCGTAATATCTAAAATTTTAAGCATATCATTTATTATTACTATACTTTTGTTGAACCACATTAATGTAGCATTTCAGTCTACTTCAATACTGCTAAGTTTAAGTGAAAGTCTTTCTAAATATAAAGGCTATGACTATACAAATGTAATCTTTAGGGCAGTTATTCATTTGTTTTAACGTCATTACTTTTAAATGAATTGCATAAGATTGATTATACATTTAAGCAAAATATATATATATATATATATACATATATGTATGTATTTATAATTTTTATTTAAATAAATTATTCATTCTCTTAAAAGAGATTATTATGATAATCAAAACTCATATGAAACTTATACTGAATATGTATAATTTATTCTCTAAATTTTATTGTAAAGAGAGAGAGCCGGGGGGGGGGGGGGGGGGGGGGGGAGACAACTTGTGATGGGGGAACTAAAAAATGCAACACCAAAATGTATGAACCCAAAATAGAGTTTTAAAAATCACAATGATCCATCAATATAAAGTAGAGTAGCAAGAAAGAATAAAAAAATCAAGAGAAAGAGAATAACCATTTTTTCAAGAGAAAATGTGAAAGAGAATAATAAAAAAATTATATAAAATAATATGAGAAGAAAAAAAATAAAAAATAAAAAATATAGTTGTGGGGGAGAAAAGCCCAACCAAGCGCATTCGGCCCAAGGCCCTATCTGAGGACCACTGTTGTCCGAAGAGATGAAAAAGCTCATTTTAGAGGCCCTGAGAAAGGAACATGTCAGGAGAGGAGCATGGCCGTGATCCGAGGAGATGTTCAATGGGCCGAGGAGTCCAATACCCTCGAATCCGAAGAGTCTTGGTCTGACATGCAACCCTTTGCAGCCCAAGTGATTCTCCTGATAGATGTAATGACTGAAATGAATCTCGGACATGAATGAAGATAACTGGAGCGGAGAAATATCTAAGAGACAGACTTCAACCACCGCATTAAATGCACTGCACCTACTTCTCTGACCGCATTAATGTGGAGAAGACCTCTGAACAGTATCAGCCCAGCTACCACCACTCACACAAGGCTAAAGAACACCTCTGATGGGACATGCACTCAAGTGGGCGTCTAGATGATGAACAAGTGGACGGTGAAGATGCAGGAAGGCAGTACTATATAAGGGGAGGGTGTCTCTGATAGAAGGGGATCGAAAAATCAGAAAGAGAAAAGAGTGTATTATTTTACTGTAGCTCTAAGAATTGTAACCCAAGTTCATCAATGAAAATCACCTCTTCGGACGAGACACTTACATCCGTCCGAGCACATATTAATTCAAATTCTCCCACTAGCGTTGCTGTTTAATACTGTTATTTTCATTATTAGCCTAGCTCTTTCACCCACTCTCTACAAATTTATTGTTTTGGGTTCAGTGGGCTCCAAATCCACACCTTCTTGGGCTTGGGCTGCAAAATCTGACCCTACAATAGTAATAAACACCAAATTATCTAAGTCATGTTATGTAATAAAATAACATTATATCCTTATATACTATCTTTATAATGCAATATGATAACATGTATGAAATCAAAGAGAATAAAAAAAATAACAACTTAAAAATACAAAACTTAATGACATCAACCCAAAGTAGATTTCCAAATAATTCATACAAAAATTCATCAACCTAAAGTAGAGATGCGAGAAAAATATTAAAAAATCCACCAAAAATGGAAAAATTAAAAATGAGAGTGAGAAAGAGAGAGAAATAACCTTGTGTGTGTGGAGAGAGAGAGAGAGAGAGAGGGAGAGAGAGAGTATAAATCCGTCAATGAACCTCTAATACTAAGTGAGCATTTTAGCTTATTTTGTTCAACATATTTATTTTGTATCATTATAGCTATGCCTTGAAAAAAGTGTAGCTTTAAAAAACTGTGAATTTTTTTTTCATTTAACTTTATTATTAGAAGAATTTTGTTAATTGACCAGCCACGAAAGAAAGTGGAAAACTAGCACCTCGAGTTCAATAGCAAATCAAGTTTTAAAAACTCGAGTTCCAGACTTTTGACTTACTGATGTGGACGAAAATTCCACGTGGAACTCGAGTCTTAGAGACTCGAGTTCTAGTGGGTACTCGTACATGAAGACGAACAGATCCATGGAGAAAAAGAAAAAACAGAAGAAGAAAAAGAAAAAACAGAAGAAGAAAACATGGAGAAGAATCGCTGAAGATCGGATCGTCCACCATCCACCTAGTCCCTGAAGATCAGATCGTCCATCAGCACCAGATCGCGTCCAATTGGAGCTCCAGCGTTCTTGCTCTGTTCTTCATCTCTTCGTCTCTGTTCTTGCTGCGTTCTTCAGGTTTTGTTTTACTTCAAGTCCGACAAAAATTGAGTTTGTAAGACTCGATTTTTATTTTTAGAACTTGAGTCTTATAGACTCGAGATCTATGTGGCTAAATTGGTACACAGCAGCAGTAGATCTCGAGTTTGAAAGTATCGATTTGCATCACTGATCTCGAGTTTTAAAAACTCGAGATGCTATTTTCCATTATCCTTTAAAACATTAGTTAACTTACTATATACAATACCCTCACACTACTAGTCTACAAATTCCCTCAAAAAACTATACTTATTAATCATGTTGCTTCATTTTCAAGTGTACAATTAAGATGCATCACTTGATGGGTAAACAACTTGAAACCATTCCGACTATAATTTTTAATATTTAATAAGCAATCAATGTTTTACAATTAAAAAATAAATCAAATGAAAAAAATGTTAAAGTTACAAACTATTTTACAAATTACCATATGGTGTTTCTCAAAAAAAAAATTTACTATATGGTAAGTGGTTATTAGTAAATAAAAAATTAATATTAGTAGTAGACCCAAATAAGAACCAATAAGAATTTGTCACATCAATAGTTTGTAAAAATGTTGTAAAATAGTTTGTGGCTGTAGCATTATCCTTGATTAGTTAAACAATTATTAGGTACTCTTAAAGTACATTAATGCAGTATTCTTGAAATACAACAATGTAGTACTTATTTCTCTCACCTTAATAGTGAATCTCATCATAAATTTAATAAAAATAACCCAATATAATGTATATGAGTGGAAAATACAGCATATTGTTGTATTCTTGGAGTATGATTAATTACTTTGATTAATTTTTCCATTTTTTAAGACAAAAAAATTCTTCAAAATTGGCATTTTACATTTTCTTTTTATTTTTCTCTTACAATAAGTGGAGGAGGGGAGACTCGCATATTCTTCCTATTGACAATTACTAGGTATTGTCGTGCTACCAACTATGGACATTTAGCATTTTAAATCAAAATAGCACAAGCTTTGTACGAATACAAATCTCCAATCCCATCTTTTGTGTTTCACTCTATATTTCATCAATAATGACATGTTAATATTTTTTTTTATTTCATAAGAAAAGTCAAATGAAAACATGACAAGTTGTAGTGATAGGTTCAAATTAGAATCAGTAACAACTTATCAGTGACAGCTCCAAAAATTTTGTTCAGGGTGGTCATTAAGAAATTTAAACTAAACAAAATTTAATAAAAATAAAACTTGAATATATTGACATAAAAAAAACAGTCGCAGATACATAATGTTTTAAAATTTTCTTCTACGAATTTTTCATATTTTGAAATTGTTGTATGATAGCTTTATTATTAATACTATCAGCTACATTTTTTCAATATATATAACCAAGTAATCATTAAACTACTGATCTCCCTTTCAATTACCAACATCTTGCCTAAATAAGTAACAATATAAACAAAGTGCATCATCATTTTTTATGATATGTTCCAACCAATATTTTGTATTCTTTAAACTAACCAGGATTAAATCAATGCAATGCTCCACTAATTTCTTTTTTAAGGAAATCATGGCTAAGACGTTGACAAGAACATCTTTGTAAATATGCTCTTTTTATTTTCTCTTGATCATTAGGATGAAAAGATGAGACCTTTTCTCATAACCTAAGATCTAAAAGAAGATTAGTCAAGTGAATACGAATTTGCTTAGAAGATAAATTTTGCAATAAAATTGATTTCCTTATAAGAATTTTGTCCATGGTTCTAACAAAAAAATAAAGGGTAAATTATAAGTTCATTCAACATATTTAACTTAGGCATTAAATAGTTACATTAATCATGTTCAATAAAATATTGACTATTGAGGTATATATTATTTTAGTGCATATGTGTATGTACAAGATGTATCACACAAATCCAATAAATTCTACTAAAGACTAAAGCAAGCACTAACCGACTAGCTATTTTATAAAAAAAAAAAATAAAAAAATAAAAAAACTAGCCGCAAACTCATGCGTTGAGCGTGATAATCATTTTTGTGGTGGTTTTATTAAATTTTTTTTTTTACAATTTAAACTAATTTAATAAAGAATAATTTATTTCATAATCATATTTTTATTTATTATAAAAACAATTATAAATGTAATATAAGAACAATCATAAATCATAAATATAAATTTTGTCGTACCAAAATGAAAACAATATAATTTTTCTTAGAAATTCAAAAGGCAAGTTAACGAAAATATTCATCTTTTAATAAAAGTTACTTATAACATTTTGTAAATCATTAAAAAGAATATAAAATTTGGAAATTATTTTTTTAGTTTTAAAAGAACTTTCTCAAACCTTATTTTTTCTACCTACAATCCAAAATGCCGAAAAACACAACTAAGAAAATTAATAAACTTAACAATGATTAATTGAACCTATGGGGCCTGAGAATCCGACGATTCCAGCCCACTTCATAGTAAGCCCAAGGCCCACGCCGAGGATGAAGAATCGCCCGAGAATGAGCGTAGAAAGCCCAAGTGGCCAAGGGATATCGCCGAGGACGATCCTGCTCTTGGACATTCGAGACCACAGAGAGGAAGGGTAGCACGCCACCAAAGGCGACCTCCCTAAGCACCCCAGGAAAAAGACAAGTAGGAGGGGCCATTCGTGGAAGCATGATGGAGGAGTAATTTAAGGAGGAGCTGTCACCTCCACATTAAATGCGCACAACTAATGTTCCAGCAGCATTAATGGAGAAATGACCCCTAAGCAGTGCTGCCTCGGTTGCTGCAACTCACAGGAGGTTTGGTAAGGTGGCTGATGGGACGGGTTGTCTGAGAGAGGCATGGATGATCAAAAAGTGGAAGAAAGGGATCGTTGGAGGAGGACTATATAATGGGAAGAAACAGATCAAAAGGGGGGGGTAACCATTCTCCTGGGATAAATACTACTACCAAGCTCCTCGGATCAAGCCGAGGACAGACTTTCTAAGATAATTTCAGTTCGTCTACGTTCAATGGTGGCAAATATCATGTTGGGCGTTGTCCGCGTGCTAAGGCCTAGTTCTTAAACCCATTCTCTACAAATTCATTGTATTGGGCCAGTTGGATCTGAGTCCACTCTTCCAGCAGTAGAATCGCTCAGATCCAGTCCCTACAATTAGCGCCGTCTGTGGGGAGAACTTGTGCGTTAGCGAGTGCAATGGTCAATTGTTCCTACGTTGCTAGCTTGCGCAAAGTTAGGCAATTTTTCGTCGCCACCGTTGACACCGATTCCGAGTCTCGTTAAAAAAAAAAAAAAAAAAAACAACGCACCCGCTCAAGAAACAGTTGTTGCAGAAAAATGAAGATTCAGAGAATGAAGCAAGTAAACAGTACATCCTTTTTATTAAATGAAGGAAAAGTACATCATACGCCCAATGGCTTAGACAGGCTTGTTCTAAAGCTAAATATACAAACGGAGGCTTGGACAGGCTTGTTCTAAAGCTAACCATAGAAAAGGGAGGCTGAGGCAGGCTTGTTTTAAGGCTACCAACAACTCCCTAGCCAGTATGGATGGAACCGACGACGGGAAAGGAGAGGAAACGAAAGCACTGGTTGGCCCCATCCCAGGGTGTTCCCTTGACGCTCTCCCAGCTTCATGATAATTAAGCATTGGAGGCGGCAACACCCGAGCACCGATCGTAACGTAATCTTGCAAACCTCCATCGGCGGGTAAGCTGGGCACGGATCACTACCAGCTTGAAGGGCAGGCATGGACGCATACCGGAGAAAAATATTATGTTCCTCACGGACCTCCCTCCTAACTGCCAGACGCACTACCATCAGGATGACACCCAAACTTTGCCGCACCGAAAATCTGACGCGATCTACGACCGCTACAGCTCTCGATTGAAGAGGGAGGACCTTCCTTCTTGCTCGGTTGAAAGGTAAGGACATCTTCGGCCCCCGCCCCCTTTGCCTCAACTGCGACGTCTAGGGTCTAAGCAGCATCTTTGGTTCCTGAAAGGGGCTTGGCTTCCTTGCCCTTGCCCTCATCCAGGGCCATCCCATTCCCCTAAGCCTTGATCGCGATCCTGGCAAAATTCTTGGAAATGCCTAGAGGATTGGGAGCTCAGAGCTCCTGTTGAACTCAAAGATTCGTGAAATGTAGAAGGACGATTCCCCCAGAGGGCCTTATATAGAAGGCAAGGGTTGGTGGGAATTGATCCGCACGGAATTCGAAGGAAGAATTACCAGCGACACTAATCCTGACCAATTTCCAAAGAGGTAGCCAACCGCTGGATCTGCGTTAACCCATAAAGATATTAATGAAGGCGTGCCTCGCACACCGAAACGTCAGGCACACAACTCGAACAGCCAAAAGACGCCTCGTAATTGGAAGCGGCGAAAGATTGGCGCAATGGGGCTACTATCGCACGTAAGGGCGGAGGGGCAAGCCGAACTCGTCGAGGTCAATGTTGGGCTAATTGCACGTAAAAGTGAAGGAACCTCTCCTCGGCAAGGCAAGGCCAAGGCCGCTATCGCTCTAGAGGCAAATACCCCAACATTGAGGACAAGTTCCTTCACCCCGAATAGTAATAATGAAGTACTAGACAAAACCAAGGTCTTGCATGGTCCTCAGACTCAAACCTACGGGGAAACTAGCTACTTCACAAGACTAAGTACTAGACAGAACCAAGGTCTTGCATGGTCCTCGGACTTAAACCTATGGGGAAACTAGCTACTTCACAAGACTAAATACTAGACAGAACCAAGGTTTTGCATGGTCCTCGGACTCAAACCTACGGGGAAACTAGTTACTTCACAAGACTAAGTACTAGACAGAACCAAGGTCTTGCATGGTCCTCGGACTCAAACCTATGGGGAAACTAGTCACTTCAAGAAAAGACTAAGTACTAGACAAAACCAAGGTCTTGCATGGTCCTCGGACTCAAACCTATGGGGAAACTAGTGACTTCACAAGACTAAGTACTAGACAGAACCAAGGTCTTGCATGGTCCTCGGACTCAAACCTACGGGGAAACTAGTTACTTCACAAGACTAAATGCTAAACTAGCTACTTTCAACAAAACGAAGCGAGAGCATTCAACTAAGTTGCGAACGCAGCCAGAGGGGAGTCTAGTGCCTCGGATCACTTGCCCCCGCCTACTTCGATAAAGATGCAAAACAAAAGCAAGCCCATGAGCATTGCTTAAAGCACTTTAAGTGCTGAAACGCTCTCTTAGGCTCGACAAGCTTACGAAGGACGTATGATTGTGTAACGCATACATCGTGGACCAGAATCCTTTGTGACTCATCCAAAGGGGAAACAAGTTGCATTGCTGAGACAGTTTAGTTTTCGGTTAAAGCCTAAGGCAAAATTTACATCGCGGGTCCATCGTTTTCAATTATCCAAGCACTACTAGCACACCGCTAGGATCAACCGATTATTGAGCAAAGCATTAAAGCAAGATAAATAGAGGGACACGTCGTTCAAAGAAATAAACACAGACGATTGGATATATTACACCAAAAAACAGTTTCATTATAGTATCACCAAGACAAAAAAAAAATGGAACGAAAAGAAAAAGAGACCATAATGGACCTGGTCGACGAAATAAGATAGCCCGACAAGATGGCCTATTTCTTCAACTTGATAGGCATCTTGTCCTTGGGGGTCTGCTAAGAAGCTTCATCTGATGCCTCGGGATCCTGGCTCGGAGGGGCAACTTCGGAGGACTCCTTCTCGGCAGGAGGAGCCTGGGAGTCAGTAGGGGTGGCTTGGGAGTCAGCAGGAGGCTTTACCGCGTCCTGGGGCGCTACTAGGTTACTGATTTCTTCTTTCTCCAACGTCCCTTGGTGCCCAGTCTCCTCGGTAGGCTTATCAGTTGACATTGGATCGTTGGCAGCACTGGCCTGGCCCTCATCTGTTGCTTTAGAGGCGGTGCCAGCTTCGGGGTTAGTGGAGACAGCCTCACGAATGGCGGGGGGATAATACACCCTTTCAGCCCTCCTAAGCTCAGACGAGGCCTCAACCCCAGCTTGGTTGAGGGCCTCATTCCAAGTCTGGGAGCAGTAGCGTCTACATACCTCGGGTACTTGAGCCTTGAGACTAGCCTCGGTTTTAGCCACTCCCTCAGCAAAGGCCTCTTCCTCCGCTTTCTCTTTAGAGCTCTCAGCCTCTGTCCTCGTAAACCCAGCCTCTACTTTAGCCCTCAAGGCCTCAACCCTGGCATACTCGGCAACACCTCTGGCTCCCTCTGCCTCAACCAGTTTCTTCTTCAGGTCGGCGATATGCTCTTTGGCAATCTGCAGCTGACCCTCAACCTCCAACAGACGCCCTATCTGGTCCTCAACTTGTTTTTTGGCGCCAGCTAGGCCAGATACCGCGTTGTCTCTGGCCCTCGTCATCTCCTTCAGATCCTCCCTTGCCTTCTTGAGATCAGCCTCGGATTTCTTAAGGGTATTCATGGCATCCAAGTACTTGTCGCGCTCCTGATCCTGAGCTTTACTCTAGTTATTGGCCTCCTCTTCCAGCCTAAAAGTGACCTGAACAGCCTGCCAATCAAAACAAGTACACCGTAAGTTGGGAACTAAGGAATAAAATTCAACAAAGGCACAAGTATTAGAAGTCTTACCATACCCAGGTACCTCTTGAGGTTAAGGGCAACTTCCTGCCTCCTCAAGCCCCCCAGCTCGGCCATGTCAGTGGGGAGAAGCAGGGACCTCTCCAGGGCATCGGCCACGTGAGCGCCTTCGCCCCCTCGGAAGTCCCTGAGGGTGGCGTCATCCATCAAAGGCTTCCCATGAAGCATGGCGGCAGGCAGCCAGGCCTGAGGCTTGGACTGCTAGGTGACCTCCTTTCCCTTGCCCTGACCACCGACCCTCAGCTGCTTAGAAGGTCGGCGGGCTTCATCTTCCTCTTGGGAGAAACGATATCTCCCCTTATCTACTGGGTCTTTGCCCTTGGAGGGCCTCTTCCTCTTCAGATCGGTGGACTCGAGCCGAGGGTCCGAGGTCGGCAGAGTGGAAGACGACCTAGTTTGCGCAGGCAAAGACTTAAGTGGAGGAGGAGGAAGCTTGGATTGTGACTTCCCCGGCGTGTCCTTCCCCGGTTGGCCCTCAATCAGGTCGAACAGGCTGGTTTGAGGTTGTCTCTTGAAACCCATCTCAGCCTGAGTACCAGTCCCTGATGACAGAAGGTCTACTTCAGATAAACGGGGGTCACCCAAGTCACCAGAAGGATCCTCGGATAGATGGACTTGGTCGAATGCACCAAATTCGTCCTCGGATGGACCCAAATCAGCTACTTCTCCCTCTCTTTCCAAACTTCCTCCCTCGGCCTCCGCAGCTTGGTGGGACGAGGAAGAGCCTACCAACGGGATGCCCTCTGGGATGGAAGATCTTTCAGAAAATGAGAACCCATGCTCCACCACAGTAATTTGGCAAAGCCTAGGGTCCTTGGCTCTGATCACGTACGTATCTGGGAGCCGAGAAGGACTTCTGGATCAGTTTGTACCCGAGAATCTTGTGAGCGGCTCTAACCTGATTGTCAACCTCGTTCACAAAGACCTCTGCCCTAAGTACAGTTTCCAAGTCTTCCTTGTTGACCAAATGAAAGTGTCATTCAAAAGCGTGTGGATCTGCAAAAGAAAAAGCTAGTCCTTGTTAACCACCAAACAATGCAAACTGTGAAAACATAGCAGATCAACCCTCCCATATTCCGAGTACCCTACCTGGCTCCCCCTCTACTGTCGGGCAGTGAAGGCTGTCGTGCCACTCCCCTAACATGATGAGAAAATCCTTATTCAACCCCTTGCTAGACTCGAGGAGACACTGGATGAGTCTAACTCTATCATCCCTCATCTTCATGTAGCAGGAGTTACCCGTTAGGTGCTGGAGGTTGTAGCACTAATTCACGTCGTGATGGGTTAACCTCAACCCCATCTTCTCGTTCAAGGCATCCACGCAACCCAGGATCCTGAACACGTTAGTGGCGCACTGGGTAGGGGCTAATCGAAAGTGCCTAAGGTAGCCCTTCATCACTGGCCCCATAGGGATCCTCATACCACCTTCAAGGAAGGCGATTATGGGAATCATTACCTCACTAACCTCCCTCCTGATATACCAATCCCCCTCTTCGCAGTACCTCAGACCCACATCCTATGAGTGGCGATGAATTCCTCCATCGCCTCCTCAGACTCAACCAACTTCTTAAACCTACCCATCCTAAAGAACGGCGAAGAGACTCAAGGAAGAGCGAAAGGAAGATAGGAATAAAGGGAGAAGAAAATCAAAAAGGGAAAAGCACAAGATAGGGTAAGTAGAAAACTTACAGAAATGAGGGAAGGCGCTCAGGACAGGCTTTTTAGGCTGCGAAGAGATGCGAGTTGGGTTGGAGATTTGACCGATTCGGGGTGTGTGCATAAGAACTCTTGAATATAAAAGTGAAGAGGCAAATCGGTTCAAATGGGTATTTACCCCCTCACTAAAGACAACTCTGCAAGGCTTCCCGCCCATAATGGCGAAAGATCCCTACCGTTGGATTACCATCACACTGTTGAATGTGGGGAGTATGGAGTCGCCAAAATTTAATATGGGTGCGTACCACATATCGAAGCGCCAGAAACGTGCATTAGACAGGTGAAAAGACTCTAAGCGCTGACTTAGGACCAGACTGGACAAGCCACGGTATAGGCCCGAGGACATCAAAATCCTCCTCCTCGTCCGAGGAGCTGGACAGCAGGATTTTGAGGGGCTATTGTGGGGCCTGAGAATCCGACGATCCCAGCCCACTTCATAGTAAGCCCAAGGCCCACGCCGAGGATGAAGAATTGCCCGAGAATGAGCATAGAAAGCCCAAGTGGCCAAGGGATATCGCCGAGGACGATCCTACTCTCGGACATTCGAGACCACAGAGAGGAAGGGCAGCACGCCACCAAAGGCGGCCTCCCTGAGCACCCCAGGAAAAAGACAAGTAGGAGGGGCCATCTGTGGAAGCATGGTGGAGGAGTAATTTAAGGAGGAGCTGTCACCTCCACATTAAATGCGCACAACTAATGTTCCGGCAGCATTAATGGAGAAATGACCCATGAGTAATGCTGCCTCGGTTGCTGCATCTCACAGGAGGTTTGGTAAGGTGGCTGATGAGACGGGTTGTCAGAGAAAGGCATGGATAATCAACAAGTGGAAGAAAGGGATCGTTGGAGGAGGACTATATAATGGGAAGAAACAGATCAAAAGGGGGGGTAACCATTCTCCTGGGATAAATACTACTACCAAGCTCCTCGGATCGAGCCGATGACAGACTTTCTAAGATAATTTCAGTTCGTCTACGTTCAATGGTGGCAAATATCATGTTGGGCGTTGTCCGTGCGCTAAGGCCTAATTCTTAAACCCATTCTCTACAAATTCATTGTATTGGGTCAGTTGGATCTGAGTCCACTCTTCCAGCAGTAGAACCGCTCAGATCCAGTCCCTACAGCACCAATTAGGAAAAACAATTTGTTGTTGATAATCTATTAAAGTTATTTTCTTTGCAGAAATTGTAACTTCATCCACCCAAAACATATTATCAAATAAACAATTATTAGCAAAATCTAAGAATTAAATTTCTATATATGCATTGTTATAAAATAATAATAACAATTAAAGTAAAATTGTAAAAGCTAAAATTTGTCACCCATCTCATTATTTTCGTTTAGCTAACCTTTGTTTTTCTCTAAATAAATGTTATTATAGAGTACTTCTAATACAACTATTAGGAGTACTTTGTCCACCACAAAGAATTAAAAAATAAACAAAAATTAGTAAATTCTCATAGTTTAACTTCTAAATTGCGCACTATAAAAAATCATGATGTGTAATAGAATAAATACCAAATTACAATAAATACCAAATTATCCAAATCATGCTATGTAATAAAATAATATTATATTTTTATATACTATATTTAATTCTTTATAACGCAAAACTAAATCGCATTAACCTAAAGTAGAGTTTTAAAGAATATAAAAAATTATCAACCTAAAGCAGAGATACAAGAAAAATAAAAAAATCCACCAAAAAATTGAGAGAGAGAGAGAGAAAAAAAAACTTTTTTTGCGAGGGAAAACTATGCATAGAATGGAAGAGATAGTGACGAATTTATAGTAAGAGGGTGTGAATAAGAAGAGATAAAAATAAAGGAGGATGAAGGGAAATAGGAAGAATGATATTAATGTAGAGGGTAGTGGAGAGATGAAAAGGTAAGGGAGGAAAAAAGGTTGGAGAAGTAATGGAGAAGATAATGACGTGAACGCTGATGTGGCTCAACTGGAGCATAACAACAATAAATGCTACGCTTCAGTTTTTAGATATATATATATATATATATATGCATTTTTTTTAAATAGCAATTTTAAAATATGCCTTTTGAAAATAAAATTTGAAATATCACAATTAAACATTTGATTTGAGCTTTTAGACTAATTTGTTTGTTTGGACAATTTTTAAAAAATACTACGTCCACAACATTTTCCCAACAAATCCTAGTTGACAATTGTTACTAGTTCTAATTTACATATTACTAAAATTATTTTTTTGTCCACCAATAACAACCTGTCACTTAGAATTTGTTGTGAAAGTGTGGAAGAAATATTGTGAACATAGCATTTCTTGCAATTTTTTGGTTCAATCTTCAATAAACCAAAATTTTGGAGAGGTCAAATTTTATTTTTAATGGGAAAATTTTTATTTGGGATGTTCAAGGTTTTTTTTAGGGTGGTCAAGTTTTTTTTTAGGGTGGTCAACAACCCGTATTAATTTAGAATTCATTTTTTTTTAAGTATAATTTTTTTTTTCCAAGTATAGGGTGGTCCTATGACCACCCTCAATTATACATAGCGCCATCCATGCAACTTATTACCTAGGATTTGTTGTGATAATGTTGTAAATGTAGTACTTCTTATCTATATATGTTAAGAAGATTCAGAAAGTTAGTTATTGTTTTTTTTCTGTCAAAAATACCCCTAAATTAATTAACCAACAACTTAAAAATTAGGTTAAAAATTAAAATAGTAAATTGGCAAAAGAAAGTTAGTTATTGTTTTTTTTACTTTCAAAAATACCTCTACCTAAAACTTAAAAATGGGGTTAAAACAGTAAATTGACAAAAATAATAAATTCCTACTTTTACATTGAAATGTCTTCCTACTTCTAATAAATTCCTATTTCTACATTGATATAAATTCCTACTTCTACTCAATAGCTAAAAAAACTCTCCATTCCTACTTTTACGTTGATATAAATTCCTACTTCTACTCAATAGTTTTAAAAACTCACCACGTATACTCGCAATGTATTTACTTTCTCCACATTTTCTGAATAGAATTTCTCATAAAAAAGAAACGTGTAAAGAAAATGTGATAATTGATTATCCTAACCAATTTTTATCAAAACTTAAACGTGTAGGTGTAAGGAATTTTTAAGTTTTTACTTATCTAAAATTTAAAATTTTAGTTAAGGAGTAAACGAGTAAGAGATTTCTAAACAATTTTAAAAGTTTTATTTTATTAAAAAAATAAAAGAAAAGATAATGATTAGAAGTTGAGTATTTTAAATTTTAAATAGTTAATGGATGTCTTTCCTATGCACAAAATAAACTAACTTTCATATTTATCTTAATCTATCAAAAAAAATTAGTGTTTGCTATTTATTCATAGAATATTTAAAATCCATCTACTGCTTTTTTTTTCTTTCAAATTGTTGCAAATCTGTATAATATTCTATTATGTACCATCAGATTTTTATAAAGTACTACAAAATACTTATCAGATTTTAATCACACCCTTTTTTTTTTTTTTTTTATGATTCGAAAATATAGTAATCCCAAATTATAATGGATGTTGTGGGGGGAGAAAAGCCCCACCCAACGTATTGGGTCCAAGGCCCAATATGAGAAACACTGTTCATCCGAGGAGATGAAGACATTCAGTCAGAGGCCCATGTCAAAGGAGAATGCCTGGAGATGAACACGTGTACTATCCGAGGAGATGTTCATGTGTCCGAGGAGTCCGATATCCTCGAATTCGAAGGAGTTTGGTCCGACAGGTGTATGGGAGGTTCAAGTGATCTTTTTGACAAGTGTCACGAGGGAAAGGAGCCTCGGACACGCATGAAGATAACAGAAACAGAGAAATATCAAGGAGACAGACTTCAACCACCGCATTTAATGCACTGCACCTACCTTCCTGGCCGCATTTATGTGGAGAAGACCCCTGAACAGTGCATTCTCAGCTACCGCCACTCACACAGGGCAGAAGGGGGAGTATGATGGGACATGCACTCAAGTGGGCGTCTAGATGATGGACAAGTGGACGGTGAAGATGTGGGAAGACAGTACTATAAAAGAGAAAGGTGTCTCTGATAGAGGGGGGGGGAAATCAGAAAGAGAAAAGAGTGTATCACATTACTGTAGCTCCAACAATTGTAACCTAAGTTCATCAATGAAAAACACCTCTTCGGACGAGACACTTACATCCGTCCGAGCACATATCAATACAAATTCTCCCACTAGCATTGCTGTTTAATATTGTTATTTCATTATTAGCCTAGCTCTTTCACCCACTCTCTACAAATTTATTGTTTTGGGTTCAGTGGGCTCAAGATCCATACCTTCTTGGGCTTGGGCTGCAAAAATTGACCCTACAGATGTAATTTACTAAAATTTAATCAAAAATTAGAAGAGCCTCTGAGCACGTTAGAAGAGCATCTGAGTATATATTACTAGAATACAAATCTTTTTTCCCACTTTTTGTGTTCTTTAACTAAAAACAATTTTATAACAATGTTAGAGAAAATGTCGGAAATAATGTCTCACAAAACAGAACCAGATTGTACCTATATACTAGGCCAGTAATAACAAGCGATATATATATATATATATATATATATATATATTTTATGAACAACATGAAGAATTTTATTTTAAAAAAAAGAGTCAAGTACAAAAGAAAAGAAAAGAAAAAACAAGCGATATATACATCTCACATGACATGATCAAATATCTTACTGATTCACAAAAGAAAAGAAAAGAAAAAACTAATTGCCTTAGTTGAAGTTCAACCGTACAGAATTTAGGAAACAAAAAACAAGTGGTCGACCTCTCCTTAACTTCCTAAAACAAGGGGACAAAAACGTCCCATTCACTCTCTCTCTCTCTCTCTGTCTCTCTGTGTGTAACATTGCAACCCCATCTTTCTCTTGTACTTTCTTCTTCTTCATCTTCTTCAATCCATATTCTTCTTTGATCCTCCTTGGAAGCAAATCACAATGAATTCAACATTACAATCTAATCACTCTATCGCTGACATGGTCCTGAGTGTTGGGGGCAAAACTCTGGTCTGCCATGATCCCCTCGTCGTGCCAGAAACAATTGTCTGGCTTGGTGGAAACCCTATTCTGTCCCCAACATCACTTCTATTGGTGCAACTTTCTTTAATTTCCTTAGCCTCGATCCTAATAAACACCTGTCTCAGGCCTCTTGGACAGTCAAGCGTTGTATCACAGATTTTTGTAAGGTTTCTCTTCCATGCATATTCCCTCCCAGTTCATGATTTCATGATCTGTTCTGCTATTTTACCATTTTTTTTTTATTACTCTCTGTTTCCACGTTACTTTATTAAAGGAAAAAATATTAGTTTTGTAGGCACACAAAATATATACAATTTTGTACACATTTGCAAAAAGTGTACAACCTATAAAAGTTCTACATTAAATTAGAAGAAAAATAATACTATAGTTGCATATTTCATCAAACAATATCATTTTTGTTAGATTAATAGTTAAGTAATCAAATTCGCCATTTCTTAAGAAAAATAATACTACAATTGCATATTTCATCAAACAATATCATTTTTGTTAGATTAATGATTAAATGATCAAATTCACAATTTCTTAATAACTTAAAATTTTGGAACAATTGATAATTTATTATGATACCGAGGCAGATGAGTTCAAATTTTCTCTCCATTATCCCATTTTAAAAAAATTTATAAATTCATCATTTCATAACAATTAGGAATTCTCCCATGCATCACTAGAAGTCCAACATGCATCACTTAGAACCATTTAGGCCCTGACTGGTAGGATGATTTTTGTTTATGTTTTCAAAACAATATAAAAACAATTTTCAAAAAATTAACTTGAAACTAGTTTTCAAATAATAATTTTTATATTATACGTGTTTGGCTGCCACTTTTAAGAACAACTTTCAAAATACTAAAAAAAAAAATTGTTTGGGGGACCATATCTATTTTTGAGATGTTTTTTTAAAAAATATTTATAAAAATTAATGTGTAGAATCGGTAGATTACTTTTTCTTTTTGGTTGATAATGATAAGGGAATAGAGCTTATCATGTACTTTTTTTTTAATGATAAGTTTTAAATTTGAAGTGTGGAAATTCTTTTTGTGATAAAGATACCTTCCTATCAAAAAAAAAAAAGATAAGCTTCTTGATTTAAGATATAAAAGAGTTCGAACAAATATTTGGGGTCCACTATTTTCAATTTATTTACAGTTATGTCATTAAAAACATTTTTTGTATTCTGAAAACACCCTCTTAGCCATTTTCAAAAGAGAGGTGTTACGTCCATAACATTTTCACATTTTCACAACAAATCATAGGCGATTAGTAGTTATTAGTTCAAATTTAAACCTAACACGAAGATTATTTTTTTGCCCCAACAATAACAATCAGTAACAACCTGCTACTTAAGATTTGTTGTAAAAAATTTGTGAAAATATTGTAAACATATTATTTCTCTTTTCAAAATCTTATTCTAAACCAGAATAATATGATACAGTTTTTAAACTGGATTTAGAAAATATTAGCCAAACAATCAAATAAAATGAGATGAAAAAAAGAAAAGAAATAAGAAATAAAAAAGCTTATAACTAGAAGCTCAAGAAAAATGTAAATATCAAAATTCTATTACATGTGATATCACCAAGTTATATATATAAATATATATATATATATATATATATATGTTTCATTGTATTTGACAAAATCATGCATGAATGGCAACAGGGTGGTATGGTGTTTGGGCCATCCCTTCTAGGGGATAAAGATGCGCTGTCAGCAACACTGTTCCCACTAAGAGGCAGCATGGTGATTGAAACAGTTGCTACATTTGGCCTCATGTTCTTCCTATTCAGGGTAGGAGTGACGATGGATCCTGTCATTATAATTCGGCCAGGAAAAAAGGCCATGGCCATTGCATTTTCATCATTCTTCTCAACACTCGTAGTCTGTGGTTCATTAGCATTCATCCTTACCCAACATTTTGATATGCAAGATCAACACTGGCTCCCCCTCATCGCCTTATCGCAATCTTTCACAGCTTTTCCAGTCGTGGCTTGCCTCTTAACCGAGCTAAAGATGCTAACCAGTGATATTGGCCGTTTAGCCCTCTCTACCTCAATTGTTTGTGATGCACTTGGTATTTCTTTGTCGGCAATTACTTTATCATTTTCTGGAATTAGCAACGGTAAACTAACACCGCTATGGTCACTTGGATCATTGGGTGCACTTATAGCTGCTGTTGTATATATCATAAGGCCAGTATTGCAACGGATGATAAAACGTGCACCAAGTGGGAAACCCATCGGCGAGAGCTGGATTTGTGCCATTTTCGTTTCAGTTCTTTTGATGGGGTTTTTGAGTGAGATAATTGGGCAGCATTATGTTTTGGGGCCATTAGTTTTTGGCATTGTTGTTCCTGAAGGACCACCCCTTGGAGCTTCCTTGGTATCAAAGCTTGATAGTTTTTCTTCAGGGCTTTTCTACCCAAGTTACCTTGCCATTAGTGGGCTGAGGACCAACATCTTCAAAGTTCATTTCCAGACTTTTTGGGTTGTGGCGGCTATTGTTCTCTCTGGTTGCATGGTCAAGATGTGCGTGGTTATGGTAGTAGCCATCTATAATGAGATGCCTGTAAGAGATGCTTTTATTGTTGCGCTTATTATGAACGCCAAAGGCGTCAGTGAGCTTATGCTTTACAACGTGTTGCGGAACACTCAGGTATGAAACAAAAAATCACCTTTTTTATTATAAATTGTAAACTTTAGAAATTTATTTGTTAGGTTGTTAATATGGCACCGATTACATTTATTATATTCCATCAGTTTGTAAGCTTCTTTGTTATAAAATTGAAATTAACTTTTTAACATTTTTCATTATGATTGAATGGGTTCTATTAGCCAGTGTAACTTGCCTAGAGATAACTAATGGAACTCATTCCTTAAACAAAGACCTATCTCCCCAAACAGTGGGCACGGATTTAGAAGTTGAATATAAATTTCTCACACGAAAATTATGTGGCTATTGAGAAGGATGAGTAATACAAATTATACAGTGGATATAGAATAATTTCTTACTGTTGGTTAGTATAGAGTAGAGGAGCCTAAAAAGGGATGAAAAAACCTCCTTTGTCTCCGGCTATTTTGAACTAAGGCTGTGTTTGGTTCAACGGAAATGTTTTTCCGAGCGTAAAATCATTTCTGAGAAATTATTTTTCCGTAAAAGAAAATAAATTCAGGCTGTTTGGTTGCCTCGGAAATCGTTTTACGGAAAATCGTTTTACCTGCCTTCATATATTTTTGTTGGCCCTGAAATGATACTCTCTCTTTCCAACTGCAGGTTCTCACAGATGAAGGATTTACTCTGGCAGTGATCATAGTGGTGGGGGTAACTGCAATCATAACGTCATTAATAAACATCTTCTATGACTCTTCCGGGCAATACACTGCAATAAAGAGAAGTACCATCCAACATTGCCACCGTCAATCAGACCTCAGAATCTTAGTCTGCATTCACAGCCAGGAAAATGTTTGTACAATCATAAATCTTCTTGAAATTTCCCATGCTCCCCCAGAGACCCACATTTCAGTAATAGGAATTGCCCTCGTTCAGCTTGAGGGTAGAAGTCAAGCTCTGCTTATACCACACGAAGCCTCTAGCACCCAACATCCACGCACAACCGGCAGGGATCTAATCATTAATGCCTTAACACGTTATGAGCTCCAAAGTGAAGGCAGTGCCAGCGTCGAGGCATTCACTTCCATTTCACCTTTCGAAATAACTCACAATGACATTTGTAGGGTGGCAATGGACAAAAGGGCCACCATTGTGATTGTGCCATTTCATAAGCAATGGGCTATAGATGGTTCCATTGAGTCAGTTAACCGAGGCATCAAGGCAATGAACCTTAAAGTGCTCGAAAGTGCACCGTGCTCAGTTGGAATCCTTATAGACCGGGGAGTCCTTAACGGGTCAATGTCACTTGTAGTTGGTCATCCATTATATCATGTTGCTGTAATCTACCTTGGTGGTGTGGATGATGCAGAGACACTAGCCTATGGTGCCCGAATGACAGATAATGAAAAAGTTGATCTAACCGTCGTCCGGTTCTTAATCTTTGGAGCTGAAAATACTAAAGATAGAAAGCACGAGAGTGACTTGATTAATGAATACAGGGAAGCAAATGCAGGAAACGAGAGATTCGTGATTGTGGAAGAGGTGGTAAGAAATGGAGTTGATCTTTCTACATCTATAAGAGAAATGGCAGATTGTTTTGATCTAATACTAGTAGGGAGACACCACCAAGACTCTCCCCTTCTTTATGGACTTGGCGATTGGAGTGAGTGCCCTGAGCTTGGAGTCATTGGTGATATGCTTGCTTCACCGGATCTTGGGATTACAGCATCAGTTTTGGTGATACAACAACAAAGAATGGGCTGGCTAGCTGGGGTCGGTGATAGAGATCAACATGTTCCAGATGTTCCGCTCGATGAACACACAGGTGGGTCATGGGCCATATCAATGGACAGAACTCGTAGTTCAACAAGGTTGAAGATATAGGTTGTTTCCTTGTTATTGTAAAGTGAGATATGTTAATCAAAGGAAATTTGAAATATTTAAAATATTAAGCATAGCATTTATTGTTG
Organism: Quercus aquifolioides; assembly: GCA_019022515.1. Lineage (NCBI taxonomy): Eukaryota > Viridiplantae > Streptophyta > Magnoliopsida > Fagales > Fagaceae > Quercus > Quercus aquifolioides. Next base: position 1,607,904 of record CM032329.1, read on the forward strand.
TTATGCTTTTGTTGAATCACATTAATATATCATTTCAATCCACTTCAGTACGGTTAAATTTAAGTAAAAGTCTTTCTAAACATAAAAACTATGAATATATAAATGTAATCTTTATGGTAGTTGTTCGTTTGTTTTAAAGTCATTACTTTTAAATGAATGGTATGAGGTTGATTATATATTTAAGCAAAATAAATAAATATATATACATAAATTATTCATTATCTTAAAAGAGATTATCATGATAATCAAAACTCATATCAAACTTATACTAAATATGTATCATTTATTCTCTAAATTTCATTGTAGAGAGAGTGTGAGAGTACTACTTGTGATGGGGAACTAAAAAATACAATACCAAAACGTATGAATCCAAAATAAAGTTTTAAAAATCACAATGATTCATCAATATAAAGTAGAGTTGCAAGAAAGAATAAAAAACCAAGAGAAAAAGAATAACAACTTTTTTAAGAGAGAATGTGAGATAGAATAATAAGAAATTTATAGAAAATAATATGAGAAGGAAAAAAGTAAAAATAAAAAATATAGTAATAAATACCAAATTATCTAAATCATGTTATGTAATAAAATAACATTATATTCTTATATATTATCTTTATAATGCAATATGATAACATCTATGAAATCAAAGAGAATAAAAAGATAACAACTAAAAAATACAAAACTTAATCACATCAACCGAAAGTAGAATTCCAATAATACAAAAATTCATCAACCTAAAGTAGAGATACAAGAATTTTTTTTTTTTTAAATCCACCAAAAATGAGAGAGAGAGAGAGAGATATAACATTTTATGTGTGAAAAAATTATAAATAGAATAGAAAAGAGAATTGTAAATTTATAGTAAGAGGAAGGGAATAAGAAAAGTAAAAAATAAAGGAAGATAAAGGGAGATAGAAGGTATCAAAAAAAATAAATAAATAGAGGGAGATAGAGAAAAGGTGATATTAAGGTAAATAGCACTACAAGAAAATGTATTTTTAGTGACGAAAAAATTTGTCACTAAAAGTCCAGTTTTTCGTCACTAAGAACCTTTAGTGACGAAATTCATTTCGTCGCTGTAGGCCCGTCGCTAAAAGTCCTGGCGACGAAAAATTTCGTCACAAAAAGTACGATTTGTTAAAAAAAAAAAAAACTTTTAGCGACGAAAACGTTTCGTCGCTAAATGTTTTCCTCGCTAAAAACAGTATTTAGTGACGAAAATATTTCGTCACTAAAACCATTTCAGTTTATTAAATCATATTTAGTGACGAACAATTTCGTCACTAAAACTATTTTCAGGTACATATAGTGACGAAAAAATTCGTCACTAAAACTATTTTTAAGAAAATCCATGCACATATATATAGCGACGAAAATTTTCGTCACTAAAACCATTTCTTACCAAATTCCACTGCATTTAGTGATGAAATATTTCGTCACTAAAACAATTTTTTGTTGCCATATTTGTGACGAAAAAATTCGTCACTAAAACTTATTTTCTGTTTTTATTATTTTCATGACATTGATATTAACCTGTAACCTGTCATTACATTATTAAAACCTTACATTTGATTAACACATTTATTTCAACAGCACATTTATAAAAAATTGATCCATACATTCCACAAGTTAAAATTAAAACAAGTATCAAATTCAAACTCCTTCCATACAATAATTGTTTGCAACACATACAATAACTTAAGATGTTTTATAACAATACAAAAAATGTAGCATAATATAATTAGAACCCCCTAAAGCCAAAAGATGTCCTCATATGTCTTCAAATAATGCCAAAAGTAAATCCCCTAGAGCCACCAATAAGAAATCTGCACAAATATAAAAACACTACTACATTAAAATCATAAAGTAAAAACATTAACTATGTTATAAAAAATATTTCTAACAATTAGTTATAAACTACCTTATAACACCATGCAAGCCACCCGCTTGCTCCAACACAACAACCCACCACAAAACAAATTTCTAACATCACAACTATAATGCTTACAAGTATTGAAATTGAATAAAGGAACACAATTGCTATTAATCAACAAGTTTCATTCACATTTGCAAGAAATTAAAAACACTCCCAATATGAATTTAAACCACCTTATAACACCATGCAAGCCACCCGCTTGCTCCAACACAACAACCCACCACAAAACAAATTTCCAATATCACAACTATAATGCTTACAAGTATTGAAATTGAATAAAGGAACACAATTGCTACTAATCAACAAGTTTCATTCACATTTGCAAGAAATTAAAAACACTCCCAATATGAATTTAAGCCACCTTATAACACCATGCAAGCCACCCGCTTGCTCCAACACAACAACCCACCACAAAACCAATCACAAACATCACAACTATAATGCTTACAAGTATTGAAATCGAATAAAGGAACACAATTGCTACTAATCAACAAGTTTCATTCACATTTGCAAGAAATTAAAAACACTCCGAATATGAATTTAAACTACCTTATAACACCATGCAAGCCACCCGCTTGCTCCAACACAACAACCCACCACAAAACAAATTTCCAATATCACAACTATATATAGAGTTTTATAAGTTTTTAACTATAATTTACTTACTTTGCTCAAGCTAAGTTTACAACTTTCAGAAAAAATCCAAAGTTAACTTGTGTTCTTCACCTTGTTCCTCACAATTTCTTCAGCCACAAAAGAGAAAGAGAGCTGGAGATAAAAGAAAGATAACTTTTACTTAGCTTTAGCCCACATACAAAAGAAAAAAAAAAGAAAAGAAACCAATATCTAAAGCTTCAAAAAAACAAAAAAAACAAAAAAAAAAAATATATATATATATATATATATTAATAATCTAATTATCTTCTTCTTTCTTTTCTTTTTTTACATTCCATTATAAATAATAAGCATCCCAACACCCCCAAGAATGACCACATAGTTACAAAGAGGTCCAAGACTAACATAATATGAACTAATCAATCTTTATATGAGCACACGCTAAACAAAGAATAGAGAGATTGAGCCTTTATTCCAAACCTGTTCAAAAAAAGGCCGTAAACAGCTTTCAATCTAATCACTAAGCTCACAGCCGCACTTGAGCTGAAACTGAAATTAAAAAGACGAAAGAAAAATAATTTCCTCAGCCAGAGCTGAAACAGTTTTAAATTTTGACACCCAATGTGCTACCAAAGTTCCTTTATCCTACTCCAAAGTCATAGTCTAATAAAGAAGGATAACTATAGTAGTGGAGAAATGAAAAGGTAAAAGGAAGGAGAAAAGTTAGAAAAAGCATAACAATAAGTTAGGAAATTAATAAGAAAAAAGAGAATTAAAAATAAGAGAGAATGTTGGAAACTGGTGGATGATGTAGCCGTTAATGTGGCTCAACAGAAGTGTAGCAACAATAAATGCTATGTTTAAGTTTTTAGAATATATATATATATATATATATGAAATATAGATATAGATAAGCACACGATAGCAGAAGAAGAATCATTTGTTGAGTTGAAAATAACAATATAATAATTTGTTGACAACTGTTAATCCCCTACGGTATTGCAAGCAAAAATGGCCAGAGTATATAAAAATACTAGTATTATGCTTGTGCGATACATGACTTAATTAAAATTCATATGTAAACAATTTTTTTTATTAATTTACTTAAAGTTAAATAATAAAATAAATGAATATTTTACTTTTAAGTAATATAATGAATGTATATTGTGTGAGACTAAGGTGTTATAAAAGGCACATATATGTCTAAAATAATTGAATGGAAGATGGTAGCTAGATAACTATACAACTAATATAAAAGGAGATACCTAAAAGAAAATTAAAAGGATTTTGCATAATATATTGAGATTTAATGCACAAGTAATATTTAAATGGAAAAACCTTAAATTTAATAATTAAAAGCTATTCAAAAAATGATTGAAAGCATATTTAAGTGAAAACCTTAATTCAATAATTAATAACAATCTAAATTACTAAAAATTTAAAATATGAGGTAGAGAGATTTACATGAAAATTTAATTCTTGTCCTTGAAAGCATGAGAGAAAACACCAAAACTTGAGTGATTTTCACCCAACCAAATAAAAAGCTAAGAGTTAAGAGTTAAGACATTGGCTATAGGTGTGCGTAATTGAAAATAAATTCATAAGCATTGAGATATGATAAGAATTGATACTAACAAAACAAAATAAGTAGCACCAAAAAAATAAATAAATAAATAAAACCTGCTTAGCATGATATTTGCTATATATCTAGTTCACCTAATTAAGAATTTTCAAATAAAGCTTAAACTGTAAAGAGAATAGTAGACAATAGCTTCCCAGTTAACTATATGAGCAATACGAATAAATAAAAATAATTAAATAAAAAAAGAAGCAAAAAAACTATTAAAAAAAGAAAGAAAGAAGGTAATTGAGGCATGGATAGAATAAAATAAGTGAAGGGGGAAAATGTCTTACTTTTTCTTTGGAGATCATTAAGTAATTCTTTACCTACAATGGGCAATTTATCTAGGCATGGTATTCCTGCTGAAGCAGTTTGTCCAATATGTAGAACTTCAAATGAAACTGTAACTCATGTTTTATGGACATGCGTGATTGCTAATGGAGTCTAGACTTTCTGTACTAAACGAAACAGAAGTGTGCTATTGTTGAGTGTAATTTATATATGTTATACAAAATAATAATTAAAAAATCATGTCTAACTCTATTTAATATTGATTCTCAAACAATAACCATATAAATAGGATAAAACTTAAGGAAATTATGTTAAACAATAGATAAAAAATACACAAAACCTATTCAATTTAATAAAAAAAAACTGTGCAAGGTTGTAGGTGGAAGAAGGGAAGAATAGAGGAAATAATCGTATGGTAAGTATTAATTATGAATTATCTTATATATATATATATATATACACACACTCTACATTGAAGAAGTTGATATAAACAAAAAGTCTAATGTCAGTCTAATTTGTAAAGGTGTGAAACTAAAATCTAAATCTAAAAAATAAGTAGGATGTAAAGAGGAAATCATACAAGAGTGTGTACTGTTGTATTTACTTTCCATTTTACATGCTGAAAACTCCAATTTGTCAAAAATAGTAGTAGAGGGTTACAATAACATTTTAGTTTGTTGTTTCTATTTGAAAAATAGTAGTAGAGGATTACAATAACAATGTTTTTGTATTTTGATACACCACCTCTTCTTTGAATGCTTTTACTAAAGATTATGGTGAGTATTTTCTCACCCAAAAAAAAAAAAAAATGATTACCGTGAGTATGACCCTTTTTTAATATACCACTTCTTCTTTGTAGTCTTAGAACTAAGAGCCCTTTAAAAAATAATAAATAAATAAAGCCAAAATTTATAATAAATAAAGTATAAGAATGGCTGGGTCGGGAAAAAGGACAGCAGGGTTTTTTTTTTTTTTTTTTTTTTTTTTAAGCATATCCAAACGAAAAGCAATTTATGATAAAGCTTTGTATAAATCAACCAAAAAAAAAAAAAATCTTAGGTAATAATTGTTTTTATTGTTGTTTTGATAATAAATAAATTAAAAAAAAAAAGACAAAATTTAGCTACAAAATTGGTTGTAGCTTAAGGTTACAACCTTACCCAATAAAATAAATATTACTACATATTTTGAAAATTCAATCGTTGAATTGTATATTCTTTACGCTTTTAATACTCATATCAAATTTTGTATCAATCAGATATTATTTACTATACAATTTATAAGCTTATATTTTATGCATAATTTTAAACTACAAAAACTTGCAATTTAAGCGATTTATTGATGACATAACTATTAATCTTTACTTTTCTAGAAATTTTGCAAGTATAAAGGATATAAGAAGAAGATATAATACAATGGTGGATTTATTAAAATTCACATTCAATAAAAAGATATTGAGTAAAGTTGTAACTTTATACTATAACCAATTTTGTAACTAAATTTTGTCCGTAAAAATATTTGTTAGGACATATGTGATTCATGTTATGAACATATGTCAATATTTATGTAGTTGGCTAATCCTTTGACAAAACACACTTTACTTGTAATTAGATAGATCTAGAATGTGTTTAATACTTGAAGAAACATGTTGTTCAAGTCTAGTATTAAAGCCATAAAGATTGGACTAAGAAACAAGTGAAGAAAAGTTGTTCAATAAAGCTGGACAGATAGCTCGACACCTGCGGACAGATTGCTCGACACCTGCGGACAGATAGCTCAATAGCTTCTCGACACCTCTCGACAGCTAGACTATCTATCGAGATTTTCAACTTCTTCTTATCGCAATCTCAATAGCTTCTCGACAGCTTGTGGATCAATCGAGAAAGCTCATGTCTCCTCGACAGCTCCTCGATAGCTTCTCGATAGTTGTATCTATCGAAATTTAAAGCTCGACACCTCTCGATCGATCGAAGTTACAAGAATTCAGATTTTCAGATCTGATTTTCGGCTCATGCTGACAAGTATGTGTAGGGTTTCTTTTCTCACAATCCTAGACCTATATAAGGCTTATTTTAGAGGCCGTCACATAAGAGAATACAATGAGAACATATGAAAAGGTGACCAATGCCTTATTATCTCTAAAAAAAGTTACTGCATCTTTGCGCCTTAGGATTTTGTAACCAAGTGCTTCTTGATCTTCATTGTTGATGAAGTGAAAAATTTTGCAGCCAACAATCTTCTTCAAGTTGGTGTGTTAATCACGTATTAGAAGTCGTGCATCTTTGGTTAGTCACGTACTAGAATTCATGCATCAAAAAGGGTGACATTCATATATTAAAGAGTTCAGAGTAAGGATGACAATTTTTGCCCGACCTGCGGGTACCCAGCCCGACCCGACCCTAATAGGCCGGGTTTTACCCTGTTCGATTAGGAATAGGGTCGGGTATGGGTTTAAAAAAAAAAAAAACCTGAAGCTAGTCCGGGTTTTATCAAAAAAAATTTGAAACCTGACCCAAAACTTGGCCCGGATAAAACCCGGTTACCTTGAAATTACAAAAATACCCCCTATATATATAGCTATAATCTAACCCTAAATCCCTCATTTCTTCAGCAGCAACTCACGCCTCCTTCAGTCCTCATCCTTACTCCGACACTCCCTCAGCTCAATCCCTCATTTCAGCTCACACAATCAGCCATTCACGCCTCCCTCAGTCCTCACCCTCACTCCGACACTCCCTCAGCTTAGTCCCTCATTTCAGCTCACGCAATCAGCCAGTCACGCCTTGCCTCCTCACCCTCACTGCCTAACAAAAGCACACAGCCACACAACCCTAACTCACTCTTAGTCACTGCCTCACGCACACGCCCTCACTCACGCAGTCACACCACGGCTTGCCTCCTCACCCTCACGGCCTCACAAAAGCACACAACTATTTGCTGCAACCACGCTCTTCCTTAGGACCTCAGGTACACCTTAAGCTTTTTCTATAACTGATTAACTGTGTGGATTCTGTGGGCTATAGTGACCACTGTCCGATTTGTAAAGTGTTGACTAATGATCTCACTCTGTTGAGTCTGTTCACCTGATTCAAGTCTCAAAGCATATATGTGATTTTTTTATTATATATCTTATATGATCTCACTCTTTGATGATAAAGAGGCAAAATGTATGATCTATCCAAGTTTTTGTTTTCAAATTTTGGATTTTTTTTTCAGTGTTTCATTAAGGTTTTTGTTGTGATGATAATAATGTTTATTTGGGTTTTAGGTGGGTGAGGGTTTGGTTTATGGGTTAAGGTGTTTGTGGTGTTATTGGGTTTGTTTTGGTAATTAGGATTGGATTTGATGATAAGTAATACATTGGGGATGTTGAAATCAGTGAAACTAAGTGTGAAATATGGCAGTGAATTTTTGTACACATATCTTTTGCCTGATTCAAGTCTCAAAGCATTTGGGCTAGTATAAATGAGAGCTTGTACATTATGTTCCCCTATTCTTTCCCTTCATATCTGCATAGTTTGTTTAATGGAGGAAATTGTTTATTGTTTTTTGTGTTTGTTGGGAATGCAAAGCCTAAAACGGAGATGGAAGACACAAACAAATCTGGTTCTTCCTCGCCAAGCGACTCTCCCTTAAGAACCAAACGTTGTCTTTTGCCAACTATGCGGTCTCCTTCGCCATTTTCATGATCACCCTCGCCATTGTCGCCTGGCAGCTCACCCTCAGGATCATCATCACCTTTTTGCCCATTAAACGACGAGTAAGTGTTTGAATTTGTAGTTAATCATGTTCAATTATGATTGCGTTGATAGAATTTTTGAATCTGTGTAATTATGAATTTGTGCCTATTAATCAATGAGTATGTGTAATAATAAATTTGTGATAATTTGTTTTGATTCTAACTCCCAAACTTTTGAACCAATTAGGAGTCTGAAATCCCCGACAGTGGACTTAGTGGGAGAAGAGTCTGAAATCCCCGACAGTGGACTTAGGGAGAGAAGACTTAGAGGTAGAGGAACAAGAAGGGACAGAGGAAGAGGGAGAGCAAGAGCCTACAAATGAGGACTTGGATACAAGTAAAAAAAGAAAGACTACCTCAGATGCTTGAGCTCATTTTACAAGGAAGAAAGTTAATGGAAAATTTAAAACCCAATGTCATCATTGTAACAAAATTTACTTGGGTGATTCTAGCCAAGGTACAACCCATTTGCGTAATCATTTAGCAAGATGTCCACGGATGAAGTTTAAAGATATAAGGGATATGCGACAACAAGTCTTAATTAAACAACAAAATAAGGTGGATGGGACTATGGGTTTAAATACTTACCAATTTGATCAAGTCAAAGTGAGGAATAAGCTTGCTTGTATGGTCATCCTACATGAATATCCCCTTTCAATAGTTGACCACATTGGGTTTAGAGAATTTGTGGCTGATCTTCAACCTATGTTTAAACTTGTCACAAGAAATACTTTGAAGAATGACATTCTTAAAATCTATGATAATGAGTGGGAGAAAGCTTTGAAGATGACGGACAATAATGGAAGTAGAATGACAATTACAACTGATATGTGGACTTCAAGTAACAAAAAGAGAGGGTTTAGGGTCATTACCACTCATTTTATTGATCATACTTGGACGTTGCAAAGCCGAGTTTTAAGGTAATTTTTTTATCTATAAATTGAATGTTAAAGACTTTACATTTAGAATGTTTATTGAGTTATGTTAAATTAAATTGAATGTTTATTGAGTTATGTTAAATTGAATGTTTATTGAGATATGTTATAATTTTTCATATTATTTTCTAGGTTTGTTTATGTTCCTTCTCCACACACGAAAGATGTCCTTGTTGAAGTCCTTATTGATTGTTTTTTAGAGTGGAACATTGATAGGAAGTTGTCAACAATAATTGTTGATAATTGTAGTACTAATGATGCCATGATAAGACTTCTCTTGAATAAACTTGAAACTAGTTCTCTTATGTTGGGTGGGTCTATGTTGCATATGAGGTGTGCTGCACATATTTTGAATTTGATTGTTCAAGATGGGTTGTCTCTTATTGGTGATGGTATTAAAAGGATTCGTGATAATGTAATTTATTGGACTAGATCACCAAAAAGGAGACAGAAATTTGAAGAAAATGCACGTCAATTGCGTGTTCAATGCACCAAAGAGTTAGTCTTAGATTGTAAAACTCGTTGGAATTCAACTTACTTAATACTTTCTACTGCATTGATTTATAAAGATGTTTTCTCGCGTTTGGCTAAACGTGAAACATCTTATACTTGTCTGCCACATGATTATGATTGGGAGGTAGCCAAAGATATTTGTGGGAGGTTGGAGTTGTTTCATAGTGTAACTGAGTTTTTCTCTGGTCGTAAGTACCCCACAACTAATATGTATTTTGTTTTGGTGTGTGAGTTGAAAATTGCATTGAATGAATGAAGTTTGTCTTCAAGTGAGATGATAAGTACGATGGCAGAAAGCATGCTTGCTAAATTTAATTCTTATTGGGCTAATGTTAGTGTTGTTATGGCTGTTGCTGCAATCTTAGATCCAAGATATAAGATGAAGTTATTGGAGTTTTATTATCCTAACATTTATGGTGATAATTCTGATTTGGAGATTGAAAAAATTAAGAATCTTTGTTATGATTTTCTTGATGAGTATGGAGATGTAGATGAGTCTCCTGTAGATAATGAAGGAAATTCTTATATGCCTGCAAGTACTTCAAATCAAGTGACACAAATGAAATTTAGGTTGAGTGGGGCAATTAAATGTTTTGATTTGTTTCTGAACAATAGTTCAAGTAGTTCAAAGAAACATGGGAGTCCTAGAATGGAATTTGATCATTTCATTGATGAGCGAGTGTTGAAGAGGAGTGAAGACTTTGATATTTTGGCATGGTGGAAAAGTAATGGTCTCAAATATCCTACTTTACAAAGGATTGCAAGAGATCACTACAAAAAAAGGGGCTATCCCAGCGTTTTCAAAACCGCTGGGATAGCCCCAGAAAGTGTTGGGATAGGGTCAAAATTCCTATCCCGGCGTTTTTTTCCCCGGCTCTTCAAACCGCTGGTTTTTGAATGTCGGGATAGGGTCGCCGAACCTGTACCAGCGCTTTCATACCCTGTTCCGGCGTTTTTACTTGTGTCGGGACAGCCTTTATGAAAATGTGAATATAACCTATGTCAGCGCTTTTGAAAGCGCTGGAATAGGTACTACCTATGCTAGCGTTTTCAAAAGCGCTGGTATAGGTCATGAATGAATAAAATTTAAAAGACCTATACCAGCACTTTTGAAAGCGCTGGCATAGGCGGTACCTATTCCAGGGCTCTCAAAAGCGTTGGGATAGGTCATTTTTTAAAATAAAAAAAAATTCCAAACCCTATTCCAGCGGTTTTCAAAGCACCGGGATAGGTCATTTTTTTTTTTTTTTTTAATTTTAATTTTTTTAGCACCTGTAATGTACCTACAATACATATTTTCCAATACCTATTTTATAGCAACTATAATGAACCACAATTCATATTTTCCAATAGCAAATACAATACCACATTAAACCAAGAAACTAAATATATTTAATTACACCATATCAATAATTATATCCCAAATGTCTAGAATATTATATATACACAAAATAATACATCCCAAGTGTCTAGAATATTCCGAGGCGCACCTACACTACGATTTCACCATTGCACATTGAGTTTCAAAAATGTAAGCCACCCGCTTGCTCCCAAATAACAACCCACCACAGCATACTATATGTATTTACTTAGACAAAATATGAGAAATTGACAACAAATTGAACAACAATACGTCAACATTCACAGAACAAACAACACTCACAATATAAAATACACCACCTTTTCTCTCCATGCAAGCCACCTACTTGCTCCAAAACAACAACCCATCACAACAGTAATGTAAACACATTATTTTACAATTTAAGGGAATTAAGAAGCAGATCTTACTCACCCTTTAGCAATCCCAGTGTTTGCCCACGGAAAGAAGAAGGTAAACTTCAAACAAGCAACTAGTGAGTTCTTGCTTCTATTGATAATAAAAAGGAATAGATATGGGATTGAAAGATCTATTGCTTAATGTGTATGCAGGTGCAATGAACACTATAAATTGATTACTACATTAACAAAATTGCCAAAAACGAAATATAATTATAGAATACTAACCTCTGAGCACGCGCGTGAGCACTTGTTCAAGGCTTTTCTATTTTGTTGGATAAACATTAATAATTTGCATCAATTATAATTTGGGATTACTACATTTTTCAATCACAAAAAAAAAAAAAAAAAAAAAAAAAAAAAAAAAAACTAGGGGTGTGATGAGTATTATGTGTTTGTAGGTGAAAAAAATTTTCATCACACCCCTAGGTTTTTTTTTCCCCCGTGATTGGAAAATATAGTAATCACAAATTATAATGGATACAAATTATTAACCTTTACCCAATAAAATTTATTTAATTATTAAATAATAATAATATGTAAATATATTTTAATACCACAAATTAATTGAGTATAATTTAATAATTAATAAGAATTAATATAATACTTCAAATTAATAAAATATAATTTAACACTACAAATTAGTAAAATGAAATATATTAATTAATAAAAATATATTTTAATAATTCAAATTAACAAAATTTAATTGAATTTAATACGTCAAACTAATTTAATATATTTTAATTTAATACTTCAAATTAATAAAATATAATTCCTCGCTACAAATTACTAAAATATGATGTAATAACTAGAAAAAAAAAATGTAAGATGAGACAGGAGGACCTATCAATTAAAATATAATTAAATATTACTTTGGAATGACTAAAATACCCCTAAAACTAAAAGAAGGCCAACTTACCTGCATAACCGTAGAAAATTACTGAAACACCCCTACCACCCAAAAAATGGCTGAAACACCCCCAAAGCAAGAAAAATAGCTGAAATGCCTTTGAAGCCTAAAAAAGGACCAAAATACCCTTGAATCCTAAGAAAACACCAAAATTGAAGGAAATATAATGTATTATTCAATGAAAATGACTATAATACCCCAATACCTAAAAGAAGGCCAACCTACCCCACAAACTCAACAAATGACCAAAGTACCTCCGAAACATAAAAAATGACCAAAATACCCATGAAACCCAAAAAATGAGCAAAATACATTCGAAACCTAAAAATGACAAAAAAAACCCCCCCAAAACCCAAAAAAAAAGTCCAAAATACCTCCGAAACCTAAAAAATGACCAAAATAGCTCCAAAACCTAAAAAATGGCCAATTCCAGCGCTTTAGGTGACCTATCCCAGCACTTCAAAAAGCGCTGGGATAGGTCATTCTCCCGAGGAATGGAGAATGACCTATCCCAGCGCTTTTAAAAGCGCTAGGATAGGTCATTATCATTCCCTTATGGAGAAAGAGCTGTCACAGCGCTTTAAAAAGCGCTGGGACAAGTCATTCTTCATTCCCTTATGAGAAAGAGCTATCCCAGCGCTTTTAAAAGCGCCGGGACAAGTCTTATCCCACAAAGGAATGGATGGACCTGTCCCGGCGCTTTCAAAAGCGCCGGGACAGGTCTTTTCCCATAAGGGAATAGAGGGACCTGTACCAGGGCTTTCAAAAGCGTCGGGACGGGTCTTTTCCCATAACGGAATGGAGGGACCTATACCAGCGCTTTTAAAAGCGCTGGGACAGGTCCCTTCATTCCCTTATGGAGGAAGGCCTCTCCCAGCGCTTTTAAAAGCGCCAGAACAGGTCTTATCCCATAAAGGAATAGATGGACCTATCCCAGTGCTTTTAAAAGCACCGGGATAGGCCTTTTCCCATAAGGGAATGGATGGACCTGTACCAACGCTTTCAAAAGCGCCGGGACAGGTCTTTTTCCATAACGGAATGGAGGGACCTGTACCAGCGCTTTCAAAAGCGCCGGGATAGGTCCCTCCATTCCCCTATGGAGAGAGGCCTCTACCAGCGCTTTTAAAAACGCTGGGACAGATCTTTTCCCATAAGGGAAATCAGTAACCCTATCCCAGCACTTTTGGACTTCCTATACCAGCGTTTTTGAAAAACGCCGCTATAGGCCTCCTATTGCAGCGCTTTATAAAGCGTCGGTTTTGAGCCGCTGTAATAGGATTTCCTATACCAGTGTTTTCAAAAAGCGCTGGTACAGGCTTATCTATTACAGCATTTTGGAAAAACGCCGGGAAAAAAAACGCTGGTACAGGCCGATTTTTTTGTAATTGATATTTTAGTCATTCCTATCACAACTGTTGCTTCAGAATCTGCCTTTAGCACTAGTGGGAGACTTATAAGTCCACACCGTAGTAGGCTACATCCCAAGACTATAGAGGCAATGATGTGTGCTCAGAATTGGTTATGGAGTGAAATCAACAGTTAGCAATTGTCTAATTTCTATTTATAAAATCAAAATTGTGTTTTTATATTTGCTAGTTACAATTTGATGAAGTTTATTCCATTTTTTAATTCATTTTTGTTGTAAGCTCTTCAACTATATCTGGAGATTGTACATTTCAATCAATTCTTGATGATGGGGAGCCAAATGAAGATGATAGGAGTTGTGTCACAATTGTGGAAGATTAAACATTTTGTATTAATTTAGTAGCTTTTTTTAATTTCATAGACTTGTTGGATTAATTTGTTGGTTTGTAATTATTCTAAACTTGTGAGATTTATTTTGTAGCTTTTTAATTTCTTGGACTTGTTGGACTTTTGATACTTATTTCTTGGACTTGTTAGATTTATTTTATTTTTATGTTTAGCTGGTGATTTTAGTTATGATTTTGTTGATTAATGATTAAATGGTTATCTTAGCTAGGTGATTTATTGATTTAAAATCTTAGTTATGATTTATTGAATTATGATTATGATATTAGTTATGGTTTATTGATTTATAGATTTATAAGTAACAGGTGATTTATTGATTTATGATTAGTAGCCTATGATTTGGACTGATTTGGCATTTGGGCCACGTTATCTAGGCTTGAATTAGAATATGCAGGCTTGAATGTAGACAAAAATAAATTTGGGCCTCAATTCTTTTTTTCTTTTTCTTTTTTTTTTTTGGTTGGGCCACGAATTGGGCCCAATCCCTTAACGGGGCCCACGGGGCCCGGGCAAGGGCGGGTCCGGGCCCCGGGAAAAAAACCCGGTTAGTAAACGGGCCGGGTTCGGGCCACGAGTCTTGGCCCGCGGGTCAGGTCCGAGTATGGAAAAACCCAGCCCAAACCCAACTTGTTGCCATTCCTAGTTCAGAGATTCTGAAGCGATAGAAGGTTTCTGCTGTAAGTTCATCTACGAGGATTGTAGAGTTTAGGAATAAAGGTTTTGTACTAAATCTGAAACTTCTCTTTACTATAGTGGATTACTTTTTGGGAAGGTTTCCCTCCAGGTTTTTTACTGTGAAATTAGTTTGTTTCATTGGTTTTCCTGGGTCATCATATCTTATCTTATTTATTTTTTTCGCTGCATGATTTTGACATGATATTGATGTTTGTTTGTTTTAACAAGTTTTATTCATAATAAATCTAATTAACAACTTGGGTTTAAAACTTATTAATTTTATCAATCGGGGTCTAAATTTCCCAACAATATTGATAAACCAGTAGAGAAGAAGTTGATATAAACAAATAAATTATTGTTTCTATCTAAAAAGTTACTGCAAGATTATACTACGTTGTTATTTTTTTTAATTAAGATTTTTCTAAAAATCATTAGATGAAGAATTTAAATTGTAAGTAAATTAAAATTTTTATCAACTTAAAAATTATAGGCAAAGAAGATAAGAACAAAAAAAAATTTTTATATATATATATATATATATATCATATATTATATAATAAAAGTTGGGCTTAAACGCCCTGGTTGCGTTAAGTGGCTTCACCATATTGTAGAATTTGTTTTAGATTTTAAAAAAATATATAAAATTTTTCTTCTCCTATAATTTCTAAGTTAATAAAAATCTTAATTTGATTACAATCCAAATTCTTTATCTTATCCATGTAATCCTTATTTTTTACGTGTAGTGTATTAAAAAAAAACAACAATTTTCTTATTTTTTTTAATTACTACACTATACGTAAGAAAAATTTTATATAAAAAAAAAGTTATATATTACTAATAAAAGTCTAATCGATATTGCAGAATTTTTTTTTAGATTTAAAATGATAAGACACGTAAAAAATAGAAATAAAACCTTAGAAACATGGATAAGATAACTAATTTACTTAGATTAGGATTGTGTAACCATTAGTATTTTATTTAAAATTTAAAATTTTAGATAAAAAATAATTTTAGAAAAAAATATACGCTATTTTTTTTTTTTTTTTGGATAGAAACATTTTTTAACGATATATAATTGATTAGAATTTCACATAGGATAGGTGTTTCTTTAATTCCAAACCATCTAATAATTTCTCTTATAATTTAACTTCAATATAATTTGAATTATATGTCTAATAGAACTCTTCCAAGTCAATGCATCCTAAGTGATGAGTTTTAGTGTTTTACGTTTTTTTTTTTAATGTTAATTGTGATAATTTTTTTAATACATATTGTGGGTACCTAGGATGTACGGATCTTCGGGCCAAGGGCTTTTTGCCTTGTAGCTTTTTACACCGCATCCTCGGCATGCTTGGCAACTCCTCGGACGTCCTCGGCGTGCTTTTTCGCACGTCCTCGGACGTCTCCTGGGAGTCCCACATCGAAGGAAAACCCCCCCCACTTGCTGCCTTATAAGCTTTGAAGCGAAAGAAGTAGTGCACCATCAGTTTTAGTTATTCGAATAACTAAAACTGATGGTACACTACTTCCTTCGCTTCAAAGCTTATAAGGCAGCAAGTGGAGGGGACTTCTTTCGATGTGGGACTACAAGTCAAGCACTTGGTCTTAACTATCGAGAGGAGCCAAACCCGTGAGGGGGATCCAGAGTGAGTACGGATAGTCATCTCCCTGGCCTTACAAAGCGGACAAATCCCCATAATAAGGGCTCCTTTTAATGTGGGTACCTAGAATGTACAGATCTTCGGGCCAAGGGCTTTTTGCCTTGTGGCCTTTTACACCGCATCCTCGGCATGCTTGGCAACTCCTCGGACGTCCTCGGACGTCTCCTGGGAGTCCCACATTGAAGGAAAACCCCCCCACTTGCTGCCTTATAAGCTTTGAAGCGAAGGAAGTAGTGAGACTACAAGTCAAGCACTTGGTCTTAACCATCGAGAGGAGCCAAACCCGTGAGGGGGATCCAGAGTGAGTACGGATAGTCGTCTCCCTGGCCTTACAAAGCGGACAAATCCCCATAATAAGGGCTCCTTTTAATGTGGGTACCTAGGATGTACGGATCTTCAGGCCAAGGGCTTTTTGCCTTGTAGCCTTTTACACCGCATCCTCGGCATGCTTGGCAACTCCTCGGACGTCTCCTGGGAGTCCCACATCGAAGGAAAACCCCCCCACTTGCTGCCTTATAAGCTTTGAAGCGAAGGAAGTAGTGTACCATCAGTTTTTAGTTATTCGAATAACTAAAAACTGATGGTACACTACTTCCTTCGCTTCAAAGCTTATAAGGCAGCAAGTGGGGGGGTTTTCCTTCGATGTGGGACTCCCAGGAGACGTCCGAGGAGTTGCCAAGCATGCCGAGGATGCGGTGTAAAAGGCTACAAGGCAAAAAGCCCTTGGCCTGAAGATCCGTACATCCTAGGTACCCACACATATCTTTTTCCTAATAATTCTATTTCTCTTATAATTCCTAAATTGATTAGAAATCTAACATCTTCACAATTGAAAATGCTCTATATATACGGTTTTTTTAGCGTATTCCTATATATTTATATGCACAACTTCTTCATTTACGGCTTCTTTCTTTCTCTTTCTCTTTTTCTTTTTATTTAAATTTTTTGAAGATAGAAACACTACTTATTGTTCTAATCAATTTTTTCTCTCCCCATTATTAATATTAAGTTTGTATCTCTCTTTTTGCTTGTAGTAAAATGCTTTATTAAAACCACACTATTACAGGTATGCTTCTATTCTTTGTTTTTGTTTCTATGGTTTTGCTTATGAGTCATTAATGCAATTTTAAATCCATGAAATCAATTATATGAACCTCTATAAATATTTCACTTTTATGATTTGTCAGGCATCAATTATTATTTGAGTTTGTTTTGTTTGTAGTAGAATGTTTTATCAAAGCCACCATCCACACTATTAAAAGTATGTTTCTTCTCTTTGTTTTTGTTTTCTATGGTTCTGTTTATGAGTCATAAAGTCAGTTTTAAATCCATGAAATTCATATATAAGCCTATATACATATTTCACATTTATAATCTGTTCGGCAATAGTTATATTTGAGTTGGTTTTGTTTGTAGTAGAATGCTTAGCCACCATCAAAATTATTATAGGTATTGTAGGGACAATTTTTGTAGCCCAAGCCCAAGAAGGTATGGATTCGAGCCCACTGATCCCCAGACAATAAATTTGTAGAGAATGGGTGAAAGAGCTAGGCTAGAGATGAATAAACAGTATTAGACAACAATGTTTGTGGACGAATTTGTGTTAAAACGTGCTCGGACAGATGTAAATGCAACGTCCGAAGATGTGTTTTTCATTCATAAACTTGGGTTACAATTCTTGGAGCTACAATTATGAAGTACTCTCTTTTACTTCTGATTTTCGATCACCCCCCATATCAGAGGCATCCCTATCTTATATAGTACTCCCTTCCTACATCTTCACCGTCCACTTGTTGATCATCTAGACGCCCACTTGAGTGCATGTCTCATCATACTCCCCCTTTAGCCTTGTGTGAGTGGCGGTAGCTGAGAATGCACTGTTCAGGGGTCTTCTCCACATAAATGCGGCCAGGAAGGTAGGTGCAGTGCATTTAATGCGGTGGTTGAAGCCTGTCTCTTAGATATTTCTCTGTTCCTGTTATCCTCATGCGTGTCCGAGGTTCACTTCCCTTTTTACATTTGTCAGAAGGATCACTTGAGCTTCCCATACACATGTCGGGCCAAGCTTCTTCGGATCCGAGGATATTAGACTCCTCGGACATATGAACATCTCCTCGGATATTGCACGTGCTCCTCTCCAGACATGCTACTTTTACATGAGCCTCAGATTGAGTATTTTCATCTCTTCGGACTAACAGTGGTCTTCAAATAGGGTCTAGGGCCCAATACGTTAGGTTGGGCTTTTCACCCCCCCACAGGTATGTTTTTCTTTTTTGTTATTTTTGTGTGTGTGTTTTTTTTATTTATGGTTTTGCGTATGAGTCATTAAAAGGTAATTTTAAATCCATGAAATCTACTAGATAAACCTCTATAAATATTTCACCTTCTTCTATAAATATTTCAGCTTCATGATTTGTCCACATCAATTATTATTCGAGTTAAACTTAAAGGGATGGAGATTTATCCTTCTATCACGATAATATTATTCCTTTTTATCCTACAAAAATATGGTTAGTTTTTTTCTTCTTTCTTTTTTTTTTCGTTTTTCATTTATGAATTATTTGTACTCATCTTTTTTTTTTTTTTTTTGGTCTCTCATAGGCTTTATCTATTTATTATTTATGAATTATCAAATTTTGTATTTCCTCCTACAACAAGGGTTTCATCTTTTTTATTTCTAGGTTGTATTTGAGTTATGCTTATATGTGCATTATTAGATTAAATTAATTTTCTTGAATAGTAAAATTTTTATGTTACTATTTCCCATTTTTATTTTTGTTTTTAGTAATATTATTTGTGTGCACTACAAAAATGTCACTATAAGACAATTGATAAGTTAGAAGAGAATTATGTTTATTTTTTTTGGCAAATGAAATACCTTTGGTTAAGTTTCCATAGGTTTTTAATTATTAAATTTAGGAATTTTTTCATATAAATATGTTGTGTTATTGCTTGATACTTTTAAGAACAATAATTTATATGCAATTTATATAATTTAGATTCAAGTGATTATTGATTTATTATTTCTCAATAAAATTATAACTAAAACCGTGCAATGCAAGGGCATAATACTAGTATATATATAATCTAAAAAAATTTCTGTAATTTGGTGAAACCACTTGGCACAACTACGGCTTTTAAGCTCAACTTTTATTATATAGTATATAATATGATATGATTTGACTGAATTATAAATTATGCTCTCTAAGTTCGGTGAGCATTCCTTTTTGTCTATATATAGTTTCAATTAAATCTCTAAAATTTCATCTCTTTTTAATCTAGCTCTTTCTTTCACCTCCATCCAAACTATTAAGTCCCACAAAAATGATTTTTTAACTTTCAAAATTTGTTATTAAAAAAAATTCCAAAAAAAAAAAAAAAAAAACTCTAAACAACAAGAAAGAAAACGTTTTCTTATTAAAACCACGTTACCCATTGTTTCCCCTTTGTAATCGAAACCACGAAGTTCCAGTTATCGCTGCACTCTCGAAGAAAATTCCTTTACCTTCATCGGTTGATGGGGGTGGAAGCATTAGCAACGTATCAAACAATATAGTTTGCACAAGAAATTAGGATCACATCATTAGTATTCAAAGGTGATTTAGAGAATATCATCAAAGCTCTGAATGGTGGAGATTTTCAGCGTATTGTGTATTGATATATACTGCACGACATTTTATCCACAACAAGATCATTGAGGCACTATAAATTATCACTTGTAAGGGGTGGGGTAATAGGGTTGTTCATACTTACTTTACCAAAAAAAAGCTATAAGCTCATACAAGATCATCAAAGCTTTGAATAGTGGAGATTTTCAGCATACTGTGGGTTGATATATATTGCAATACATTTTATCCACAACAAAATCATTGAGGCACTATAAATTCTCATTTGTAAGGCATGGGGGTAATAGGGTTGCTCATACTTTAGCAAAAATAAGTTATAAACTCGTTTCCTTTATTGGCGTGGATGGAATCTATTCCACTAGACATACAAGAAGTATTGGACTTTGATTATGTTTTCTTTTGAATAAAAGGTTTGCAAGCCTAATTCTATACCAAAAAAATATTATATATATCAAAATCGAAACCCCCAAAGTCATTAGTATGATGCATCTCAAAAAATCCTCAAATATCTGTGTAAAATTTATTATTATTATTATTATTATTATTATTGAGTTGTGTAAGATTTTTTTTATTTTATTATTATTATTATTATTATTTTTGAGTTCATGGTTTAGGAAAAGATATCTGAAAATATTACTATTTATTTAGGGTATGATATCCGCTACCACAATATATATATATATATATATTTCACCCTTGACTCCAAGAGGAAGTATCATACACATACATATAGATTAGGTTAGAGTAGATTTTATCTAAGATTAAAAAAAATATTAAAAAAAAAAAAAAAAAAAAAAAAAACTACAAAGCTAAGATAACATTTGAAAATAAACCATTTCTTTGATGCACGATAGTAACCACCCTTGACTCCAAGAGGAAGTATCATACACATACACATAGATTAGGTTAGAGTAGATTTTATTTAAGATTAAAAAAAAAAAAAAAAAACCACCATAAAAGAACATATGGGCTATGGAGGCAAAGAAAGAATCACCATCGAAGAATCGGCACCAAGACCATACATATAAAAAGCTGGCACATTGGCCCATAATTAACCTACCAATCTGGGCCATTAGGTCCACTACTAATGGTCAGTTAACCATTTACAAGTCCTGTCCATACATCATATATCTCTAAAATAAACGCACAAATCTCCTCTCTCTCTCTCCCTCTTTGACTCTCTCTCTCTCTCTCTCTCTCTCTCTGCACCATGTCTGCTTCATCGGATTCAAGAATTCTGAAAATAGGCATAGTAGGCTTTGGCCCCTTCGGCCAGTTTCTGGGAAAGACCATGATCAAACAAGGCCATATTCTAAGGGCAACTTCACGGTCAGATTACTCTGAACTCTGTGCCAACTCGGGTATCTCATTCTTCAGGTAAGGTATATGTATGCACAAGTGTTCGTATACTATATGATATAAGTTATGTTTTTAAAAGTCCTAGTTAGGCCAAGTATCTTCTTTTTGCTGTTGGCTATAGAATACGGTAGCACAAAGATTTTGATACATATTTCTAAGATTTTGCATTCAAAGATCAGATTTTTCAAAAGGAGCACCAACCATTTCTTTTTTTCTTTTTTTTTTCAGAACAAAAGGGGGAGAAAGGGACTGTAAATTTTTCTTCTTCTACTATATTGATTTTAGATTTTTTATTTAAACATAAATAACAGCCTTACACTTGTCTAACATGCAAGAAAATGACCCTTAAAATGACATGAGTTAATACATTATAACCTCGTCACACGCATTTCGCGTTGCTATGCGATAAGACTTTATTTTTAGAAAAAAAAAAACTGTATTTTTATTTTATATATATACTTTTTATTTTGATAATCTAATTTATAAGTGGATAATATAATTTGAAAATTAACAAGTACTATCTTTTAGGCAATGTTTTAGTAGAAATTAGAGTTGCATTTTTACCGGATTGCCTTTTAGTTTTGTCTCTACTTAAATATAAACGTGTAAGGACATTTTTTAACTAAAAAATGATGAGGAATCTAAACAAAGAAAGTTCCTTAAATAATAATATAGATATAGAATAATAGTATAGATATAGGTGAAATTACAAGGTTTATAGGAAGCTACAAAAACGTTAAATTTTAACATCTGTTGCAAATCACTAATCTATTTATCTCAATCACTACTAATTTTATTTGTTTTAAGAAATTTTAATTACTATAGTTTCACAGAACATGGTTTATTTTAAGTAAAACTTAATTGCCAGAGTTTGAAGAAACTTAGAATATTAGTATGATTAAAACTAAAACCCATAACCTCAATTCTCCAGAGACATAGTACTAGTATATACAGTAATATGTATAGACTACAGACAGTAGGGAATTCGGGGAATTCTTTACGAATTCCTTAGTATGTTATGTGGATTATATGGAGAGAACGGAATAATAGAATCGATCTTTGAAGGAGAGGAGCGTTCTATTATCGAGTTGAAGCGCGTTTTCCTTCTGTCTTTATTTGAATGGAGGACCACTTTGAGTGGTCTTGCCATACCCTCTGTTTTAGATTTTGTAGATTTATGTATTTTTGGGTAGGCTTTTGCTGTTTTCTCCTCGTTTTTATTTACCAATAAAAAGAAAAAACATATTCCTTAATTCACTTTGTATTGTTACATAGAACATATTTCTTAATGCACAAGAGGGCGTATTCGTATGCCTATTCAATGTGCATATTACATATCCTATGCACTTTCAGGGAAGTAGGTGCATTTCTTGAAGCCGAAAATGATGTCATTCTGATATGCACATCAATCCTATCTCTACAAGAGGTTCTCAAGTCAATGCCACTCCATCATCTGAAACGGCCAACACTTTTCGCCGACGTACTCTCAGTTAAAGAGCATCCAAGAAACGTTCTATTGCGAGTATACTTACACATTGATACCCGTTAATATTATTATCAAAATTCTTTCATACATTTGCTTACTTGTGTTTAAACATGTTCACATATGTATTTTGTGTTGAATAGGTACTGCCACAGGAGTATGACGTGCTTTGCACTCACCCTATGTTTGGACCAGAGAGCGGGAAAGATGGGTGGAAGGGTCTAAACTTCATGTACGAGAAAGTTAGAATAAGAAATGAAGCTATCTGCTCAAGCTTCCTCCAAATTTTTGAAAGAGAGGTAACTTCTTATAGTATTCAATACTCCCATTATCTCCTATTACTATTATCTCTTAAACCTCTTAAAAGTATTAAATACTGTAATTCTCCCTCTCCTTACATATATAACAGACCCTTTATAAATTTAATTATTAGAATTCACTATATGTAAATGCCTGTGAAAAGTTTATAACTAGTGAAATTAATACGATACCTAATTTTTTTTTTTTTTTTTTTTTTTTTGATGGGATACCTAATTGTCAAATGTTTTGTAGTGCCATTACATGACTCTCCCAACAGGGAGAACCAGGATTTGAATCCTCCCTAAGTGACTTATCCATATACTAGTCATGAAGATATCCACATAAGCGGGGGGACACGTTTGATGGCTATGGGATAATCACCAGTCAAAACCTGTACTTCCTTTTATTTTTTGGGTTGGACAGTCAACTTTTTTTTGCTGAATCGGACAGTCAGAACTTGACTAAAGGGAAAAAAGATAAGACATAGCCATATATTTCTTTATCGTTTTTCTTAAAAATTATTATTACTGGGGCCACAAATTGACCTAGCTAAAGTTCCAACCCAATCCTGTCCAAAAAGTTTGTCATAGAAAACTCCAATCAGAAAGCAAACCCGTGCATAATCACCCTTCCATTTCCATCTTTTGAACCCAAAAATATCAGACACAAAAGGATGCAAAAGCCTTACAGATTTTATTTTATTTTATTATTTTAGAGGCCTTACACTTACAGTTACATTTTTTTTTTTTTTTGGGTTTTGTTTAATTGTTTCAAAAGATGGTTTTGTCAACCAAGACGTCAAATTCTAATAGTATTTTCTAACAACCAATACAATTGGGTAAGACCAAAACATGTCTAAGTTAAACTATTGCCTCTTCCCAATGTACTTCATCCCAACTTCACAACTATTCACTCTCATTTTTTAACAACTAGCCCAAACACTGCAACTCTCTTTTAATGAAATATTTCGTATTGAACTCTTGAATAACAACACTATATATCAGGGTTGCAGAATGCTCAAAATGTCTTGCGAAGAACACGATAAATTGGCTGCTAGAAGCCAGTTTTTAACTCACACCATTGGCAGGTAAAGCCACCTAATCGCAGTTGTAAAATTACTCAAAAAGGCCATCATTATAAAACTGAAGCCTCCACTTTGCAGGGTTCTGTCAGAAATGGAGATCCAGTCCGCATCTATAAACACAAAGCGCTTTGAAACACTTGTTCAGTTGGTATGCTCAATCAGTTCTAGTTCCTATAAATATTCTCTTCTTTCTTCCATCTTCTCATCAACTAAAAAAGTTAAAAAGGATATACAATGAAGAGACACACTAATGTTACACTATATGCAGAAAGAGGGCACCATGAACGATAGTTTTGATCTGTTCAGTGGGTTATTTGTACATAATAGATTTGCCCAGCAAGAGGTATGGACCAGCTGCACATGTTTTGAAAATGTCTTCAATAAAATTCCAAACACACACTAGCTTGATAAATTAACAGTTGACTCAATATGTCATGCAGCTACAAAACCTTGAACTTGCATTGCAGAAAGTTAAACAGAAGCTGATAGAGAAGATGAATGAGGAGAAGGATTTGAACGATTCTAAAGACGTGGAGTACTCTCGTTAAGAAAGATGTATTAATAGACATTGCTTCAAACTATTTTCTTGTATTTGAAGGATAAGCTTTGAAGGATAATCTAAACCTTTTTTTTTTGGGTGTAAGTAATGTAATATTTTATTAATATAAAGAAGAAGAAAAAAAGAGTCACCCAAGTATACAGGAAGTATACAAAAGGGGACCTTACAATCAATCACATAAATCTAGCAAATCAATAACAGATCATAAGGATTGATAATGTAAAATTGACATCCAATCCAACAAAGTTCTAAAGAAAAATAATTTGAGATCAGCCATAATTCTCTTAGTATCTTCAAAACACCGGTTGTTCCTTTCCCTCTACAAACACCACATCAAACAATATGGGCAGACATCCATGCATGGCTATTCTGATGACACCAATGAAGGATCATCTAAACCTTTGTCTTAGAATATTGAATTTAGAGAACTTATCCAAAGTACCACTCAAAGGCTTTTTTAAGAGAGAGAGAGAGAGAGAGGTAAGTTCTTTATTGTTGCAAATTGATTCACGTCTGGATAGAACCTGATACAACAGGCGGTAAAGATCCAAACCATAAAAGACTCTCAGTTGCATATTTTGACAACAAAACAACTACCCAAACTTAAGTTCCAAAATTTTGGGATTGTCTATGGATTCTCAACAAACTAGAACAAACTAGTTAGGGTTGATCACATTTATAGTACCACAATATGTATATATAGTGGATTTATTCATAATAAAATGACTGAATTTTACAATGGTTGTCAACCTACCACGAACCTCCTTTTTCTGGTCTTGGGACCAACTGTTAATATAATGTTTTGACACTAAGCAGTGGCATAGGCGGAGTTCCACTTTTCTATTTTGACCTATTTAATATTATCCCACAGATGTTGAGGTTGAGATTCCTTCCTGTTATCCAAGCAACATATTTATACATGAATGTGCTCGAAATATGGAAATTAGTAGACACAAATTACTGAGGACCATCACAATCAAAGTAATAAATAATATACCGGCTGGAATTTATCATTCAGACCACCAATGTACACTTACTCCTGAAACGTACCAACTTAAATACAGGATCGTTTTGGCCTGTATTGGCTGTTTCAGCTTGTTTCAATTGTTTTGATCAGTACTGTATCATTTGTTTTTTCTCTTTTTCTTAGTATATAATGAACAAATGAAACTTTGTGTTAGTGTATTTTATCTTTTTATTAATGTTGATCTAAGAATCTTAAATAATTTGTTTTGAATTGAGATTATATGAGTATATTTGTTTATATAATGATGAGTTAGCAAAAAGTAACTCCTATTTAATGCTCACAGGAAGGTGTCCTGCCCTTATATTTACCAAAATTGAAAGAATTATATTAAATCTACAGTCAGGTCATGGAAGAGATGTATAAAGCATAAAGACCATAATCTATTTCTCTCAGATCTCTCTCTACAGCAACTTTTAAAGAATGATATACAAATTAGTATGAAATTGAGAAGTCAGATTTCACCTGACACCTCATTGATTCTTGATTTCATCAACAGTGACTTCTTCTGTGTTTTTGCATCCCAATGCAGCATGACTAGGAGAATCTGGTATATCATAAGAGGGCTGTCCATTCTTCTGAGCTTGCAGTCCAGTAAACCGTGCAAGATCAACCCATTGCTGCAGCATTAAAGTGAGAATATTTAAACCAATATTGAGGAAAAAGAATTATTCATTCGGTAGGAAAGATACCACCATTAAAATAACTGTGCAATGCACATTCTATCAGAAGCATGAGCCCCAACACATTGCAAAATCAACAAAACTCATCCAAACTAAAAAATATAAATTCTTTTTTTTTTCTTTTTTTTTTTTACTTCTTTTTTCCCCCCCTGCTTTGGTCGTGTTATACTCTTAGTATGCTTCCCATGTACTTGGGTAGAACTCTTTCTCTTCTTTTAATAAATTTTTACTTATCAAAAAAAAATATTTATTGATTTTACAAATGTTTTACATTAACAACAATGCATGGATATCTTCCTCACAGGCTTTCTTCTCTTGTGACAAGCATATATACTCTAATAACATAAATTACGTAATTTCATATACATAAAAATATGTGAAATTAAGTTTCTGTAATGGTTCTTACAAAGAATTATATGGCTGTCCTAAC
Source organism: Quercus aquifolioides (assembly GCA_019022515.1). Taxonomy (NCBI): domain Eukaryota; kingdom Viridiplantae; phylum Streptophyta; class Magnoliopsida; order Fagales; family Fagaceae; genus Quercus; species Quercus aquifolioides. The sequence continues at coordinate 1,634,894 of CM032329.1, forward strand.
TTCATATGATCCATCCAGAAAGGGAAGAAAATTTATGAAGTAAAACATAAATATAAAGAGTAGAATATATAGAATATTAAGATGATTCTAACCTGAGTTCCCCAGTAGGAGTTGATTGTCCTAACAAAAAACGATAGCATATTTACAAGTAATATTTGAGAAGAAAACTCGTCAGAAATCCGATGCTCCACTATCCCAGCTATAATCTGCATTATAATTCATTCTGACGTTATTATCAAACTAAAACAGATACACAATTAAGATGAAAATATTTATATATTTTTGAGTGTCAGTTGTGTAAAGAGAGAGAGCTGTCTGCTAGTAAGTACTTTTTGATAACTTGGGAGCTTCATATTTGTTTCACAAACAGGCTAATGTGAAGCTGATACCAAGAAAATAGGTTGAAGCATAAAAATGACATCACTCAGATGACACTTGAAATACCACTGAACAAACTATAGTGTCCAAAAGATGTAATTACATAGGAAGTGGAAATGGTGCATATTTGAGGCTTTACGAAATTTTGAAATAATAAACCTATAGAAAGGGTTTAGGGGAGGGAAATTATTAGGTCCTCCCAGAGTACAACGACATGGTACTCCCTCCTCTCACACAAACGTTGGCTCCTACAATGAATTTAATTTTTAGGATCCACCATTAATGTGAGAGGAGGGAATACCACATTGTTGTACTCTTGGATTACTTAATAATTACTCTTGGGAAAGGGGGAGAGGAAAAGACACAGAAAAACATACCAACTCACACGAATTAATTTTGAAAGGTAATATATTATATATCCCTAATAATAATCATATGATATGCCTTCTATGACATCAAAGTTCCAAAGAGATTAAAACAATAAATATTATGCAGTTACCTCTCACAGTATACAAGGCAAAATGCCATCCTTCATTACATTTAATAGTTTAAATATGCATATGTATTGAATCCATATCCATCTTTACTTCTTTTTTTCCTGAATAATATCCATCTTTACTTCATCAATGATTGATTCAACAGAATCATCTCAGATCATTTCTTAGAACATATTTCTAATGTAATGATAATGTAGCAGGCCCTTCCCAATCAAAAGGAAGCCAGGTGTGTATCAAAAAAAAAAAAAAAGGAAGCCAGGTGTTTTTCAATGCCTTCAAAAAAACTGTCATTACCATATATATATGTACTTTAGTTACACTTAAAGAAAAAAAAAAAAAAAAAAGGATGTATCTTTTACCTCTAAATTATTTAAATGCAAAAAGGTTGCAATAACAATACTAAAATACAATTGATTAGTACAAGCATCTGAAATTAGTACTCTCTCTACCTGATAACGTAGATTTGCTGAAGTTCCAAGAAAGCATCCATAGACAACTGCTGTTTTGAGTATTGGTGATCTTTTAGTACGTTGATTAGCAACCAGCGCTGGATTGAGGAACCTACGAATTGCATATAAAACATTCGAGGCTGCCACAGCTCCAATACTGGAAATAAATCCTACACTAGCAAGTTTCAAACCACCAAAAAGCACTGATGCAACTCTATGACTGAGAATCCAGTTCTTTCCAGCAGGATTTTTTTGAAATGCATTATCAGGGATGGACCCAAGGAGACCTTGCAAAGCATCTATGCTATCAGGAACATTTACCTCATCAGCACGTGAAAGGAACGACAGGGTTGGAGCAGGAAGCCAAACCGTAAAAAAATCAACAACCGTTCCCCTGACAGTATCCGTAATGACATAGTCAAGCTCTTCAAAGAACTTTTCTTTACGCCTCTCATACTGTGCTAGAAGAGTAGTTGTTATAGAGATAGCTTCTTCTATAGCTAATCTATGCAAGAATTTAGGATCTGCCAACAATCTTTCCCTGAAACCCTGCATCAAGATGAGCTGTGGTCAACTTGTGTGCCTATTCAGACTTTCCTTCTCTATTTCTTCATAACATCAGAAGATAAACAATTGGTATGGTCCAACAATGTACAAAATTTTATAATAAAACATAGAGAAAATTCTCTTGATCAAATACCAAAGTAAAAGTTTCATGTTCACAAACTGAAATACCTGGAAACGATGAGTCAGTTCTGAAATAAGAGGATATTTCTCCAAATCAAAGAAGTTCTGTAGTACCTCTGGTGATACTAAACCAAGATCAAGTCCTTTTTGAAGGTCCTGAAAAGTATATCAACATTAAGGACTTCATAAGACAAATGAAGTTCATTAGGGAGGTGACACTTAATAAAAACATTCCTAAATTGCAAACCTAACAAGCCCACCGCATTTTACAACTTCCTGCCATTATATCCAGAGTAGTTATATCCAAATACAATCACCATCACTGCCAAGCCTTAGTCCTAAATTTTTGGGGGAATTCATATAAGTAACTACTACTGTTTTAAGTCAAATAATTTAGTGATTAAATTTTACATTAGCCATCAATCTATCAAATCATAAAAAAGAAAGGTCAAATATTTATCTTACATTGTAAAACTCAACCCAGTTCCTCAATTCATGGAACATGTACAAATAATATCTCTACACATATAGACTATTACAAGATGCCGTATCATGTAACACAGTATAGATTTTGGTTCAGAACAGGTTATTGTTTGAAGTAGAGAATTACCTGATTATTGGTTACTTTGACTTGCAACCAGAATAATCCATCTATCAAATTCAAAATACTAATTTGATTTTAAAAGGTATATTTCAACTGATTCAGCAACTGTTGTTTACACAATCAACTCACTCAGTTGTTCAAATTGTCATTCTTTTTTTCATTTCATATTCTCGTATTGTTGTACATGCTATGCTTCTCTTCAAGTTTCATGATTGCTAATTATTCATTTCATATTAAATATAAATACCAAATTGTGCATCCATGAATCTCAACAAGGTGACACCACTAAACAAGTCATAAAGAACTTCTATGATGACAATTATCTCAACTTGTGGAAGTCTTCAGAGGAACAGGTTGGTCCTCCAAAATTTTTGTTGCTACAACTATTTGTGCACATTTATGGGAAACTTTTACTCATACCGATTTTACTAAAAATTGAAGAAGGAGACGGGGGTATAATTTCAGCCATCTCCTCTGGAATGACACCCTAGAGGCTAGAGTGCATCGTCCGAGCTTTTCTACACCTCAACCTACCATAGATAGAAATTTAGAAGTTGCAATTGAATTTCAATAGAATTTCCGTGCCAACTTTTACCATAATTTGAGAAAAGACAAATAACTTGCAGATCTTCAATCTTAATAAACATAATATGTGCATGAGGAGACAAATGAAAAGGCCACAACTATTTAATTTGACTATTTGAGTACTGTAAATTATTCATAGAAGTAAGAGTTTAAATGGATAAGGTTTGTCAACTAACCAGCCCAGAGTTTAAATGGATAAGGTTTGTCAACTAACCAGCCCACTCAATAATAGTTCAAATTCCTTTTTCTATATGATTCTTTGTCAATACTTACGATACTTTTTGTGTTCATTATCGTGAACATGAAGTAATTTTCTCTTTTTATAAATATTATTAATTATCAAAAAATAATAATTCGAATTACAGGACCTCAGATTCTAAATAGTACATCCAAAAAGAAGACAAATGTAAGAATCAACCAAGTCATGCAAATCAATAGAAGGCATCATTTTTCCATGAAAACAATTAAGAACTAACCTGTGGAAGGGCATCTCTCCTCCTGCCAGCTGCATTCATTACCCGAGCAATCTCAGCACGATCAAAACAATTTCTACTACAAGGACTGGCAGCAGAATACCACAAGAAATCAGCAACCGGAACTTCTCCCTCTCTCCTTATTTGTTGCCTTTCAGGATCAAGTAATATAACCACTTGGTTTTTCTTTTGCAACTTTTTTGAAATTCTTGCTGGCAGCCCAGTCCCCCTTGATCCATACATAACATGGCTTGCACCCGTTACCACTACTAGCATGCCAGTGGCTCCTCCATCCACCATGGTTTGTAAAATGATCTGGGACATGCTATATTCCTCTACTACTCTTGCTTGTGCAGATAGGTATGAGCTTGGCCCAAAAGGAACAGATTGATTTGGAGAATTCATATCAATTGGTGATCTGCGTGAGACGGAAGTGAAGCCCGAACCAGCTGGAGGGGCATATACTTTACGATCAGCCTTTGAAAGCCCACGAATTCCTTCCGCTTGGACAGTTCTTAAAACCTGTTAATATCAAAATAATTTTTATGTTCTCCAAAGTTACTACATCGAGTCATGCATAAGCTGAGAGAATAAAATGAAAGTAGTGAAAGAACTATGCCATAGTGGTGGACAATCAGACCCATGGCAGCTATAAGTCATGTACCATTCATAAACTGTCAAAAGCCAAAAGACCATTAGAAGGTTTGCATTACTACTATGGTCCAACATCTTAAAAACATTACATAATATACTAAAACCAGGGCATACTCAAAGTTAACTTGCTTGGAGTGATACTATAAGCAAATAGATTACTTTGTTTTCTATGTGCATATATCATCAGTTCCCTACCCAAGACAGTATAAGGAACAACTTAGCAAAGTGCCTATTGATTTATGTGAAAAAATGCAGGAGTACCTTTAGTGGTGTACCACAAGCAACAAGCCGAACTCCATTATCGCGACAATAGCTTAGAAGAGGCTGATACTCCTGCCAGCGTTGAGGCGGCCAATGTGATGCATAAGACTTCAATGTTTCTCCATCTATTCTGCCATCATATAGACCTTGACATAAGCAGCAGAGAAATGTGATAGACAAAGAATAAAAGGGAAGTATGCGTTAAAAACTATTCAAAAACTGCACAAACATCTTCATGTTCCACAACATAAAAGATACATTACCTACTCATACACTATGAAAGACAGACCCTTTTATGATATTACAGTAACAAATGCAGTGTTAGCAGTTAGCAACTAGCGCTTTCCTTTTTTCTAGGGTCCATGGGATATTATCACTTCAATTCCGAGTTCTCAATTCCTTCGATTGGCTAGAGGCGAGTTCAAAGGGTTATTCCTTAGACAGGTTCCCTACATTATCAAAAAAATTACTACTTCAATTCTGAGTAGTAAGTCATAATTACTGGTTTATTGTATCATTACCTTATTTACCTATTTACTTTAGCTGTCAGAACCATAAGCCATGAAAACTAGGTTTAGGATCTTCAATTTACATGTCACAGTTCTAACATAACCTTGTGGAGTGTAAAGTTAGTCCAACCATTCATAAATTGAAATCAGCACTGGTTAGTGAGACATAAATTGTCATAATCAATTCCTAACCATTCATTGAAATTCTTCTGAACTTAAATGAAATTCTCAAGCTTCTTAACTAGCAATAACTAAACTAATACATTCAAATTTACAAGGAATTTGATTCATTTTAAAGAAAGAGAAAAAGAAAGAAAACCTTTTATCCATGTACTGATTGAGTTGGTCCTGAAGATCACAAGGGAATGCCTCAAGAGCCAAAGAAATTGACCTATCAGACTCAGACTCAACGCACCGTTTCCTCAAGTTCTTAACGATCTCGAGCTCCAATTCCTTATCGTCCCGAACAGGCACGTGCTCCGCTTCCCCTAAATACACAACCCTCGCGTTCATCAACTTCTCCCACACCTTTCTCTTGTCTTTCCCCACCGCCATCGGCTCTCCGATCACCGCCGCGTCGTAAATCCTCGAAGCAACCACATCATCCTCCGCCGCAGATTTCTCTTTCTCCGGCTCCTTCATCGCCGGAAGATTAGGCGGATTATCCTCCGCACGCGCCACCGCAGAACGGAGAGCATACGCGCCGGCGGTGAGGACCGGAGCCAGTAAGACATGCCGTCTCGCTGTGCGCGCTGGCGGAGAGTTTTATTACGTGGCGGCGGTTTCTGCGGGGATTCGCCGGAAAGTTCGTCGCCGGAGAGTAGAGGTACCGGTTGTGTGTAGTAGTGGTGGTGGTGGAGCGTCCAAGTCAATGTATGTGTGGCGTTTCATTTTTCGCAGGCAACAATGTTTGAGTTGTCAGTGACACAGGGCTAACATAGAGAGTCAGAGAGATAAACAGTAGTAGTACTTTTTTTCAGCTTTGGATGAGTTTTGTGTTACTGTTTATAACTACGTGTTTGTTTTGGCGCCCTTTACTTGTTTGGAATTTTTTGGCGCCACATAAATTGGTAAAATACGTGTAGATTTGGATTGGATGTTTGGACAGTAAAAGTACATGCACGTGAGCATTCATACAACTACAAGCAGACACTCCATTTGATAAGCACGAATTCTTTTTTTTTTTCTTTTTTTTTTAAACAAGATTGTATTATATTTTACCTATTCACTCTTAAGATTTTGTGGCGCAAATTTTTTTTATAAGGTAGAAGTATATATCTTAAGAAATAAATTTAAAAAATAATACTTAAGGTATTATTTTTCTTTCATCGTATACAAAAATTAGTCGCTAACCCGTGCAATGCATGGGAAAAATTTTAGTTTATATTGAATATTTATTTATGGTAGTTTAAAATATTATTTCAAATCTTCATTTCATTTTATTTTGGTTGGAATAACTTATATAATTAAATGAAATGCTTACAATAAGAGATGACATTAATAATATACTATATATAGTTAGTGATAATTCAAGATATCATTCAAATATGACAATTTTTTTTGTTTTAAAAAAAGAACAATATTAATGCATTGAAATAGAAAATACTATATTGTCCAATAGATATTACAACTTTAAAAATAAAACATGAGTAGTTATTTTTAATGGACTGGGGTAATAGTACAACTTTTAATAGAAAAAAAAAATCTGATTTAAAATTTTTTGGAGTAACACTGTAGTAAAAATGCCGAAAGGAAGCAAGGAATTCCACTGAAAAATGCTACAAATACATTTGGGTTTTTTTTTTTTTTTTTGAGCAGGTACATCACTGTTTAGTAGAGTCTTAATACATGGGGGACGCTGCTCCATCCAATACATCATTGTCTAGCAAACCCAGCCAGTTCTTTGCTTCACATGCTATCTTCTCTATTGGTCCATTTGTTCAAGGAAAGCCATAAGAGAAAAATAAATTCCTAATAGAAGAACCAACTACGAAGTAGTCTAACATCATTAAGGAAGGATGTGGCCAATGCTCAAATTGGTAGGTCCAGCTGACTTTACTTCATCTACTGGACTTTTAAATTCACACTCTACATCAATTGCTTGAAGCCCCAAATCCACAGCGGCCATGTACACCCTTCAACAGGCTATCTAGACTGATTATTTCTTTAAGCTTCCATATATTCCATAGCAAGTGTACAGGTTGTTTGCACCAAATCCACTACTAACTTCAGAGTTTCATCCACATGCCTTTGGTACTAATACAATCAACTGGATTGGTTAAAAAAATATATCAAACACTGGGAATATAAAAATACAAAACTTGGTATTATGTATATGATACCGTTGAAAGATTTAAATATCATTGCAGGCTTCCTGAATTCCACCCATCACAAAAGCCACGAATTACATCAAATTGGCCTTTGAAAAAGCCAACTCTTTACATCACACAAAAAATGACATTGAGAAAATAAGGCCAACAAATACATCTCACCCTGATTAAATCAACAACATAGCATCACATTCCCTACTTATCTTCCTCCTTGCCACTCTCCATGTATTATGACTTCTAGAACAACAACAAAAAATCACTTACAAATTTTATCAAATAGCTCATGTATGTGTAAGAAAAACAACACTAAATGAAAAGAGAGTACCATGTTGCAGCAACACCAGCATCAATATAACCAAGGTTGTTTTTTCTCTCAAGGCTTGTGCAAGCTCCTTTGTGCCAAAAAATTGAATACATAAAATGAGGTTTTTGTAGGTACCTATGTATTTTTGATACCACATAAATAGGCAAGTTTGGTTATGAAGTTAAAAGATTTCATGTACATACTCCAATTAAAAGGTACTATGACACCATATACACAGGCAAGTACGGTTATGAAGTCAAAAGATAAAAAATCTGTAATATGCCTTTTGATTTTGCATAATGATAGAGGTATTCATTAGAGTTTGCTATTTGTTAAGTCTCTCTCAACCATCTCTCTGAATCTCTGCCTCAAATTTATAATATATTGCATAATCATATATAACTCTCAAACAACTATACTAACCAACCCCAACATTCAAAAAAAATTCCCACAGAATCCAAAATAATGGCAGCCCCAACATAACATTCCGTAGGCTATCATATAAGAAGACGACAATAACACTATATATCAAACCATAGCCTTTTGTAATTTCTTGTAGCTGAATTCTTTTAAACAGAGAACAAAAGGCATATTACAAATGAATCTGAGAACAAACACCTGAGCATTCCAAACATGTTCAAGAAATACCACAAATGAATTGGCAAAGAAGAATCAGAGAACAAACACCTGAGCAATCTATCAAACACATGTTCAGCAATCTCAAACAACTATACTAACCAACCCCAACCTTCAAAAAAAATTCCCACGGAATCCAAAATAGCGACAGCCCCAACATAACGTTCCATAGGCTATCATATAAGAAGACCCAGAGATTATAATAATTTATAAAAAGGGAAAATCAATTTAAATGAAGACGACAATAACACTATATATCAAACCAAAACAAACCCATAATTGAAATCAAATAGAAGAATCCCAGGAAACCAAAAATCCAATAAAAATTGCATAACCAAAAAAAGGGAAAAAGAAAATCCAAACCAATGTAAAATGAAGATGAGAAAAACACTATATATCAACTAAAACAAACCCAAAATTAAAACCAAATAGAAGAATCCCAAGAAACCAAAAATCCAATAAAATTTGCATACAAAAAAAAGGGAAAAAGAAAATCTAATTACAAAAATTTCATGATGCTTCTTTGCCATAGATTTGACAACAAAGGAAGAAGGAGATAAAATGGAAATCTGCACAAAAAAAAAAAAAAAAAAAAAAAAAAAAAAAAAAAAAAAAAACTTAAATCCAGAGCAACCCACAACCACAAACCAACAAAATTCCATGAAAACAAAAACAAAAAAAAGAAAAAAACTTAAATCCAGAGCAACCCACAGCCACAAACTAACAAAATTCCATGAAAAATTGAAGCGGATAGAGAGAGAGCAATATATAGAAATTAAGGAGAGTAAAAAACATGTTTAATTACCTCAAAATAATTTCCCGACATAGAATATGATGGGCTAGATTGAGCGACGATGGAGAGGCAAAGAGAAATCGATGCAGTGGCGGTGATCCATGGTGGCGGTAGCGGCGGGAGGATCTGAGTTTTGGGGTGCCAGCGTATATGAGAAAACAGAGAGGTTGTGGGGTTTAGACGTGTATTAGGGTTTGTATTTGTATTCTGTTGGGAGATAAATTGATGATTCTAATATAATATAATAATAAAACGTTAAAAAGAATTTATTTTTTTTTAAAAAAAAAAAAAAGGGTGACGTGAAGGCTGATGGGGTAGTTGTATTTGTATACTGTTGGGAGAGTTAAATTGATAAATTATAATATAACAAAACATTAAAAAGAATTAAAAAAAAAAGGAAAAAAAAGGTGACGTGGAAAATTGTGAAGTTAGCAAAAGCTTCGGTTATATATATATATATATATATATATAGATTATCACAGTTATTAGAAAAAATAAAAAATTTATATAATTACTCCTTCACTCGCGAGATACATAAATAAATAATAATAAAATAAACTAAATGAAAAATTTACACAATTACTACTTATTATCACAATCATATATTTTTACACAACTTTATATAGACGTGTAATTTTTAAATTTAAAAGACTAAAATATGATTTAACACACGAAATTAAACAAAGACAAAGCCAAACCTCAAAGCGAAAAGACTAGCCTAAGAGCATCTTCAATGGCTTTTTTAAAGTCAAATTTAGAGCATCAATACCTCCAAAATCCACTCCAACAGCTTCTCTATCTCTATTTTTTAGAGTAGAGTTGCTACAATGTTTCTCTATAAGTAGAGAACACTGTAACTTTTACTATTCATCCTTCAAATGTTTTTTTCTATTATAATAATCAGGTATTGAATAAAAAAAATGTTGGAAGATGTGTAGTTGTTAAAAAAAGAATAAAGAATGAATAAATAAATAATATTTAAATGAGATAAAGAATGAGATAGAGAATCTGTTAGAAAGTATATTTGAAAAAGTTGGTAGTTAAAGGTAAAAGTCACTGTTCATTCTCCAAACAGTATAAAAATTTGAAGAATCTGCTGAAGATGCTCTAAACTATACATTCTTGTTCTCTAAAAAAAGAAAAAGCCAAAAACCAAAAACACTGCATCCTAGGGTGCTGCTGCATTCATATGAGTAGGGAGAAATTTGACATTGTAGAGGTTAACGAATTCATTGCTAGCACATAATCCGCTTCAAGCTGGATTTGGGTGTAACCCAGAGTCGAGCAAGTCGCAACCTAGAACGAAAAATCTAAAGTTTAGTAACTAATTATACCCTCAACACATCCCTATCCTATGTTTTTAGAGGAAAAGTTAAGAATTTAAATACCCTACTCATTGTAACTATCAAACTGTTAAATCTTACTTGGGCTTTAGTCAGGGAGAATTCATTGGTAACACGGGGCCTTCCACTAATGACTAAAACGGCGCAACGGGCCACCAAGCATGAAGCAACTAATCCTGGAACCTATATTTAATGGTTTGGCCATCACCTATTGCCGTCTAGGTTCTAGAGTACCATGTTTTTGCCAATAAGAATTGCACCCCAAGTATGGGATATGCCGCGAAGTTTTTTGGCAAATTTTTAAAAATTAGAAAGACAATTATTACATTTACATAGTTTGTACACATTTGCATGAATAATTTACAATATCGTATACTGTTAATACAAATATGTGTTGTACACATTTATTTAATTTACAGTGTACATGAACAATGAATGTAAAAGCACAATTTTTCAAATCAATTTTTGGAAAGTGACATTGTTGATTGTAATGTGCACAGTGCACTATGCAGCTCTATAAGGAGCTTACATGATTAGGGAATGTAATTTTAGACCAACTAAACTTGGTGTTGCCCCACAAGAAGTCTCATTTAAATTGGCCTTAATATGATTAAAAATATATAAATAAATAAAAACCCTTATAAATGTTTTACTTTTAAATTTTAATAGTTCTTGTAGGGGGTGGTTTCGAGCGCTCTCCACAGATTGAGAGAGTGGACCCAAGCCCAGCTAACCCTCCAATAAATTTATAGAGTATGGGCTCAAGAGCTAGGCCTTAGTGTTAGGACATATGTGTTTCACATGCTAAGAACATATGTCTTACTTATTTATGTAAATTGGCTAATCCTTTGACAAAACGCACTTTACTTGTAATTGGGTAGATCTAGGTGTTTTTAATACTTCAAGAAACCATGTTTCAAGATCAAGTGTTGAAGCCATCAAGTCTGTCCAAGAAAAAGCAAGTTGAAGTGCAGAATTTTTAAAGCTCGACACCTCTCGATAGCTACCTCGACACCTGCTATCTGTCGAGATTTAAAAAGTCAGAATTCCAAATCTGATTTTCTAGGGATCCGTGAATATGTTTTTGGGGCTTCTTTTCTTCTAACCCTAAACATATAAAAGGATTATTTTAAGAGCCGTTTTGGTAGACACAAGTTGTATTATCATTGAGCAATCTCTGTTTATGCAAATTGTGCTCAACAGACGAAGTTCTTGACCTAGTTCATCCTTCATCAAGAAGTTGCTGTGTCTTTGCACCATAGGGTTTTGTAACCAAGCATCTTCCTGCTATTCATCACGTGGATGAACTGAAGAACTTTGCAGCCAACCATTCTTCCTCAAGTTGGTGTTCTGAAGTCGCGTACTGGGATCCGCGCATTGGTTAGTCACGTACTTGGGAGCCGTGCATCAAAGGTGGAAATTGTCACTACAGATCAAGTCCAATTGGGTATTGGGGTAAGGGTTCAACTGTAGGTTGGTAAGGTACTTGGGATTCCTTTCTTGTAACCGCTTGATTTGATAATAGTGGAGTTTCGGGAGTGGTGACCTGAAAATCACCCGGTGGGGTTTTTGCCGTTAGGGTTTTCCCCATTCGTAAACAAATCACCGTGTTATTTATTTTCCGCTGCATATTTAGTATTTGGTGATTTGTTTGTGCTTCCACGCAATTGCATGCTTAATTGATTAATTAAACAACTTGGCTAATTAATTAATTAATTAGGGTTTATCACAAGGGGTCATTCGAAGTGTGACCTAACAAGTGGTATCAGAGCGGGCACACTCTGATTAGGATTTAATCTTTGCTGTGTTGATCCATTGACCCCTGTTTGTCATGGATAGAGGACAATCCTTAATTATACCTCCTTTATTTGATGGCACTAACTATGCATACTGGAAAGTACGCATGAGAGCTTTCTTGCAGTCTTTAGATGAAAAAGTGTGGCAAGCTGTAGAGATTGGCTGGACTAAGCCAACAGAACAACCGGCCGAGTGGGATGATGCTAAGATCAAGGCGGCCAACTTCAACAGCAGAGCGCTGAATGCTCTTTTTAGCGCAGTCACCAATGAGGAGTTCAAGAAGATATCCTCAACTGAAACTGCTAAGGAGGCTTGGACCATTCTCCAGACAACCTATGAAGGCACAAAGGCTGTCAAAGACTCAAAGCTTCAAAGGCTGACAACAAGCTTTGAAGAAATAAAGATGGAGGAGGATGAGTCGTTTGATGAGTTCTATGCCAAGCTCAAGGACATAGTGAACTCAGCCTTCAATCTTGGGGAAACCATCCCTGAACCCAAGATTGTAAGGAAGGTGCTCAGATCTCTACCTGAGAGATTTCATGCCAAGATTACGGCGATTGAGGAATCAAAGGATATAGACATGATTCCTTTGACTGAGCTGGTTGGAAACTTGCAGACCTATGAGATAGGTTTATCTAGGATTGGCAAGACCAATAAAGGCAAAAGCATGGCCTTGAAGGCGAAGAGCAGTGATACAGATGAATCTTCCGATGATGAAGATTCTAAGATGAAGTCCTACATTACTCGGCAGTTCAAAAAGTTCATGAAGAATGCCAATGGAAGGAGCTTCGACAAGGACCGCAGGCAGTTCAGTTCTTCTCAGTTCAAAAGCCAAGACAAAGGGAAGAAGGATGCTAGGGAGGCCGGTCAGTATACTGTTCCAGCAGGACCAAAGTGCTTTGGTTGTCATGGGTTCGGACACATGAAACATGAGTGTCCTACATATCTGAAGAGCATTGGGAAAAGCAAGGCCCTTGCTGCAACCCTGAGTGACACTGAGCCTGAAGATGATTCCGACACTGAGGATGACGGAATCTTAAATGCCTTCACTGCCACAGTCAATCCTACTGAAGGGATTGTTGAAGAAGTGAATGAAGAAGAATTGGTGGAGTCGAAGTTTGAGAAGATGGATGATCAAGATGATATCCATTCAGCCTATGAGAAGCTATACAAGCTATCTGAAAAGCACGAGAAATTATATAGGCTGGCCACCAAGAAGCTCAGTGAAGTGGAACTCGATCGTGAAGAGTTGTCCACAAAGTTTGATGAGGCGAATCAAACTATTGGAGCATTAAGATTTGAGAACAACTTTTTGGCTGAAAAGACCAAGAAGCTTGAACTGGAGCTGTTTCAAGTCAGAGCTCAACTGGAGAGGACCTCAAGTGCAAAGCTCGATGAGATGCTTAGCAATCAAAAACCTGCTTCGGATCGAACTGGTTTGGGGTATGGTATTTCTTTCTCTAATACTGCCTCTACTAGCAATACTGTTTTTGTTCCTGCTGCTAATAACATTGAAATTGAGAACACTAATATTAAAACTGAATTAGCTAGTGAGAACTTAGACAAGGGAAAATCCATCCTAGGAGCACCCCCTAAGCTAGACAAGAAAGATGCTAATAACCCTAGGGCTAAGAAGGCTAACTCTCATAAGCCTAAACAAAAGAAGCAGCATCTTTGTCATCATTGTGGAGCTGCCGGTCACACTCGACCAAATTGCTATAAGTGGCTAGCCACTCAACAGAGCAATGGCATGATAGCATCTGGAAGCCAATCTCAGCTTCAATCCTCTCTTGCTCCTCTTGGAGATCTTCTGAAAGCCCTCATGTTCCTTTCGAACTTGAACGGTCTAAATTCTTCCCCCTCACCACCTGTTCAAGGATTCAATCAAAGGAAAGGCTCTTCCAAGGCATGGAAGAAAAAGGACTCTAAGTGATTTCATCACTTTCTTTTCCCTTCTTGTTTTTCTGTTAGTTGCATTGCTTGTGTGTTTTATTTTTCTGCTGAGTCAGTCTAGTTTTTGCTTTGCTTTGTTTAACATGTTTTTGTTTGTTTATTTTCAGTTTTGTTTATTTTGTTTTTGATATAAAAATAAAAAAAAAAAAATTGAAAAATCAGAAAAATACAAAAACAGTGTGTGTTATGTGTACTTTGGTATTTGTGTACCTTGGATGGCCAATGAAACAAAGTTTTCTAAACTTTGTATCTTTTGTAGCTTAGATGAGCATCTCTATGCACAACTAAGCAAGTGAGCTTTGTGGCTCTTGTTTGTGATGAGTAAGATTAGGTTATCTCTTTAAACTTAACACTCATATCACTCTTTTTGACGGGTAGGACTAGAAAATCCTAAGAGAAAGGCATTAATAACCATCTCACCACTGTTACCCGCCAATCATAGTATGACACCTGTATGCTTCGGCATAGCAAAAGTGCAGTGTCATAGACACCTGTATGCTTCGGCATAGCAAAAGTGCAGTGTCAAAGACATTCGTATGCTTCGGCATAGCAAAAATGCGATGTCAAATGCTTAACATCTTGGGTATTTCTTTTCTTTCTTTTTATGCCCATGCAATGATATGCTTAAAAGAAAAATATGCAAAGAAAATATAAAGCAAAAAGATTAAAGATGCTTTAAATATGGTTGCAAGCGTGTTTTCTAGGAGATGTGGGAGTTATAGGATGTACCTTGAAGGTGATAGTCCCCATCAAACAGTTATGATTGTGTGTGAGTTAAAAGTTATTTACTCATATCTCAGATCGTCATAACATGTATACACATATGCAATCTTGCGATGTTTTTCACACACAACACGCAATATTCTTTGCTACTTTTGATACATGTGCAGGTTCAATGTGATTTGGCCATCACAAGTGTTTACATATGCTAGTGTATGCTCACTAAACTGTCATAACTTGTTTTTGAAATATAAAATTGGTTAGACTTGTTTAGTGTGTGTGTGTGTTTTGCATGATCCTTGTGCTTAATTTCTTGATGAGAGATGTTTTGAGAGGTTCTTATGTTGAGTGGATCCTTGTTAGAGATGTGTGTTGGATTGCATTCATGTCTGTGTTTTTCCCTTCTCGAAAAACTGCTCTTTTACTGAGTCTCGACACCTTCCTCGACACCTCCTCGATACCTGGTCATCTGTCGAGATTCTCAAGTTGTTTCTTATCGCAATCTCGACACATCCTCGACACTTGGTCGATCGATCGAGAAAGGTTCTGTCCTCTCGACACCTTCTCGACACCTTGTCGATCGATCGAGATTCATGTTTCTGAATTTTGTCTTACTCCTCGATACCTCTCGATACCTTCATCTGTCGACGGCTTATTCCTCGATACCTTCCTCGACAGCATACTCGATACCTCTCGACACCTCAGCTGTCGAGAATTACTGAGGTGCCTATTTAAAGGCTGATCGCGATTCTGAACTCATTTTCTCGATTTCTCTCGATCTCTCCGTGGCTGTTCATCTCCTTTTCACTCTCCTTTCACTCAAATCCTCCAACCCTCTTGGATCTTGCTCATTCTTGCTTCAATCTCTTGGTAAGATCACTTTTTCCCTTTCATTTTCATGCATTTCATGTTTTGAAAACCTAGTTTTGGGATTTTTCATAAAAATTTGGGGTTTTTCAAAATTGCTAAGTTTTTATTGAAATTTTGGGTTGGGTTTGGACTTAAATGATTTCAAAATGTCATACATTGCATTTCATGTGCATTATAATGATATTTTCATGCATTTAGATGTGAGTACTTTGTTTATATGCTGTTAGGAATGGATTGGGCTGAGCCCATGATGATATTTCTGTTTTGCATGTCACATGTTCATGCATTCCCATGCATACGTACTCTTTGTTCATATATATGTTATATTTGAACTGATTTGGGACTTTTCTGCTTGTCTCCCTCTCTATCTCTTTCTCATTGTTTTACGTTAGTAGTGTCTATGGCACCCAAACGTAAATCTACTCCTGCTCGGAACCCTCTGCGTTCTAGAGCATCTTCATCTTCTGATTCTGCTCCTTTTAACATTCGGTTCCGTGATGAAGCTGCCTCAAAGGCATTTACTGAGAACTTTTCTAGACGAGGTGTTCATTCGGAACGCCAAGTCATTCTGGCGGACTTCGCCGATACTGACCTTCCTTCTGTCATTCACAGTAGGGGATGGGGGTCACTGTGTGACATCCCGGTCACTTGCCCTCTCGTGCTGATACAGGAGTTCTACTCCAATATCCACGGGATTGATCTTTCAGTACCTCATTTTTCCACTCGCGTTCGAGGTATGCGCATTCCTGTCACACCGCAACTTGTTGCGGATGTGCTTAGGGTACCTAGGATAGAGTTTCCTGATTATCCCTCTTGTGAGCGTCTGAGGACTGTGTCCCAAGATGAGCTCATCTCTGCCTTCTGTCAGCATCCTGCTGATTGGGGTGAGCATCAGTTCACTTCATGTAGGCCTTTTGCTAAAGGTCCTAGATTCATGAACATGGTGATGACTTTTGTTCTCCATCCTCTTTCTCACTATAACTCTATCACAGAGCCTCGTGCTCGATTTTTGCTTTCTCTTCTTGAGCACTTGACCATAGATTTCCCTTCTCACTTCATCCGGTCTATCATAGATGTTTATCTTGATTCGGCGTCTCGTGATAAGCTCATCTTTCCTTCTGCTATCACGCGGATTCTACGCCATTTTTCTGTTCCCTTTCCTGTGTCCGACCACTTCACACACATATCTGCCATAGATGCCGCTACCGTAAAACGTAGTGAGGCACAGTTGAGGTCGAGACAGCCTGGTGCCACTCCTCCCTCCCGTTCAGCACCATCCAGATCAGCTCCATCTACATCTGCTCCTTCTTCCTCTTCGAGCGATGTATCCCTTGGTGATATTATGGCGCAGCTGCAGCGCATGGACACTCGTCTTGATACACTCTCTGCTGAGTTGTATCAAGTGAATGTTCGTGTGGGTCGTATTGCACGACGGCAGGCGACCATGGGCGGTTTTGCTCCAGAGGCTACTCCTTCACCACCTACTCCAGTAGCTTCAGATTCTGAGGATGAGGATGCTGATGATGATGATGATGATGATGATGGAGATGCTAGCTCTGCCGATGAGATGTCTACATGACACTCTACCCTTTGTCACTCGTGACAAAAAGGGGGAGTAGTTTTGGGTTATGAGAGTAGTCATCTTAGGGGGAGAGTTAGTATAGGACATTTTTGATAGGGGGAGTGTTGATACTTTTGAGGGATGTAGTGAGGCTATATGTATCTTTTCTTTTCTTATCTTTTTAGATACATTGTTCTTGTATATGAGGTCTTGTGACCAGTTTTACATACATGATACTTATTCTCTTATATATGTGGATGTATGTTTCTTTCACCTCTCTCTTCATGTGTTGTTTCTTTTCTATCTTTATACACATGTTCTTTTATTGTATGCAATCTATTAATTTCTGTTTCACACAAGATGCCTTGATGAGTTTTGTTTAAAAGTGTTTCAGAAATACAGGTTGTCAAAGTCTACTTATCATAAGCTCTCTTCTTGCAAAGTTTTTCAAGAGTTTGTGTTAGGATAGATTTTATTGTATTCAACAAGTGAATATGAGTTGAGTGATTTATGACTTCTCTCATATGCTCATTTGTTTGTTGTGGTTTTGTCACGGATTGCCAAAGGGGGAGATTGTTAGGACATATGTGTTTCACATGCTA
The DNA here is from genome assembly GCA_019022515.1 of Quercus aquifolioides. Classification (NCBI taxonomy): domain Eukaryota; kingdom Viridiplantae; phylum Streptophyta; class Magnoliopsida; order Fagales; family Fagaceae; genus Quercus; species Quercus aquifolioides. The sequence goes on from CM032329.1 coordinate 1,652,900, forward strand.
AGAACATATGTCTTACTTATTTATGTAAATTGGCTAATCCTTTGACAAAACGCACTTTACTTGTAATTGGGTAGATCTAGGTGTTTTTAATACTTCAAGAAACCATGTTTCAAGATCAAGTGTTGAAGCCATCAAGTCTGTCCAAGAAAAAGCAAGTTGAAGTGCAGAATTTTTAAAGCTCGACACCTCTCGATAGCTACCTCGACACCTGCTATCTGTCGAGATTTAAAAAGTCAGAATTCCAAATCTGATTTTCTAGGGATCCGTGAATATGTTTTTGGGGCTTCTTTTCTTCTAACCCTAAACATATAAAAGGATTATTTTAAGAGCCGTTTTGGTAGACACAAGTTGTATTATCATTGAGCAATCTCTGTTTATGCAAATTGTGCTCAACAGACGAAGTTCTTGACCTAGTTCATCCTTCATCAAGAAGTTGCTGTGTCTTTGCACCATAGGGTTTTGTAACCAAGCATCTTCCTGCTATTCATCACGTGGATGAACTGAAGAACTTTGCAGCCAACCATTCTTCCTCAAGTTGGTGTTCTGAAGTCGCGTACTGGGATCCGCGCATTGGTTAGTCACGTACTTGGGAGCCGTGCATCAAAGGTGGAAATTGTCACTACAGATCAAGTCCAATTGGGTATTGGGGTAAGGGTTCAACTGTAGGTTGGTAAGGTACTTGGGATTCCTTTCTTGTAACCGCTTGATTTGATAATAGTGGAGTTTCGGGAGTGGTGACCTGAAAATCACCCGGTGGGGTTTTTGCCGTTAGGGTTTTCCCCATTCGTAAACAAATCACCGTGTTATTTATTTTCCGCTGCATATTTAGTATTTGGTGATTTGTTTGTGCTTCCACGCAATTGCATGCTTAATTGATTAATTAAACAACTTGGCTAATTAATTAATTAATTAGGGTTTATCACAAGGGGTCATTCGAAGTGTGACCTAACACTTAGTAAAGAATGCAACGGCCATGCATGGTTGTTGGTGGATCGTGCTAAGCTAAACGTGGGTCGGAATGCCTAATAAGACTCCTCGGACGGGTTTATAGAGGTTGAACTCGTTCTTATTTCTTTCAAGTGAGATTACAATGGTTGAGAGAAATACTCTGCTACAGTATTCCTTCTTTTTCTGGTTTTCCGTCTGTCCCCTTCTCAAGAGGGACTTTTTATATTATATACTTCTCTCTCAATTGATCCTAGCCCTACATTTGTTGATCAACCCGGTTTCTACTGGAGTGTCTGTCTTATCAGCCGCATTCCCATACCTCCAGTGGGTTGCAGCGCCCAAGACGGCACTGTTCAGAGATCCTATCCTCATTAATGCGGCCAGAGCGTTAGTTGAGGGCATTTAATGTGGAGGTGACAGTTCACCTGGGACTTGCTCCTCCACCATGCTTCAATGTCCGATGATTGGTTCTTGATATTTGCTCCTTGGATGCATGGGAAGACTCCCCTTAAAGGTATGCTGTATGCCCACCCTCTGACCTCGGTCTCCCGAGGATGTAACCATCCTCGGCAATGCTCCTTGGGCCCTGGGCTCTAAACTTTCGTCCTCGGACCTCGGACCTTCAAGGGGTCCTCGGCGTGGGCCTTTAGGCCCTGTTTCGGATGGGCCGGGGTTGCTGACTTATTCTGGCCCTACAATAGCCCCTCAAAATCTTGCTGTCCGCATCCTCAGGCGGAAAGGAGGATTTTGATATCCTCGGACCTGCTTCATGTCCAATCGAGTCTTGTCCCTCGTCAGCACTGGAGCCTTTTCAACTGCCCAAGGTGCGTTACTGGCGCTTCGGTGCGCGTAACGTGTCCTGCATTAAATTCGGGCGGCTTTATGCTCCCCACGTTCAACGGGCAGATGACAATCTAACGGTGGGGATGCGTCTAGCATTTATGGGTGGGAAAACTTGCGCGGCTCTTCCCTCTAGGGTATAAATACCCATTTGAACCGCTCCTTCCTTCTTCATTTACAATCAAGAGCTCTTGCGCCTCCATTCAGAGTCTAGCCAAATTTTCATCTCCATCTCCAGCACAAAAAACCAGTCCGAGGAGCTCCTCCTCATTTCTGTAAGTCGCTCTATCCCTCTCTGAGCTTTTTTCCTATCTACTCGTCCTTCTCGTTAATTTGCTCCTCTTTTAGTTCCCTTAGGCGTCATTTAGGATGGGTAGACTTAAGAAATATGTTGGCACTGAGGAGGCGATGGAGGAATTCATCGCCGATTACAAGATATCGGCCAACGTTGACTTAAGGTATTGTGAGGAGGGGGAGTGGCACCTCCGGAGGCAGGTGGGCGAGGTGGTGATTCCCGTTATCGCCTTCCTTGAAGGGGGGATGAGGATCCCCATGGGGCCGGTGATGAGGGGTTACCTCACCTACTTTCGGTTAACCCCCACCCAGTGCGCCTCCAACATGTTCAGAATTCTGGGCAGTGTGGATGCCCTTAATGAGAAGATGGGTCTGAGGCTGACCCATCATGATGTCAATTACTGCTACAATCTTCAACATCTGGAGAACAAGTCCTACTACATGAGGACAAGGGACGACAGGGTCCGGCTTATCCAGTGCCTCCCCGAGTCCAACAAGGGGATGAATGAGGATTTCCTCATCGTGTCTGGAACGTGGCACGATGGCCTTCACTGCCCGACGACAGAGGGGACACCAGGTGGGGCAGTGGGAATAGGAGGGGATTCAAAGATTCTGACTTCTTTTCTGCATTGTTTCTTCTTGTATCGTTTGGTTTCTAACCATGGATGTGTTTTCCCTTTGTAGATCCGCACTCTTTTGCGCGCCATTTCAGCTTGATCAATAGGGAGGACTTGCAGAAGGTGCTCAGGTCTGCGGATTTTGAGAACGAAGCAGACCACCAAGTCAGAGCTGCGCACAAGATTTTGGGGTACACTCCACTCCAAAAGTCATTTGCGGCCCCAAAGTACGTGATCAGAGCTAAGGATCCTCGGCTGCAGAAAATAAAAGTGACCGAGGACGGTTTCGAGTTTCCCGAGGACACCTCTACTTGCACGCTATCCGTTTTTTTTTGTTTTTTATTCGTATAATTTTAACTTCAATTGTACCTTGGCCAATCGCGGCATTTGATCATTATAACGTAAGGGCTTGTATGCTCGGGCGGACCTTTCATGTCCTAAGGAGCAGGTAGAATTTTTGAAGTAGACACTTAGGATCTTTTAAAGTAGTTAGTTTCCCCTTAGGCATGAGTCCGAGGACCAAGCAGTTCTTTGGTTCTGTCTAACACTTAAGTCTTCTGAAGCAGTTAGTTTCCCCATAGGACTGAGTTCGTGAACCATGCAGTTCCTTGGTTCTGTCTAACGCTTAGCGTTCTTAAGTAGCTAGTTTCCCCATGGGACTGAGTCCGAGGACCATGCATTTCCTTGGTTCTGTCTAACACTTGGTTTTCTTAAAGTGGTTAGTTTCCCCATGGGACTGAGTCCGAGGACCATGCAGTTCCCTGGTTCTGTCTAACACTTGGTTTTCTTAAAGTGGTTAGTTTCCCCATGGGACTGAGTCCGAGGACCATGCAGTTCCCTGGTTCTGTCTAACACTTAGTTTTCTTAAAGTGGTTAAGACGCGAGGCACACAACCAAGATAGGCTAACAATATGAATCAAAGTGGCTTCTTTATTAATAGTAGTACCTTTTCAGGTTGTTTACATTCCATGGACGAGGTACAGGTTTGTCATCTAAATCTTCTAGATAGTACGCTCCTATCCCTGCCACTGAGGTGATTCGGTAAGGGCCCTCCCAGTTGGGTCCGAGCTTTCCCCAGGAAGGGTTCCTGGCGGCTCCTACGACTTTTCTCAGCACCAGATCCCCCGGTGCTAGTGGTCTGAGCTTTACATTGGTGTCGTATCCCTACTTGAGCTTTTGCTGGTAGTGGGCCAGCTGGATCATTGCTTGCTCTCTTCGTTCGTCTACCATGTCCAGGCTCCGCCCCAGCAGTTCATCATTGCTGCCTGGGGTGAAGGAGCTCGTCCTTAGTGTCGGGAAGTTGGTTTCCAGGGGGATCACTGCCTCCGCACCATAAGTCATGGCAAAAGGTGTTTCCCCCGTTGAGCGTCGGGGCGTAGTCCGGTACGTCCAGAGGACATGGGGCAGCTCTTCTACCCATCTCCCTTTGGCGTCATCTAGTCTCTTCTTAAGCCCGTTGACGATGACCTTGTTGACCGCCTTGGCCTGTCCATTCCCCTGGGGGTAGGCTGGCGTTGAGTACCTGATCCCAAGTTCACAACAGTACCCCCTGAAGGCCTTGCTATCGAACTGGAGTCCATTATCCGAGATGAGGGTATGAGGGACCCCGAACCGTGTAACTATGTTCCTCCAAAGGAATTTCTTCACGTCTACATCTCTGATGTTGGCTAGTGGTTCGGCCTCGACCCACTTGGTGAAGTAGTCCGTGGCCACCAACAGATACCTCTTATTCCCTGGTGCCTTGGGGAAAGGTCCCATAATGTCCAAGCCCCATTGGGCGAATGGCCATGGACTGGATAACGGATTGAGGACCCCTATTGGCTGATGGATGTTTGGGGCGAACATTTGGCATTGGTCGCACTTCTTGATATACTCCTGGGCCTCTTGCTGCATTCCTAGCCACCAATATCCTTGAGTGACGGCTCGGTGAGCCAGGGATCTCCCCCCTGTGTGGCTCCCACATATTCCCTCGTGCAGCTCTTCGAGTAGTAATTCCGACGCTCCGGGGTGGACGCACAGTAGGTATGGTCCAGAGTAGGAGCGTTTATATAGCTTGTGATCCTCGGACAACCAGAACCGAGGAGCTTTCCTTCTAACCTTCTCAGCTTCTGACTTGTCCTCGAGCAGGATATCGTCTTTGAGGAATCTCACTATGGGGTCCATCCAGCTGGGACCCACCTCAATCTGGTGGACGGGGATCCCTTCTCTTGGCACTTCGCTTGCCCTCCCCAGATGTTCCACAAGTATTATCCGAGGCAGATCCCCTACCGAGGAGGTTGCGAGCGTGGCCAATGAGTCGGCATGGCTGTTCCCGCTTCTGGGGATGTGAGACAGGCTGTAGAGGCTAAACTCCAATCGCAAGCGCCTGACTTGGCCCAGGTATTCTTACATTCTTGAATCCCTGGCCTCCATCTCCCCATTTACCTGTCCTACCACCAATCTCGAGTCCGAGAACATCTCTATCGACTTTCCTCCCATCCTTTGCACCATGATCATCCCTTGTAGTAATGCCTCATACTCGGCCTCGTTGTTTGTGGCCGTGAATCCGAGCCTCAGGGATTTCTCAATGATATGATCTTCAGGGGATACTAGGACCAGCCCCACTCCGGACCCCCTTTGGTTTGCCGCGCCATCCACATATACTTTCCAACATGGTGACTCTGGGATTGAGATTGTCCCGACTGATTTCTCGTCATGGCTCTTATCCTCGGCTGTCACCTCTACAACTGGTTCGGCGAACTCGGCCGTCAAATCTGCCAGAACCTGGCCTTTTATGGAAGTCCGGGGCATGTACTTGACGTCAAAAGCTCCCAGAATTGTGTTCCACTTCGCGATTCTGCCTGTGTAATCAGCGGTCCGGAGCACAGACTTCAAAGGCAATTGGGTTAGGACAACCACGGTGTGAGCTTGGAAGTAATGGGGGAGCTTTCTCGTGGCGTGGACTACAGCCAGGATGGCCTTCTTTAAGGGCAGGTATCTCACCTCCGCTTCGTGCAGCGACTTGCTGACGTAGTAAACTGGCTTTTGAACGCCATTATCTTCCCGTATCAGTATTAGGCTCACTGCATGGGGCGCCACAGCAAGGTACGCGTATAGGACCTCGTCGGCCTCAGGATGGGACATGATAGGCGGCCGGGAGAGGTAATCCTTGAGTTGCTGGAAAGCTTCGACACAATCCTCGGACCACTCAAATCCTTTCCATTTATTGATTAGGAGATAAAAGGGTCTGCACCTGTCGGCCGACCTGGAAATGAACCGGTTCAGCGCCGCGATCATCCCAGTAAGCTTTTGGTTCTCCTTGGGATTCTGCGGAGGCTTCATATTGTGAATGGCCTTGATCTGGTCGGGGTTGACCTCGATCCCACGGTGGGTGATCATATACCCCAGAAACTTGCCAGAGCTTACGCCAAATGAGCATTTTGAGGCATTAAGGCGGAGCTTGTGCTCTCTTAGGACGCCAAATGTGCGGCCGAGGTCCTCCAAGTGCTCGGACACCAGCTTGCTTTTCACCACCATATCGTCAACATAGACTTCGATGCTCTTGCCCAACATCGGCTCGAACATTCTCGTCATCATCCTCTGGTAGGTGGATCCGGCATTTTTCAGACCAAACGGCATGACCTTGTAGTGGTAGTTCCCAATGGGTGTCACAAATGCCGTCTTCTCTCGGTCCTCCAAGGCTAGTGGGATTTGGTGATAACCCTGAAAGGCATCCAGGAAGCTCATCCGAGGATGGCCTGCAGTCGCATCTACTAGCTGGTCTATTCGTGGCATTGGGAAGGGGTCTTTTGGGCATGCTTTGTTCAGGTCTGTGAAGTCTACACAAACCCTCCACTTCCCACTTTTCTTCTTGACCACCACAGTGTTGGCCAACCACGTAGGGTAAAAGATCTCCTTGATAGCCCCCGCGTGCTTAAGCTTATCGACCTCTTCCCTGATCGCATCAGCGTGCTCCTTCGACGGGCGCCGAGGTGGCTGCTGCTTGGGGATCGCAGATGGGTTGACGTTAAGGTGGTGACAGATGAAAGATGGATCAATCCCAAGGGCATCGCAGGGGTCCCATGCGAACACGTCAAGGTTCCTCTTGAGGAACTCAAGTAACTCCTCCTTCTCCTATGGAGGCAGCTGGATTCCGACCTGGAAGAACTTCTCCGGATCATCGCCAATTACCACCTTCTCCAGGTTTTCGCATTTAGCATCCTCGGCAGGTGCATTCGGAGGCGCCACCTGGGTCTTTAATTGCTATGAATTCTCCTCGGCTTGGGCCGAGGACTGTGCATCAATCTGATAGGATATGGCAGCCACCGTGCACTGCCTAGCCGTGGATTGGCATCCTCGGATCTCCAAAACCTGGTCCCCTGATGGGAATTTCACTTTCTGGTGCAAGGTGGAGGCTACGCCATCCAAGGCGTGTAGCCAGGGCCTCCCTACGATGGCTGTGTAGGGGGAGTATGTGTCCACCACTATGAAGCTCGCCTCCACCACCACTGGGCCTGTCTTTACGGGTAGTCTGATCATGCCCTTTGGGATGACGAGCTTCCCGTCGAAGCTCATTAGGGGGGAGCTATAGGGTGTGAGGTCTTCCTGTTTGAGCCCCAGCCCCTTGTAGAGGTCTGGACACATGACCTCGGCTGCGCTGCCACCGTCCACCATCACCCTTTTCACGTCGTAGCCCCCTATTCTGAGGGTGACGATTAGGGCGTCCTCGTGTGGTTGGATGGTCCCAATCTTGTCCTCCTCCGAGAAACTCAATGCTGGGGAAGGATTCCTTCTGGACTTCTTCGGCCCCGTCCGAAGGTCCTCGGCGGGAAGCTGGGCCACAGACAACACTCGCAAAGGGGGTGTGCCTGTTCTTCCTGGCGCGGCCAAGATTATGTTGATCGTCCCAGCGGGCTGCCCCATGGCGGCGTCCCTCCGAGGCTCTTGGTAGGTCTGGTTTTGCTGGCTGCTGGAATGGTGGAGGAGGTGCTTCAGCTTTCCCTCCTGGACTAGCTGGTCCAGGTGGTTCCAAAGGTCCCTGCAGTCCTCCGTAGTATGTCCGTGGTCCTGGTGGTACTGGCAGTAGCGACTTTGATTGCGCCTACCAGGTTCCCTAGCCATCTTGTTCGGCCACCCGAAGTACAGTTCGTTCTTTATCTTCTCCAGCACCCTGTGCACGGGTTCTCGGAACACAGCACCAATCGTCTGTGTGTTGGTCGCTCCAGATTGCCCACCGAAATCCCTCCTCGGACGGGCATTGTCATAACGGTTCGACCTGAAATCCCTTCTCTCCTGAGGGATAGCCTTCTCCTTGCCTTTGCCTTGCAGCATATCTTCTTCCACCCGCTTGTACTTGTCGATCCGATCCATTAGCTGCCGCACGCTGGTGGCGGGCTTATCGGTTAGGGACTTCCTCAGGCCGTGCCCCATAGGTAATCCATTCTGGAACGTATTGATGGCGACAGCATCGTACTTGCCGTCCAGCTCGTTGTAGATCTCCCAATACTTATCCGAGTAAGCCTTGAAGGTCTCCCCGTCACGCATGGAAAGGGACAACAATGCGCTCATGGGCCGAGGAGGCCTGCTATTCGTGACAAAGCGGGAACCAAAAGCCTGGGTCAGCTGCCTATACGAGTCTATGGAACTCGTCCTTAGACCGTTGAACCACCTCATTGCCACAGGTCCCAAGCTGGATGAGAAGACTTTGCACATCAGCGCCTCGTTCTTGGAGTGGACAGCTATCCTTTGGTTGAATTGGCTCACGTGCTCCACAGGGTCCGTTTTGCCGTTGTAAGCAATGAAGGTTGGCTGCTGGAACCGCCGAGGAAGCTCCGCGTCTTCTATACGACGCGTGAAGGGCGACTTGGAGAGCTGGTCCAGCGCCCTGCTCATGGCGTCGCCTCCTAAGCCCCTGGGGGTTGGGCTGGCACGCCTACGCCTCTGGTAGCGCTCCTCCTCGTGGGAGAAAGTCTCACTGGGGGGCGTTCTTGACCTTTGCCTGTATTCATCATCACTTTCGTCGTCGGAGTACAGGTCAGGGCTGGGTTCGGACCGTCTTCGCTGGGCACGGCGCAGCTTCCTCTTCAGATCATCTATCTCGCGTTGCATGGGCCTCTTGTGATCGCGTGGCCTGGCCATCGTCGCGCTTCTGGGGAATGTGCCCGTCCCCTCGGCTTTCGCTCGCCGTTGAAGTATGCACGCTTCCTTCTCGAAATCGTCTGTTGTCGTTCTGACCGCCCCTGGGGTCGCCATAGTTACCCAGGTGCCGTGACTTCGCCGGTTCAGGTCGATTAGGAGTTCCTTGGTGAGGGCCTGATCCTACCATGCTTAACTGTTGTCCTTACCAACGCACAAGCTCTCCCCACAGACGACGCCAATTGTAGGGGGTGGTTTCGAGCGCTCTCCACAGATTGAGAGAGTGGACCCAAGCCCAGCTAACCCTCCAATAAATTTATAGAGTATGGGCTCAAGAGCTAGGCCTTAGTAAAGAATGCAACGGCCATGCATGTTTATTGGTGGATCGTGCTAAGCTAAACGTGGGTCGGAATGCCTAATAAGACTCCTCGGACGAGTTTATAGAGGTTGAACTCGTTCTTATTTCTTTCAAGTGAGATTACAATGGTTGAGAGAAATACTCTGCTACAGTATTCCTTCTTTTTCTGGTTTTCCGTCCGTCCCCTTCTCAAGAGGGACTTTTTACATTATATACTTCTCTCTCAATTGATCTTAGCCCTACATTTGTTGATCAACCCGGTTTCTACTGGAGTGTCTGTCCTATCAGCCGCATTCCTATACCTCAAGTGGGTTGCAGCGCCCAAGACGGCACTGTTCAGAGGTCCTATCCTCATTAATGCGGCCAGAGCGTTAGTTGAGGGCATTTAATGTGGAGGTGACAGTTCACCTGGGACTTGCTCCTCCACCATGCTTTAATGTCCGGTGATTGGTTCTTGCTATTTGCTCCTTGGATGCATGGGAAGACTCCCCTTAAAGGTATGATGTATGCCCACCCTCTGACCTCGGTCTCCCGAGGATGTAACCATCCTCGGCAATGCTCCTTGGGCCCTGGGCTCTAAACTTTCGTCCTCGGACCTCGGACCTTCAAGGGGTACTCGGCGTGGGCCTCTGGGCCCTGTTTCGGATGGGCCGGGGTTGCTGACTTATTCTGGCCCCACAGTTCTTTAACACCAGAAACTTTCTTGCCTTTCACAATTAAAAATAAAAATAAAATATAACAATAATGTATTAATAATAAAGTTCTTTTCCATTCAGTCTTAAATACTTCTAAATAGGTTTCTTAAAAAAAAAAACAATAAAAAAAAAAACTTCTAAATAGGATTTGTGAATTTTCTCTGTATGAGACAAAACAAGGATTAGGCCCAATCCAAACGAGAATGGGTTGTTAAGCAAGCCGTTGCAATTAATTTATAAAGATGGGTGATCAAGGTCAAACATCTTATCCTTAATGACTCTACCTAGTGATAGTTAAAGAAAGGAAAGACTTCCCATGCAACAACTTAACAGAATAATGATAAAAGAGAAAAGCAAAGATTCTTATTTAAGGTCTTCCTCAGTTTGGCTGAGGATAGATGATTCTCTAGATTACACACTTCTCAGCGATATAGCTCTTGGTTCTTTTCTCTCTCTCTTTTTTTTTTTTTTTTTTTGATCCCCCCTCTTAGTGGAGCTTCCTTCCTTTTTATAGTAGCTAGGGTTTCATCCTAACCCTTCAATTGGACTACTATGGATCCTTGCTAAGATACTTGTCCCATTAGTGCCTTACTGGTGTGGTAGAGTAGGTTGCAAGCTATAAAAACATTGTTTAAGGGTTATTATGTCGTTAAATGTAGTAGTCTGAGTTAGTACAGTGCATTTAATGCGAAGGTGATAAGTGCTTTATCGGTTTTCTCCTTCTTTTACTTGCACGCTTCTACTCTCTTCCTTAGCCACCTACCATGTTGGTCCTAGGTTGGGCCCCAACTTCTCAGGAGAAGCTTGCTCCTCAGACTCCTCGAACTAAACACTTTACTCGGCTTTCGGCATTTGGTTGCCTCGTCTAGGCTGGGCCCAATCCAATAAAGAGTAAGGCCCAATTGTCTCTGCAAGATGTCCTTATGCCCCATACTTTTGCTTCTCGGACTCCTTCCTCCCACATTCTCATTGTTTTCTTACAAGTATCCAAACAATATAGTGAAAAAGTTAATAGTTTCTATCTCTTTATATTTCCTTTTCGTTTAATATTCTTTTTCTTTAATGAACTTTTTAAAAAACAATTATTTGAACTCTTTTTATTATGATACTTTTATTAAGCGATGGTGTTAAATCTTGGACAAGTTGGACTTATCTATTTCCAAATTCGGAAAGAATGCCATTTAGGGAATAGGTAGTAGGAGTAGGACCGTAGGACTTTATCACTTTTTTAAAAGCATGCATACCGACCATTGTTTTGGACCCATGCCAATTTTTGTGCTCTTTACAAAAATTTGGCCTGGGTCCCATGGTTCGTACCCATTTGATGCATATCAAGTACCTCCTTTGCACTTTCTCTTTAAATTAAATTGGAATAAAATTATTCAAACTTTTCGTATATTTTTTTGTATGAATTTTAAAAATATAATTGTTAAATTTTATGTTCATTGTATTCTTAATATGTATATCAAATTTTATACAAATTAGATGTTATTTATTATTCGATTAATAATCTTAATTTTTATATACAATTTTAAATCATAAAAACTTAAAATCTTAATATTTATTTGATGACATTGCAATTGATATTTGATATTCTTAAAATTTTGTAAATATTAACAATATAATAAGAACATGCAATTTAACGGTTAGATTTTTAAAATTCACACTCAATATAAATATATTTAAGGAGTTTGAAGGGAATTCTTTTTTTTAAAAAATTAAGTTTGAAGAGAAACTTTGTTCCATACATATTAAGAAAAATTGTTTGATATCATTTTTTTTATTCTTTGCAACATTGGTGATTTTTTTTTTCAATACATGGTTTGGGGGTGAGGGATTTAACTCGAATGACATCAGAAGATAGCTAACCATTTTTTTTTTTTTTTTTTGAGAAAAATAGCTAACCAACTAAGTTATAAGGTTTTTGGTTAACATGTGTGAAATTGAAGTACAGTATCTTAGGTGTGTAATATATTAAATTCAAACACATAGTTACATTTAATTTAATTGTCTTTGAAAATGGTAACAATGTTTGTACTTTAGTGCTCAACACAAACAAATGCTTAAATTTAATTCGAGAATTTATTGTAAGGCAGTGTGTGTCTTATTTTATTTGTTTTGTTATATCTTAAATTTGTGGTTTTATTTTTACAAAGTGAACATGAGTTCAAATTGCTTACCTTCAACTTATTATAAATATTAAAAAAAAATTGTAGTTTTTTATTGATAAGATATTTAAAACAAAATGTCAAAGTAAACCCTTACTTTTCTAATTTGATCATATTAAAGCTCAAAATAGTAGTTATCAAAATATAAGGACAAACCAACGGGGGCTTGGCTGAGTGGGTAAGGTTCGGATGTTTTGTGCACCACACCTAGATTCGAGTTCCGTTGCCTGCAGGAGTCCGTTGGTGGGTATACTTAGTGGGGGGTGTACTCACAAATGTGAGGTGACTCCCACACAGGTTCGCAAATATGCGCTAAATCTGACTCCCTGCTTGAGGGTGTAATATAACCATAAAGACCCCAATTTTTCTTAACCAACAAATATATATATATATATATATATAAGGACAAAGAGATTAGATTGTCAATGGCTATAAAATTTAATAGTATTAATTTAAGAAAAATGTTATGTTCACAATATTTTAATAACAAATTATAGGTGATTAGTTATTATTATTTTTAATTTGAATTTACTACTGAAATTGCTTTTTTGCATCCCAATAATAATTCATAACAACTTGCCACTTAAAATTTGTTGTGAACATATTATAGCCTTAACATTTTTCTTCATTTAATGAAAAAGTTAACAAATGACCACTAAAGCCTTTATCTTTTTGGACTTTTTCCAAACAAATTTCTCTACCAATTAGAAGTTTGAATTTTCTTTGAAAATCGCACTACTTTAGTTCAAATTCCCCCTTCTCACTCCTTGAAGGAAGTTTGTAAAAAAAAAAAAAAAAAAACTCTAAATTCTTTGCAACTCACAATATGAAAAGCGGTCATCATCATTACAACAACATAGAGATGAGTAGACGAGACAGTGTGGACAAGCCACCCACCGAATTATACTAGGAGATCATTTGGGACAGGTTGAAATTTTTAGCTTATTTTTGTTATTATTCATAGGTCTTATTGTACTTTTTGATATTATTCAGCTTATTTTTTAAATTTTTTTTTACACTTTAAAAAAAAAAATTAATTCCAACTAAATAAACTGTTCCCAATCATATCTTAAGATTATTGGATAAGCTACAATTGGTACGTCAAGATGTTTTCCCTAATGAAAAACAACTACAACTATTCAATTGATCAACAGCTGAAACCCCCAAAAAAAAAAAAAAAAATTCACTTTCCATAATATAGCCCGCAGAGAAAGGGGAAAAAAAAAAGAAAAAGAAAAATCATGTATATACATGATAAAAAGAGACGAAAAAAGAAGAAGAAAAGAGGAAAGATATATATTTTTATTTATTTTCTTATAACATTTCACCATCCCTCTTCTATTTCATTTAATAATTTCCCTCTTTCAGTCATTGTCAAAGCCGAACATTCCTTCAGAAATGCATATTGCATGACCAGATAAGTTTTTATTTTTTATTTGATTTGATTTGCATGACCAGATAAGTTAATTCCTGGTCCAAGACGCATCTAAAGCACATTACAAGCTAAAAACACATGAAAATATAACATATAAATCACATGAACATAACTTTACTTTGTCATAAAAATTGGTAGGCTCTGCTATTTAATTACCAGACAAGATAAAAAGTAAAGATGAGTTTATAAAAGCATAGATTCTCACATGCTAAAAAAATTATTCAACATTCCACTCACACATCTCACAACTTTCTTATAAGTACTTTGCCAAAAAAAAAAAAAAACTTTTTTATTATTAAAAAAAGTGGTTTCTCAGCTTTGTTAAATTAATTCAATTTCAAAATTTAAATCCGTAAAATAGGTTGAAAACTATACGAATTGGTAAAGTGGTGGATGAAAATTGAGATATTTTAACGCAAGGTTTTTCAAACTTATTAAAAGGAAATTCTTTTTTGAGTAAACTATTTTTTATAAGTTTCATTCATTTGAAAACTTGAATAGTGGGTTTCACTATTATAATAATAATAATAATAATAATAATACTAATAAATCTTATTATGGGAGTACTTAAGTTTGTGTTTAGTGAATGATTATAAGTTAATTTTGTGCTTATTTTATGAATTGTTTGCAAGTTTAACTTCACTTTTTATTTTAGTTTTATTTTCAATAATTTAATTTTTAACTTAGTTAATTTTCAAATTTCATTTCAGTTTTTTAACTCAGTTTTTGTTCATTTCAGATCTCTAACTTTTAAATTTATTCTGTGCGCACCCAAAGCTGAAACTCGTTGGGCTGGGCCTCACTTGGGCTCACAACTTACTTGTATAGTGGGTTTGGATTTCCTACACTGGGTCGTTCTAAACACCAAGGCTCAACTGAATCACTTTCCTCTCCTCGGGGGTCAGAACTGCTTCCTTACTCTGTTTTCTCTCTGTTTTCACTCTTCCTTCCCTCAATTCTCCAACCCTTGTCTTCTCAAAACTTCTGGTATTTATAGCTCGCAGAATAGTGGAGAGGTCATAATTATTTGTCAGCAAGTGCAACCGGCGGTCCAGTATCATCGATCGTGAGTGGGTAGTTAGGTGGGCATGGGAAGCGGTGAGGGTGGCGTTGGAACTTGGTTCCTACCTCCACGATAGTTCTCGGCAGCGGTGCCTCTCCGAGGAACCGCCGAGTAGGTACAGGGCGGGGTGTCCCGCGAGCCCTATGTTAATCACTGCTCGGGAAGGGGTTGACCGAGAAACAACGAAAAGGCAAAGCTTGGGCCTGCAGCATGCGTGGCTTGGGGGTGGGCCGTTAGGTAGAGGGAGACCGGCCTCATGGGCCATATACCCAAGCCAGGGCCCAAGGCCCACTACGGGCCATGGTGCGGAGGCCGTACAATAGCCCCCCCTTGATTCGCTTCCCATTCCCGGGGGTGAATCAAGGATCACGAGGGGTAAACGCCCGTCTGGGAAGTCGAAGGGTCAGTGCCCAGCCATTGAGGGGCGCATTAATACGCGTCTCAAAAGACGCGTTTCGAATTGATTGACGGCCTAACCGCCATCATTGTCTGACGGTTCGTGAACCGAGGCGTCGCGCGTGGTTTCATTCCAGTGGATCATTAAATGTCTCTCTACTTCCCACGCCTATAAATAATCCTTCTAACCACTGACTCTCACTTTCGCATTCATCACCTTTCAGTATCTTACTCTGCCGAGCATCCCTCTTTCGTGGTTCGTCTACTGGCCCAGAATACACTTCCTCCTTAGAGCCCACAGTAAGTTCCTTTCCCTCTTCTTGCTTTTTCAGTTCAGCCATTTCAATCTATTCTTTGAGAATCACAGCATTTCTTTTCCCTTTTAAAAAATACTCGTTTTGAAAAGAACATGAGTTACTCTTACCTCCTTTCCTCCGAGCATGCTTTGGATAGATTTAGGGAAGCATATAACGTTCCTAGTGACGTAGATATTGCCTACTGCAATATGGGCGATATTGACATCCAGAGGCGCCGTGGTGAAAACACGGTGTTCTTCCCCTTGATGGCCATTTTAGAGGGTGGGGTTAGGTTCCCGGTTGACCCTCTAATTCTTAGTACCCTTAGATTTTACGGTCTCTGTCCCGACCAACTCCCTCCCAACTTTTACAGGGTAGTGAGTTGCGTGAGTAGGCTTAATCAGTTGTGCGGGTTGCAACTAAACCACTACGACATTAATCAGATGTATAGTCTGTGCGGCAATATCGAGTCTGACTATTATATAAAGACTAGGGATGTGAGGGTACGGCTTATTTCATGCCTACCAGATTCAAATCGTAACTCGGCTAAAGATTTCGTTCGGGTGAGCGGCAATTGGTTTGCCGAGGAGATCCCCTGTGCGTTTTCGCCGCGCGACGTTGGTCGGTGACTAACCTTTACTTACTATTGTCTATTTTGATTTCGGTCTGGTTATGTAATTGTTAACCCTTATTTCCTTTGTGCAGAGGGCAAAAGATTCAAGCCGGACATCAGAGTGGTGCATGTTCGGGACCTGAACTTCGTTCTCAGGTCGAAAATCTTCGTACATACGGACGGACAACTCCGAGCGTCCCACCTCATCCTCCGTGTCAATCCCGTCTACTCAACTTGGTAGGCGTTCAGCCAAGCTTTGCTAGTTGACAGCCCTCTTCTTTCATATATCGACGTCCGGCACGCAAACTTCTTCCCCCCAAGGCTAACTGTAGGCGAGGCACGTGATCTCGGTCCCCGGTACATTTGTTTAGACGAGCGACCGCCCATCCGTGACGAATCAGCCGAGCGCGTATCTGCCGAGCGTAGGAGACGCGCCCACGAGCAAATCCAGCAAGAAGCTCCTGCTCAGCCCGAGAGAACCGTAGAGCCCGGGGCTCCTGTTCGGGAAGGGGAGGGTGCAGCCGCAGAACCGACAGACTCTTCTGAAACAGGATCCGATCAAGGCAACGCCATGGTGGCCAGGAGGAAGATGACGATAGATCGCTTTGTCCTGAGTGTCCGGCCTGCCGTGCAGCAACAACAAGCACCCGGCCAAGATGTTTCGCCTCCCGTCGTCCCGTCAACCCGAGTTCGAAAAAGGCCGCGCACGACCGATCAGACTCAGACGGGCTCGGGCAACGTGCCCACCCGACCTTCAGCCGGTATAGTCATCCGGGAACCGGTAGCGCAAACCGGGATAGACCTGGCGTCTACTTCTCGGGCTCCGGCGGCATGGCGACCCTCCTTCCAACTCGGCGGCGAGCCCCTTCCAGCGACGGCCAGTGCCCGCGTATGGGACAAAGGCCATGGTGGCCGTGTGGCGCAGAGTCTGGCGCGCGGCATCCTCTTGCCCGAGGACTTGCACGCCTTCACGGAGTCGACGGATGAGTCTTTGGGGAGGCGTTTGCAGTGGCACACCATAGCGGTAACTGTTTCACTTTTCTTTATGATTCTCGGTTTCCCATTTGCTTATGTACGTGTACTTTCCATTTTACCTTACAAAGTGAATATTGTGTGGTCAGGCCGCGCAAATGTCGTACGTTGTGGACGGGAGGATGAAGGAGCTGGCCGAGGACGTTGAGCGGGAAAAAGCTCTGAAGGACGTCGCCGAGGCCACGGCGAAGGAGCAGTCGAAAATTGCCGAGGAGGCAAAGGACAAAATTGCTACGGCCGCAAAGGCCCAGGCTCTTGCCGAGACGAAGTGTGAGGAACTGGAACTCCAATTGGGAGGCACCGAGCTTAAATTGGCGGAGGCTCAGAGCTTGAATACCATGCTGGAAGGGCAGTTGGCTGGCTCGAAGGCGGCGCTGGAGGCTTGTGAAAATAAGTGGTATAACGAGGGGTTCGCGGACGCCGAGAATTCGGCGGAACCTATCATTCGCCAGGCCCACAGGCTCGGATATGAGGAGGGTTGGTTCGCCGCTCTCCAAGCCTTGGGGATTCCCGAGGATTCTCCGTTGAGGGACCGCAGCAAGATCCCCTTCCCGAGCATCCCCCACACCGAGAATCCTGCGCCCCTTGTCATTGACGAGGAAGAGACCTCCAACATGAGGGAACTGGTGAACGCCATTGATTCTCATGCAGTGCCGACCGACATGGAGGGGACCACCCACCCCCATGCCGGGGACCGAACCGGAGAGGACATCCAGCCGCCAATTCCTCACGCCGACCAACACTCACAAGAGGACGCATCCTCCGCTCATGCGGCGGATATCTAAAGTTGAAAGCCAGCCCTTCATTACTTTTCCTTCTTTCGAGAATTTATATGAACGGAATTGCCTAAGTCACCGGGTTGTGGTGACAGGATAACTTGTTTATGTTGTCTTTTCTTTATTTCGAGTTGCCGGGTTTCGGCCACAAAACGTTAATTTAAGTTTCACGTTTTAATATGAATGCTTTACCGTGTTGCTCTTTCGTATTGACCGAGTAATGAATTCTTGTTAGTTGCCTTTTTATTGTGATGTGTCCGACCATGGTAAAGCCTCCCCATGCTCGGCGATAGTGATCTAACCGAGGGTCGGGTTTTTCTCTTAGGACGAAGTGACTAAGGTTTTCACGTGCTCGGTGATAGGATCGAACCGAGGGTCAGGTTTCCGTCCTTAGAACAAAAGGGGCTAGGATTTCCAGCTGCTCGGTGATAAGGGTTGAACCGAGAGTCAGGTTTCTGTCCTTAGAACTAATCGTTCAGGTTTCCACCTGCTCGGTGATAGGATCGAACCGAGGGTCAGACTTCTGTCCTTGAAACGAAAAGGCTAAGGTTTCCACCTGCTCGGTGATAGGGATCGAACCGAGAGTTAGGTTTTTGTCCTCAGAGTGAATCGTTCAGGTTTCCACCTGCTCGGTGATAGGATCGAACCGAGGGTCAGGCTTCTGTCCTTGAAACGAAAAGGCTAAGGTTTCCACCTGCTCGGTGATAGGGATCGAACCGAGAGTCAGGTTTCTGTCCTTAGAGTGAATCGTTCAGGTTTCCACCTGCTCAGTGATAGGATCGAACCGAGGGTCAGGCTTCTGTCCTTGAAACGAAAAGGCCAAGGTTTCCACCTGCTCGGTGATGGGGATCGAACCGAGAGTCAGGTTTCTGTCCTTAGAACAAAAAGACGAAGGTTTCCACCTGCTCGGTGATGGTGATCGAACCGAGAGTCAGGCTTCTGTCCTTAGAACGGGCTGTTAAGGTTTTCGCATGCTCGGCGATAAATCGAACCGAGGATCAGGCTTCCGTCCTTAGAATGCATCGGCTAAGAATAAACATTGCTCGGTGAATGGGATCGAACCGAGAATTTTGGTTAGAACAGTGTGGATCTGCATAAAAAACATCATTAGTATAACTAACAAAACATATACACCATGTCGCGGTTAATTCTATGCTCGGAGAATTGCCCATCAATGATAGTATTTCTTCAGATTATGGACGTTCCATGGTCGGGGAAGTTGTCTCTCGTCCAGGTCTTCCAAGAAATAAGCCCCGGTGCCGGCCACAGCCGTGACCCTGTAGGGTCCCTCCCATGTTTGTGCCAATTTCCCGGCACTAGTGTCTCGCATGTTGCCCACGGCTCTTCTGAGAACCAAATCCCCGGAGACGAACTCCCTCGTTCTCACGCCTCGGTTGTATCTCTGGGCGAGCTTCTGCTGATACTCCGCGAGCCGTATTGTCACCATCTCGCGGTACTCTTCCACCTTGTCCAAATATCCTGCCATCATTTCGTCGTTTTGGGCGTGATCGAAACCCGTTACTCGCGCACTGCACAGATTCACCTCGGTAGGGATCACGGCTTCCGCTCCGTACGTGAGAGAGAAAGGGGTCTCCCCGGTGGACCGTCTAGGAGTGGTGCGGTATGCCCACAAGACTTTGGGAAGTTCCTCGGCCTAGTTTCCCTTCGCTCCCTCCAGCCTTTTCTTCAGCCCACTCACAATCACCTTATTCACGGCCTCGGCCTGACCGTTGCCCTGTGGGTAAGCAGGAGTCGAGTACCTGTTCTTGATGCCGAGACCACTGCAAAATTCTCGGAACGCCCGGCTGTCAAACTGTAGCCCGTTGTCAGATATGATAGTGTTCGGCACCCCGAACCTGGTGACGACATTTTTCCATATGAATTTCTTCACTTCCACATCCCGTATGTTGGCCAACGCTTCCGCCTCCGCCCACTTGGTAAAATAGTCGACGGCCACCAAAACGAACTTTCGGCCGCCAGTCGCCCGAGGGAACGGGCCGATGATGTCCAGCCCCCATTGTGCAAAAGGCCAAGGACTGCCGATCGGGTTCAGGTGGCCCGCGGGCTGATGGATCAGAGGGGCGTGCTTTTGACACTGCTCACACTTAAGCACATACTCGGCGGCGTCTTTCTGCATCTGAGGCCACCAAAACCCCTGAGTCATTGCTCGGTGCGCCAATGAACGTCCCCCAACATAGCCGCCGCACACCCCCGAGTGGAGCTCCGCCAAGAGTTCGCCCACCTTCTCCGGGCGTAAGCACAAGAGGTACGGCCCCCCGAAGGACCTTCGATACAAAGTCCGGTCTTCTGCCAACCAATACCGAGGAGCCATCCTATGGATCCTGATGCCCTCCTTTTCGTCACTCGGCAGTCGGTCGTCGGCCAGAAAGTCGATAATCGGGTCGATCCAGCACGTGGCAGGGGCTGCGATTGCCGTGACATTGATCCCTGTAGTTCCCGAGTTGCTCATTATCCTGACGCTCGGCTCCGAAATAAGCTCGACTTTGATCTGCCGTGGTATCTCCTCGGCAACTGAGGACGCTAGCGTGGCTAGGGAGTCAGCGTGTCTGTTCTGGGTTCGGGCTATGTGGAAGACTTTCACTGTGTTGAAGCTGGTCATAACTAGCCTTGCTTGTTCTAGGTACGCTTTCATCCGGGGATCTCGGGCTTCAAAACTGCCCTGCACCTGATTAACCACCAGACGCGAATCCGAGTATAGCTCAATATCCCGAGCCCCCAGGTTCGAAGCTGCCCTCAGTCCGGCCAGAAAAGCCTCGTATTCTGCCTCGTTGTTGGATGCCCCGAAACCCAATCTAAACGAGTGTTCTAGCCGTATTCCTTCGGGGGTAATCATAACAACTCCTGAACCGGCCCCCGTGGAGCTCGACGCGCCGTCTACGAATATCTTCCACGGTCGAGCCTCCAGTTGGCAAACCATCTCCCCCTTCTCTCTGGGCGAAAACTCAGCGATAAAATCCGCAAGGACCTGGCCCTTCACCGAGCTTCGTGGTCTGTACCGTATGTTGAAGGAACCGAGTCGAGTCCCCCATTTGGCTATACGGCCCGTGAAATAAGACCTCTTCAATAATGACTGTAATGGGTACTCGGTCAGGACGTGTACGGTGTGAGCTTGGAAATAGTGCGGCAACTTCCTGGTGGCGTGTATCAGGGCTAATACGAGCTTCTCCAAGGGCAAGTATCTCGTCTCGGCATCGACAAGGGTTTTGTTGATGTAGTACACGGGTTGTTGGATCCCTTGGACCCTCAATAGCACAGCACTCACGGCGTGCTCGGATACCGCCAGATACATGAATAAATCCTCACCTGCCTCCGGTGCCGCAAGCATGGGCGCTCACGCTAAATAAATCTTCAGATCCACAAAGGCCTCTTCGCACTCCTCGCTCCACCGAAATCCCGTCCATTTCTTCAGCAGTTGGTAGAATGGTCGGCAGCGATCTGCGAATTTTGAGATGAACCGGTTAAGGGCGGCCAGCATCCCGGTTAGTATTTGCACTTCCTTCGGGTTGCTCGGTGGCTTCAGTCTTCTCACAGCTTCTATCTGGTCGGGGTTGACTTCAATTCCCCGTGTACTGATCAGGTACCACAAGACTTCCCGGCCCCGACGCCAAACGCGCACTTCTCCGCATTAAGGTGCAACTTGTGCCGTCGGAGAACCTCGAAAACCTCCTGGAGGTCCCCCATATGCAGGGCTTCCTGTTTGCTCTTAACCACCATGTCGTCGATGTACACCTCGACCGTGCGCCCTATCTTGTCTCGGAACATTCTTGTCATTATTCGTTGGTAAGTGGCCCCGGCGTTCTTCAGTCCGAAGGGCATCCTTGTGTAGTGGTAATTTGCATCCGGGGAAATGAACGCCGTTTTTTCTTGATCCTCGGGCGCCAGGGCGATTTGGTGATACCCTTGGAAAGCGTCCAGAAAGCTCATCCTCGGGTGCCCACACGTGGCGTCCACCAGCTGATCAATCTTCGGCACGGGAAAGGGGTCCTTCGGGCAGGCTCTGTTCAGATCGGTGAAATCGACGCAGACCCTCCACTTGCCGTTCTTCTTCTTTACTACCACGGTGTTCGCCAACCAGTCCAGGAAGAAGATTTCCCGAATCACCCCTGCCTCCTTCAATCTCTGAACTTCCACTTTTACTGCCTCGGAGTGCTCCCAGGCTGATCTCCTTGGCCTCTGCTTTTTAGGGGCGAATGAGGGGTCAACTCCAAGTCTATGCACGATGAATTCGGGATCCACCCCGGGCACCTCGTATGGACTCCATGCAAATACGTCCACATTCTGTATTAGGAGTAGCAGCATCTCTACTTTTTCCTGATCCTCCATGCTCTCCCCTATTTGGAAGTACTTGTCCGTATCCGGCAACACCTTTACCTTGAGCATGTTCTCGGCGCGCGCGACCTCCTCTGGCGGGCCCTGTAATTGCTATAAAGGCATCCCCGACGACGACCATTTGGGATCGGCTTGATCCTTCTGGCCGGTTTGCTCCTTCTTCCAATCGACCATGGCGATCAAACATTGCCTGGCCGCCTGCTGACTTCCT
Source organism: Quercus aquifolioides (assembly GCA_019022515.1). Classification (NCBI taxonomy): domain Eukaryota; kingdom Viridiplantae; phylum Streptophyta; class Magnoliopsida; order Fagales; family Fagaceae; genus Quercus; species Quercus aquifolioides. The sequence continues at coordinate 1,675,106 of CM032329.1, forward strand.
TGTATCACCGTGACACCATACTCAGTATGAAACTTGACCCTCATGTGCAGGGTGGACGGGACAGCCCCCATTGCATGTATCCATGGCCTCGCTAGAATTGCCGTGTAGGGGGAGTACGTGGTAACTACGAAGAAGCTTACCATCACCTCCTTGCCCCCCATGTTCACGGGCAGAGAGATTTGCCCCTCGGGCGCCACCATCTTCCCATCGAACCCAACTAGGGGAGTGTTGTACCTCGACAGATCCTCATTCCTCAACCCAAGCCCCCTGAATAGGTCCGGGTACATAACATCCGCTCCGCTTCCCTGGTCTATCATTATTCTCTTCACAACGAAGCTGCCAACCCTTGCCGTGACTATCAATGCATCGTCGTGCGGCTGAATGGTCCCTTCTAAATCACTGTCGTCGAAAGAGATCGGCTCTCGGGTAGGTCTGATCTTCTTCGCGGCAGGCGGCACGCCCGTACTCCCCTCCACCGATATCATCGTCAGCACCTCCTTCCCCTTTGCCGTCGCAATGCCCCTCGGGGCGATGTGGATAACATCAATTATCCCAAGAGGGGGCGGAAGGGGATTCCCTCTGTGAGGGGCGCCATGCCCTGTTCCTCTATCCCCGGCGTCCGTCACAAAATCCTTGAGGTGTCCTGCCTTAGCCAACTACCCGAGATGGTCCCTTAACACTCGGCACTGCTCGGTAGTATGCCCCCGGTCTTTGTGGTAGGTGCAGTATAGGTTCTGATTTCTCTTAGAGGGGTCGCCAGCCATCCGGTTCGGCCATCTGAAGTACGGCTCGTGCTTGATCTTATCCACGATTTTATGCACGGGCTCCTTAAACGTCACGTTCACCTCCCCTGCTGGTGCTACTGGCTCTTGAATCCTCAAATTTCCCCGTGCCCTCTGTTGAAAACCGCTCAGCCGAGGACGATCTGTCACCTGTGCTTTGCCTTTGCTCTGTATCTTATCATCTTCCAACCGCTTGTACTCCTCGATGCGCCTCATCAGCTGCCTCATGTCCTCGGGAGGCTTCTTAGTTAATGATTCTCTCAACCCCGAGTCGTCAGGCAATCCCATTCTGAAAGTGCTCGCTGCAATCTTCTCGTTCCCTCCGCCAATCTCGTTGTAGAGCTCCCAGTATCGGCTAGCGTAATCACGGAGGGTTTCCCCTGCCCTCATCTTCATAGACAGCAGCGCGTCCACTGGTTGCTGCTCCCGGCTGCACGTTACGAAACGGGAACCGAACTCCTGTATTAGCTCGGCAAAATTGTGAATGGAGCCCTTGCGCAACCCGTTGAACCACCTTAAGGCCGTGGGACTGAGGTTGGAGGGAAAAACCTTACACATCAGAGCGTCATTGCGGGTATGTAAAGACATCATCTGGATATAGTGGCTGACGTGCTCTACGGGGTCCGTTTTCCCACCATACGAATTGAACAGCGGGCGCGTAAATCTGTCCGGCATCGGTGCTCGCTCAATATCTGCTGAGAATGGTGACCGAGCCACCCTGCGCAATGCACGGCTCATAGCATCCATGGCCGCATTCCTCGGCCGTCCCTCTGGAGACTCCGAGCCCCGATTCCCGTATTCCCTCGACCGAGAGCGATTTTGACGCCGGCGCGATTCTGCTGAATGGGAGCGGTCTCAGCGGCGACGAGACTCCCTCGAGTGCGAGCGCTCCCTGTGGTGGCGGGATCCTGATTGATTCGATTCCATCCCGCGTCTTTCTTCCTCGGCGTCTGGCCTTCTCTCTCAGTCGTCTCTACCAGCTCGGCGGCGCTCGTTTCGTGCTTCCAACTCCAGGTCTTGTACTAACCTCCACAGCCGCTCAAGCTCTTCATCCCTGACGTCGGGCTGCCTATGCCGGGAAGCATGGGATAGCGTTCTCCCCGTTTGATACGACCCTTCTCCAAGGCCGGACCGCTCTTCCAGTTGCTCGTAAAACGGATCCTCGCGTCTCTTCTGCCTCTGTTCCCGCCAGGTGGAGCCCCTGGAAGACCCTGCCGAGCCACTCTCGGCGTTGCCTCCGGACATCTTTCCTGTATACGAGTCTCAGCGGAACCACTGTTTAGTAGGATTTCCCACAAACGGCGCCAATTGTGCGCACCCAAAGCTGAAACCCGTTGGGCTGGGCCTCACTTGGGCTCACAACTTACTTGTATAGTGGGTTTGGATTTCCTACACTGGGTCGTTCTAAACACCAAGGCTCAACTGAATCACTTTCCTCTCCTCGGGGGTCAGAACTGCTTCCTTACTCTGTTTTCTCTATGTTTTCACTCTTCCTTCGCTCAATTCTCCAACCCTTGTCTTCTCAAAACTTCTGGTATTTATAGCTCGCAGAATAGTGGAGAGGTCATAATTATTTGTCAGCAAGTGCAACCGGCGGTCCAGTATCATTGATCGTAAGTGGGTAGTTAGGTGGGCATGGGAAGCGGTGAGGGTGGCGTTGGAACTTGGTTCCTACCTCCACGATAGTTCTCGGCAGCGGTGCCTCTCCGAGGAACCGCCGAGTAGGTACAGGGCGGGGTGTCCCGCGAGCCCTATGTTAATCACTGCTCGGGAAGGGGTTGACCGAGAAACGACGAAAAGGCAAAGCTTGGGCCTGCAGCATGCGTGGCTTGGGGGTGGGCCGTTAGGTAGAGGGAGACCGGCCTCATAGGCCATATACCCAGGCCAGGGCCCAAGGCCCACTACGGGCCATGGTGCGAGGGCCGTACATATTCAATTAAGGTTTTTCTATCAACTTTTGTTATATGTTGTGATTAATTTTTCTTCAAAATTTTTAAATTAAAAAAATTCAATTAATGATTGAAAAATATTTTTCTGATTTTTTTTTCAAATTTTTTTAACAAAATTGATTAAAAATAGTTTAATTGAATAAATCTAAAACTTAAAAAATTGAAATGAATAAAAATAAAGTTAAAAAAATTAGGAGGTTTATTTTGTATTTTAGGGTCCGTTTGGTTCCCGTAAAATATTTTCCGAAAAATACCTATTTTTTGGAAATGCTATTTTCCGGAAAAGGAAAATATTTTCAAGTGTTTGGTTATATTATGAAAATTGTTGTGGAAAATATTTTCATGTGTTTGGTTCTATTAGGAAAATGTTATTTTCCTACAATTTTTTCACATTTTCTCAGCATCCAAACAAATTTTATTACAAAAAATTTCAACATCACAGCCAATTTAACAACAAATTCTGGCAGCAAACAACAACAACAACAACGACGACGATGCAAATTCCAGCAACAACAATAACAACAACAACAACATCATCCGGCAACAACAACAACAACAACAACACAACGCAAATTTGAGCAACAACAACGCAAATTCCGGCAACAACGCAAACCGAGTCGTCGACGAGATTGAGGAAGAGAGAGCGATGGGTCGCCGACTCTAGTTCTGGGTTTGGGTCGAGCGATGGGTCGTCTGGGTCTGGCGATGGGTCGAGCGATGGGTCGTCTGGGTCGAGCAATGGGTCGTGGCGGTGGGTCGCCGGCTCTGGCTCTGGGTTCGTGGGTCGCTCCGTTTCTTCCTTCCTCTCTCTCTCTCTCCGGAAACACTTTGAAGTGAAAATAGGTACTGAAAATGATTTCCGTTGGGTAAAAGAAAATTGGAAGTAATTTTTCAAAAAAAATTATTTTTTAGAACAGCCAAACACACAAAAATGTGAAAAATCATTTTCAAAAATGATTTACTCCCAATTTAAACGCTTAGTCAAATTTTTTTTAAAAAAAATCCATTCCCAAACCGACGCTTAAATATAAATATCATCAAACATTTAATTAAGTCTACCAAACCCCACCGTAGTCATCACCAACTGAACTTTAAGCTGAAAGGCCTTTTCCAGTTTCCAAAACAAAGAGTAGTACAAAATAAAAGCACAGAATTGATTATTTGATTGGACAATCAAAATGTGGTGATTGATGGAAAAGAATAGGGCCATTAGACCATCGCCACGTGGCAGAAGGCCAAAAGTCGACGAAAACTAGCAAATCTTCAGAGGGCAACATGGTAATTTCACGAAAGTCCGTACGGGTTTTGAAGCACAAATGGAATGGAATATCATAATGCGCTCGTTTCCGCGCTTCAGAGAAAGTTCTCAGTTTTTCATATATATAGACTATAGCTTCTCTTCTCTGACTCTGCCACCTTTCTCTCTCTCTCTCTCTCTCAATCTTTCATTTCAGTTCTCAGAACCATCACATCACAAATTTCACAATGTATAAACCCTAGGAGCCATTTCTTTTTATTTCTTAGCTTATTTTCTCGAGAAACAAACGCTGAAACTCCCGTGCTTTTTTCACGTCTCAAAGACGTGGAAAAAAAGTAAAGAAAAGAAGGAATCTGAGGATCGTTGATCGTTGATCGTTGATCGTTGATCGTACAAACTCCGGTTTCAAGGTGAGGAGATGGTGTTCTCTGCAAACCTTTCTTGCTAATCTCTTTGAATCTTTTCTTTAGATGTATATGAAAAAAAAAAATGAATTCGATCAGTTTTTCTGAGTAAAAATCTACTTGAATTTAGTTATTTATTTATAGAATCTGATGAAGTATTAGACTAATTTACACATGCATTCGATCAGTTTCGAGCTCATTACTTCACTCTGTACCTTGCTTTGGAGTCGGTGCCATTTGAGCTATAAAGCTCTTTTGCTCAATTTTTATTTATTTCTTTATTTAATTCTTATTAATAATAATAATAATAATAATAATAATATTTTCAAGAAAGAGATTTCGTTGAGTTGTTGATAGTAAATATTCTATATAATTCCTTTACTTATCAAATATATATGTTCTAAAATTCCTATGTGTGTGTGTTCTACAATTCATCTTGACCTAGGTTTAGATAGAGGTATTTGAAGATTTGGATTTGGATTTCAATTTTTAGTTAAGATCATGTGAATAGAGAATGAAACAACAATTTATTTTCTTGATGAAAATTTTGGAAGGATTTGAACTTTTTAAGTATATAACTTATAAGATGTCATTTCAAATCCATAATATCACAAGTGTTTTTGTTTAAGCAAAATCTCCGAAGCTCACATCATCGCGTGTTCTTGAATCTTGAATTTATATCAAACAAGTTATAGTAGCAATTGTTCTTCGAAATCCTTGATTTTAAATCCTCAAATCCAAATGTAACCTTAATAGAAAATCGATAATCCTTGCTTGATTAATTATGATTATAAAATTTCATAGCACTTAAATTTTGAATTAGAATCTTGACTCTTTTTTTTTTTTTTTTGATAATTAGAATCTTGACTCTTGGAGGTGGTACTCCGAAAGATTTAGTAGGGTTTTTTTATTTTTTGGCATGCTGAATAGGGAAGATAGTAAAAGATGCAAAACTGTTCCTTATATACCACACCTTGAGTTATTACTTAAAATTACTGAAATTTATGGTCATGTACTTTTCTGTAAAAACAGAATGGGTGCAGGGAGGAAGACACAGACACACACATTGAAGGAGAATTCTCAATCTCTGATTTCGAAAAATTCTAGTACAACCGCAAGGAATCTAAGGAAGAGCGAACTACGCGGTGTTATCTTTGGTTGTAAGCATCACACAATCAAAGAATGTTTGTCCAAACAATTGTTCGGTTAGTTGACTAGCACCTCATATTTGTTGCACACATTAAGTTTTGTGTATGTTTAGAAAATTATTTGTGCATACTGTTTGACTAATACCAGAAGAATATGATTCAAATTCTTGAACAGGATTACCAGCTCTACATTTCCCTTACATAAGGAATATTAGTGCTGGTTTGCCACTTTTCTTATTCAATTACAGTGACAGAAGGCTTCATGGTATCTTTGAGGCTGCAAGTCCAGGACAAATGAATATTAATCCATATGCTTGGACTGATGGTTCAGAGTCTACCCCATTTCCTGCACAGGTATTGTATGCCATTATACCACTCTGTCAAGTATATCATAGTCAATGAATGGAGTTCATATATTTTATGTTGTTTGTGCTTTTAAGGTCAAGATTCGAATCCGTAAACAGTGCCAGCCATTGCTAGAAGATCAGTTCAAACCTATAATTGCTGAAAATTACTACGAACAAAGACTGTTTTGGTTTGAACTTGACCAGGAGCAAACAGACAAGTTGATATCCTTGTTTTCAGCTTCATCAGTCATTGTGAGTACTTCCCTCCCAAGCAATACACAGAAGTGGAGCAGCCCATTCAAAACTGTCCAAGAAAGTGGCAATATTAGAACACCTTCATTAGAATGCAATGCTCATCCAGGCCAGGCCAGAGTAGAATGGGAATCTTGGGATGCTCCTGGTCTGTGCAGGGTCCCAGCTCTCATTGTTGAGGGAGTAGCTGAAAGGGCAAAAAGGGATTATGGACCATCATGTCCATCACCGAAAAAGTGGAGTGATTTGTTTAGAGCTTCAAACACACATTCTACGGGAAAGGTCCAGGAAGCTGCCACCATTGAGACACCTGTACTAGAATGCGATGCTCGTCCAGACCAGGCTAGTGAAGAATCGGAGTCCTGGGATGCTCCTTGTCTGTGGGCAGTAGAAAATCTCATTGGTAAGGATGAGGAAACAACGGATGAGTTTGCATCAGAAATAGATTACAACGAACAATTACACTTCAACCCAAGTGTTGATTGCTCCTCAAATTTGGCCATGATGAAGGAGATGTCATCAGAGCATATGCATGCTGAAGACACTGGAATACATTACAACGAACATTTACACTTAAAACCAAGTGTTGATTGCTCCTCAAATTTGGCCATGACGAAGGAGATGTCATCAGAGCATAAGCATGCCGAAGACAGTGGGCTACATGGGACACTTACATTCCAGAAGCATAAGATGTCATCGGATGCTACTTACATTCCAGAAGCATCAAGGACTTTAGAAACAAAGTCTTCTGAATTTCACTCTATTGTAGCCAAGGTAATTAGTAATATTTATTGTACTTTTTTTATTTATTTAAAATTTTGAATTCCATGTTTATCTAATTTATCTTTTTACTTGGTATAATGTCTGTGGTGTATTATTAAAGTTGCTACAAGAAGTCAGCGAGCTGAAGTTATTTCAGTTAAAACAAAGTGAAAAAATCAATTCCTTGGAGCTGTATCTGGTATGTTTCTGATCACAAAGCGTAATTTTCAGCTTAGGCATTTATAATTAACTGCTTTTCTAATGTGTCTGTCTTTAATCTGTTAAATATCCTGCAAGTTATGATATCCTGTTAACTATCCATCGAATTGTTATAAAAAAAATTTACAATTTCTTTCTTTAAAATTTTTCTTGCTTTCTTTCTGAGGAACCAAACAGAGCAAACATAACATTCAGAACATAATTATTTACTTAGATCAATCTCCCTTGCAATGATCCTGAATACATGCTTAATTAAATTGGAAATTTAGGCTGAATTAAAAGATCGGTGTGGACTTGTTACTGAAGAGGAATATAAGTCATGTGATGAACCTCCTTCAGAACTTGATGAGAAAGTACTTATTGTGGGAGGGTATAATGGCTCTATGTGGTTATCAGCTGTGGATTCTTATTCTCCTTCTTATGATCTGATGGAATCCCTTAGTCCAATGAATTTTGCACGATCAAGCTCCGCAGCAGCAAAGCTAAATGGTGAAGTCTACTTGCTCGGTGGTGTATATGGTGAATGTTGGAATGACACAGGTAATAGCAAGGACTTTTTCTTTTAGACTTATCATTTTGTGCAACTAGTTGCCTTGTTCACAAATCAATGACACTGTGGTTCTTATGCGAAGTTGAATCATACAACCCAATAAGCAATCAGTGGGTCAGTCGTCCTCCATTGAATCAAAAGAAGGGGGGCCTAGCAGGAGTTTCTTTGAATGAGAAGATTTTTGCAATTGGTGGTGGAATTGGCGTTGAATTTTTCTCTGAGGTGCATGTTTTTTATCCAGACAAAGGAAGGTGGATTCCCACTCAGTCAATGCTACAAAAGGTACCTCTTAATAGGGTTTCAAGTGTTTAGTGTTGATTCACATAAGGTTTGCTTGCACCAAATAGTGGCATGATAATACATTCTAAAAGAAAATTACATTTTGATAATAATTTTTTAAGTGAGAACTAATCAAGGATGTCACATGATCCACAATTGTAATTCTAAAATGTTTTTATGCATATGGAAAGATCTCTAGTTACCTTTAAACGGAAATGCTGAATTTTGCCTAAAGATGAATAATTCTTCATGCGAGACCTCTCACTGTTAACTTGCATTAGCATGCGAACAAACCATGTGAAGTTAATGTGATGGGGCCATGGAAGATTGGTCTGCCATTACTTTGCAAATAGACTTATTCAAGAATTATTTTGTGGGGTTCACGTGTGAAGTCCAATAGAAGTAAAAGTTGTATGCTTTTCAAGGTCTAGGTATGAGTCTTTTAGGTTAAAACAGTTTTTAATTTGGGTTTTTATTTCATCAATTATGGTCAATTTTGTATCCAGGGGCAAATCTGTAATTTATGCAATTTCATGTAATTTAAAGGTATTTTGGTAATTGAGTTGATCTAGAATTTTCTAGGAGATTCTAAGGGCACATTTGGTTTAGAGATAGCTCAGTTTTCATATCTCAGTTTTCATAACTCATAACTTATAACTCAGTTTTCAAAACTCATAACTTATAACTCAGTTTTTGAAAACACCTATTTGCTGTTTCCTATTTCCTTCACTCTAACTCAATTTTTTGAGTTTTGAGTGATGGAAACAAGTGTTAAAAACCAAGCCAAACACAAAAATTTTTGTGGGACCCACGTGTTTTGAGAACTCAATTATAAAAATGGAGTGATATGATCCAAAAACCCACTCATCCAAACAGGCTCTAAGTATCTTAGTTTTTATTTATTTTTATAGTCTTAAGTTAGTCTTTTATTAAGTTTTTACTTTACTAGTCAAACTAGTCATAAGACTACTAGGACAAGAAAGAGTCCTTATCTTATATATATTTGTGCTCAAAGTATTCAAAGATAAAATTATTAAATGTTTTGACTTTTGAGTATTGAGGCATGTTGGCCTTTATGACTTATTAGTGTGTTCTTTTCTCCCTTTCTCTTTTTGTCTTTTCTTCTTCTCTCTTTTTTGTGTGGTACTGCTGTGCAACAACCCCTAAACACTACAAAAACCTCTTTTTTTAATTCTTACAACCTCCCCAATTTGTCCAACCCCTACACCAACATCTATCATTTGCATTCAAATTATTATGAGATAGAAAAATATGTTTTAAGATATTCTGTATGGTCCATCCAACTAAGAATCCTTTTTTACCCTTGTCAGAGATATTTGACTGCTGCAGCAGAAATCAATGGTGCGATCTATGTTGCTGGAGGATATGATGGAAAGGATTACTTGAAGTAAGATGTCATTTTAGTTTCAATATTTGTTTCTTAATGGTCTGTTTGGATTGAGGGAAAGTAGAGTAGAGTAGAGTAGAATTGGCCCAAAATTAGCCTATTTTCAACCAAATCTACTCTACTCTACTCGCCTCCACTCCCCCTCCTTCCTCCTCAATTCAAACGGGCCCTAAATCTTTACTTATTTGGCGGATGAGTAATTCTCTGCCACTTATCCAAATTAAAAAAAGAAAAAGAAAAAAAAAAGGATGAGTTCATCCATACTTACTGCATAATAAATGCTGTGGGCATATACTTGAATTCAATCTACTGTGCTATACTTGAGTTGTGAAGAATAGTTAAAATATAAATATCCCATGTGTCTGAAATAGAAGCCAATGCTGCAGACATAAAAAAAAGACATAAATCTTGTTTGGGCCTTTTCATTTATATGTGATCTTGATATTAGAAAAGCCAAGATCAGCTGCAACACTGTCTTGGCAGCTTGGAATTTCTTCCAGAATAGTTGTAAATTGAAGGCTATGTTATTTTCATTTATTAACAATTGCTTTTTTTTTTTTTTTTTTTCATTTGTTGGGGTATTATTGATATGGTCTCAATTTCTCTTTTTAGAATGTTTTATTCTTGGATATTGCTCTTTTGAATCCTGAACTAAAAAGTTTTCGGTGTAATGCAGGGGGACCTTACACTTTTGTATTTTTGAGCAGTAATTTGATACATGATTGTTTGGATTTTGTATTTGTTTGTACAGATCTGCTCAAATTTATTTAAATTCTAGAGCAATATATATACCAATTAATTTGTGATGGCTGATAGCCCTATAAGAACAAGATGTGCTACCCCTTCTAACTCAATACATTATTTCTTTTATTATCTATCCCTACATAAAATAGGCATGACAATTTTTTAGACGAGGTTGAGTAGTCATATTGTCCTGTTATATGACATGGAAAAAATCCGTATCATAAGCATCTCTACCATACGAACCAACTGGTAAGGATAGTTATATTTAAGAATCTGGCATAGATTGGGTTTGTGTTTGGTTATGGGTATATGTACTTGTTGGGCTTCTCCACTTACTAGCTTAAGCTTTTGGGTTGGATGCTCAAACATGGTGTTAGAGCTTAGATACACCTATCAGGATCCTCTCCACTTACTAGCTTGGATATACTTTTAAATTTATATTATTTGATCTTGCTATAATATGATTTGGAAGGTTCCCTAATTTAAACTTGATGGGAATAATATGCAAACTCTTTGCTATAAATTATGTCAAGTTATTTACAGATGTGGAGCGAGCTTAGGAAATTCCTCCTAATTTCCTGTTTTTAACTTCTCTACTATCTCAGCTCAGTGGAAAGATTTGATCCTCGAGAGCAATCTTGGACTAGACTTAAGAATATGTCCGAAAGGAGAGGAAGTCATTCATTGTCTATGCTGAACGAGAAACTGTATGTTGACTCCCTCTCATTTTATAACTTACACATATCTTTGTTCCATTTAAAAAAAAAAAAATTATTATAATTGTTTGAGAACTTTTAAATGACTTATAAAATGAAGCTTAACTAGAAAAGGGTTCACAAAAAAAACAGTATCATATGTTTTGCCTTTTAATGTCCAGAGACGTCATTTACTATGGAAGTTTTTCTCTTTGCAGATATGCTATTGGTGGCTATGATGGAGCTAATGAACTTTCATCTGTTGAGGTCTTAGATCCTCGTGTTGGTTTTTGGATGAAGGTGGAGCCCATGAAAGAAACCAGGAAGTATGCCGGTGCTGTTGTAATTGGAGATTCGATTTATGTCATGGGGGGAGTGAATGAAGAGTTGAAATTATTGCACACGGTATGTAAAATGCATCCATCCCTATAGGCTTAATCTTTTAAATTTGTTCATAGATATATTGACTTCTTTAGCATCCTTCTTTCTTTTTAAAATTATTTTTCTGATATGATAATAGGTGGAATGTTACAAGGAGGGTAATGGGTGGCAGTTGACAAAACTTAGAGGCGTTGGGAAAAGATGCTCCTTCTCTGCCGTTCTGTTATGAGGTTATGGACTGAAAAGAGTTTCCCTTTTTTTTAGCAAATGGTGTTCATAGTTCACCCTTTAGACTAGTGGTCTATAAGTAGTTCTTACCCAAAAAAAAAAGTCTTGTCCTCTCTTGGAAAAAAACGTACAAAAAACGCGGATTTGAGTCTACCACACAAGAGTAGGTCCAACTTGAGCGGTTTGCCTGTCAAGTAATATAGCCAACTCTAGCTAATATTCTAGACATATTTTGTTGTTCTCTCGTTCGATGTCATGCTCTTAAATCCAATTTTACCAGTAAGAAGAGGAAAGAGGCCAGAAATAGTAATGATGGGCTTTTTATTTCGGCCGAAAATTTGGTGAGTTTCTTTCGGTCGATTCAGTGTTACGTGGGCTACTTTCTTCAGATTTAGGATCTAGTCTGGTATTAGATTTGGAGTGTAGGTGTTGGGCTTAAGATAAGCGTTTTCTTGGATTTGATTGCACTATATATCTGATGTGGACTGTTTTTATCAGACTGTGCATACGGCCCAATCCCATGCTAGCGCTATTCCGCATTCTGGGCTTTGTTTATGGCTTTCGTTAATGCCGCTTTTAAAATTTCAACCTCAGCATTTAAAAATGTGACCAGAAAAATTGCAGAAATTGATATAGTAAGAGGTAAATGATTTTATAGGAAAAAGATGGTGGATATGATTTTAAAGCATATAATCTCTTGGTTCATTAAAATTGTATTGCGGAGGACGCCCTTATCCTCGTATTTCAAGGGGATCAAAGCTCTTTCGGGAGTTTACGGAACCTAAAATGGTGGCTTCTATGCTTGAGGTTGACTGCATTTTCAACTGACTAGTCACATTTTGAGCTTGCGTTTGGAAAGCTCCGAAGAATCCCATCGTTTTGGACTTATTTTGGCGAGTTGCACACAAAAAAAACTTTCCTCCTATTTTTAAATACTTAAAACAATTAGTAAATAATTAGCAAAACACACTTTGTTAAACGTATATAATGGCTATAAAGTCTAATTATTTAAATAACACAATGGCTGGAAGCTGCATTTTTTACGACCTTTGAATTGGAAGACTTATCTTTAACTCATTGTAATTTACCGTAGTTTTAACAATCAAGGAGAAGCCTGACACAAATGAAAAGAAGAAGTTGATTTCCAGGAGAATGAACGTGTTGTATGTATTTTCCTAGTTACACGAGGTTCAAAATCATTTAAGCTGTATGTCCTGCCTGCAATATGCAACAAGCATATTGTGCTTAACCATATCCAGCTAAGTAACAAACATCTACAGCTTAAACGGTACATGGAGCATTGACGTTGTTCTAACAGAACGACACCTTCTCAACACATAATGCTTAATCAATTTGTTCCCGGATCTATAGCCAATATCAAGTACAGATCAACAACTACACTTGCATCCCCTACTTAGAAAAGGTAAAGACGCAAAAGATGGAAAGAATAACATGACTCTAGAGAAACAAACATCAAACTTTAGAGCTCTCTTAACAACATTACCGGGAATAAAAGGAGAGAGCTCACTGGATACCGTGAAATGCAGGCAAGACAGCAATAAGAGGTTCTCCATAACCAACAGCTTCTGCAAACCATAAACAGTATAAATCAAACAGTTAAAGAGAGTCATCACCACTTCTACTCTTATAAAACTCATCCATCAATTGATGTAACAAAATTAAAGTACAGAATTCATCATGAGAAACACATATTCACTGACTTTTAAAGTACGAAATTCTTAGTCTCAAACAAATATCATAAAAATTCTTAATTCACTTTCACTTCACACAGTCAACTTTCTTTTAATTGGTAATTTACACATGCAACTAATGGATTTTGAACCTACAACCTCACCCTCCACCTAGAACTTATTAGAGGAGGTGCCAGTCGAGCTAGAGCTCATTGGCACCAATCCCTTTTTAAATGGCTATACTGCAACAAACACTAGAGAAACCACATGAAAAGGGGCCTAGCTGGCCTGAAGTTTCTTTTCCATCCACTTCACACAATCTGTTGGCAATTACATGAAAGTTTATAGCATCGATCATCAAGAATTGTAATGAATCTTGTAAAGCTCTATGGCTGCTCCTTAGAATGGCATTGATTCACATATTATGAGCAAGATTATGCACAATTTCAGTGGAGAGTGGAGGGAAGGAATATATAATTATTAACTATATCCTAGAAATATTAATATTTTTAATAAGTAGAAATATTAACAATTATATTAATATTTTTAACAAATCTAAGTTTTATATCCTTGTTCATATTCATCCTGAATGTTCATATGACTTATAAACTAGACACTAGTGTGTCTATGTGTGTGCTTTTGTAAGTTACATACATCTAGTGGGTCTTGAATCAATAACCTCACCCTCCACCTTGCTCTTACAAGGGAAGGATGTGCGATTTGAGCTAGAGCTCATCGGTGATAAACTAGCACGAAATTATCATAATGGTTTTTGGCTTATGTATTTCTCCTGGTGCACCTATAGTGAATGTACTCAAGCGTCAAACTAAAACCCCCCCAAAATTTAGCCTTTGACGAAGTGCTTCAAGACAAAAAAAAAATATCAAGTCATAAATAAAGAGATAATAGCCATTTTACCTCCCTCATCAAAGAGGACCTTTAAGACTTCTCCAGCCACATCTGACTGCTCAACATAGTAAGAAGAAATCATCATGATAAGCAGCTATTGAGAAAAATCACAAAAATAAAGAAACTGAAGCAGATTATTCACCTTCACAGGAAGTTCAGTGCCAAACTGATCCAAATATCCAATAACTTGTCCTTTTTTTATTACACCACCCTGTAAATCCAAGAAATAAGAAAAATTGAATGCGTATTTGTACCTAAGGCCGTGTTCCTGTACTTGTTGGCAACATAAAATCTGAACACTTTTAGATATACAAAAAATAATTAGACAACAAAATCTGAGCATGCACATATACCTCTTTACAGATAGGAGGTTGCTTCTTCCCTTTCACAGTTCTACCCCTCCGGAAAGAGCCAACCTGATAAGAAAAATGAATAGTGAGAACCAGGACATATGTATTGGATCCACACTAGATAAGAACACCACATACCGCTGGAGATGGTACTAGGACATATGCATTGGATCCAGAAGCCTCTAAGGCTGCTAACTTTGGAGACTTCTCTACAGAGGTATTCGTGAATGGACTGGTCTTTTCTGGGGAGGATTTTGTTGGTGGTGGTGGTGGGGCAACAGGTGCTGAATCTACCATTGGTTTAGTTGGAATAGGTGGTGGTATTGTCGGCGAAATTCCAGACATGGGAATTTGTGTGGCTCCTCCAATGTTTCGTTTAAGATGCATTTCAAAATCTCCAACCTATCAAAGAGCAATATATAATCAGTTTCAAAATAAGATAATGCATAATACCTATATGCTAATGCAACCAAAAGCCTGCAGCTGAGGCTATGGAAATTAACCTTCAATTTCAGCTCAGCAACTTCTGTCTCATCACAGACCTCTAGTAACAGTGCCTGATTATTTAAAAACAATATGTTACTCAATTACATTTTAAAACATAATGAAAAAAAATGCAAAACATGAAGGCAGCAAGATTCCTAATCATTGTGAGCCAACAACAAACTGAGAAGTTCAACTAAGAGATGATAAGAAAAAAATAAAATGAACATAATTTAGGGATAATAGTTATGAAAGACTAAGGCTGCGTTTGGTTCGATGTAAATTGAATTCCGAGTGTAAAATGAATGCAGGGGAAAATATTTTCGGGAAAAGAAAATATTTTCAAGTGTTTGGTTGCATTCCAAAAAATGCTTTGGAAAATATTTTCTAGTGTTTGGTTGTATTCTTGAAAATGCTCTAGAAAACCCATTTTTATCATGTTTCTCACATTTTCTTAGGATCCAAACAAATATTATTACAGAGAATCAAAATATATAAACAATCAAAGAAACAAAAATCAAAACAAAAAAATCAAAATCCCAAGACCAATCGTGAGAGAGGGACTTCAGTGAGAGAGAGAGAGAGAGATCGGTTTGTGGGTTGCTCACATGGTGGGTCGATCTAAAGGTGGCGGCTCGATCTAGGAGTGAGTCACTCACTGGGTGGTCCGATCTAGGAGTGGGTTGCTCACATGGTGGACAAATCGGCTCAGGGGTGGGTTGCTCATGGCGATCCGATTGGCTCAGGGGTGGGTCGTTCACTGGGTCGGTGACGATGAGGAATGGGTCGGCGGAGTGGGATGGGTCGCCTGAGTGGGATGGGTCTTCTTTCTCTCGGTGTGAGTCCGGCGAGGATGTGCTTCAGGTGGGTCTTTTTTCTCTGTACTCTCTCTTCTTGCTCTCTCTCTCTCTCTCTTCTTGTGTCTGTGAGTCCGATGAGCTTTGGGTTGAGAACAAGAACGGCGGTGAGCTTTGGGTCGCGATCTCGACGGTGCTTCAGGCGGCGCGATCTGGGGTTGGGGGCGGTGGTGCGATCAACGCTTCAGCTTCTGGTGCGATCTCTTCTTGCTGTTTCTCTCTCTCTCTCAGTTCAAGTAGGCTGAAAATGGGTGTAATTAGTTTGAAGGTAAAATAGAAGTGGAATTGATTTTACACCGAAATGCTTGATATTTTATGGTCAACGGAAATCATTTTTCGTTTGACCGAATTTTCCGGCTGTTCCTAAACATGCTCCGTGGTGTAAAATATTTTCCGGATTCCTTTTACTGTAGAAACAAACGCAGCCTAAGGCGAAGCGTTGAGCATGTGCTTGCAAGGGTTGTAGATTTGCGGGAGTTTGAAAATCATCATATATGAGTTCATCATGCATCAACCTTAGCAAGTTTAGAAGCATTTGAGCTTCATAGAGCACGACTGAAACTATCAATTAACTAAATGACCATTTCATTTTGTTTTTCTGTTTTTGGACAGCTTAATAATAGAAAATTTAAAGGTAATATTATGCTAGTTTCTGTAGGTCTATCATTAGTCAACACTACACCAACAGATAAACATATGGAGGGAAAAAGCTACCAAAATTCGAAGATTCATTCTAACCTCAAACCCATTAGGAAAAGTAGCAGTTCTTGGAGTTTTCTTCTCCAATGTTCCTTGAGTTTTCTTCTCCAATGGTCCTTGGGCAGTGCTATCTGATATAACTGTTGCATATTAACCATTCAGTTTCACGATGCAAACACAATATGAACTCAGATAATAAAATATTACATATTAGAAACACATATTCATATACATAGGAAACTTCAAACCATCATGGTTTCATGAATACCATGGATATCAAGAAGCAGAAAGGAGGTGTCATGTTTGAAGAAGAATAAAATGCCAGATGTACCCAGATTTCTCAACGATAACAATTATCTTTAGTATGACATATGGTGTATGAATAAAGATGATAAACAACGACATATGGTCATTTCATTCTCAAGTGTCCAAATTAAAAAATGGAACATATCAGTGCTTGTTCTCAGATGGCTGATGTAAAATTTAGTCACTCCATTATGCATAGAGCAAGATCACATAGCTTCTGAAACAGAAGCATAATTTATGTATCTTTTTTTGGGGGAGGGGGGTGGGGGGACAGCATGCCCATGGGGCAATGCACAAGGGGCTAGGGTAACACTGGGCCATAAGCTCAGTGGTAATTAATTTATATATCTTCATAATTAGTATACAAATAATAATCTTTACTTCTTTGTTTCATGTCTGCTACAACTACAAAAAAACAAAATATCAAAGGTACTGATACACAAACTCTACATCATTTTGGCCATAAAATAACCTCACCATTGTTAGATGATTCAGTAACTTCAGATATCTTGACAGATGATACTATTGCTCCCTTCCGCTTTGTTGGTGAAAAAACAAGCTTCCCACCAACTGTCAACCCTTGAGTGCACCATTTACCAGGGATGGGCCAGCTGGCATTATATATTGGTACCACACCAGGCTTCTCAAGTAAGGACTGCATATTTGATGTACTCCCTACAGAATCTGGAATTCAAGAGCGCCAAATAAGCATATAAATGCAGATCAAGCTTTGGTAATGGCTCCATGGTTTGCGCTTTGCAGAGTAAAGTGAAAAGGATTATACAAATATGAACATGTAACCAATATATGCCTATAAAGTAACGTAAAACTAAGCACAAAATTCAACCATAAATGTCAGGTTCAATTCATTAGACTAAAAATGTCAAACAGAATTTCAGCCATCCAAGAGACAAATCACATTTTACTAACCGAAAACATACTATATTTTTCCAGAAAGGGGCACAAGTAAACTTTCACAAATTTTTTAATTTTCCTCATGCCCCAAAGAGATCTGTTTTCTCATTTGAAAATGGTGGCTAATGGTACTCGACTATAAACAGTTAACTCATATTCCTTATAAAACATTTGAAGACAGTTATTAATATGCAATCAATCAAAGAAGCATCCGCAAAGAGCTTATTTATTACATTTCCAAAAAAAAGCTTTGTAAGGTACATAGAATTTCCAAATATTTTTTTAACAAGTATATAATATAGTTAACAAATAGAACTTCCAAAATTTTATTTGACAAGTAAAAACTTGCTATCATCTAGTTAGCACATAGAACTTCCAAAACTTATGAGAACAAAAGGCAATAATTTTGAGAACCCACCATTAATCTCTCTCACTTAAAAAATTTGATATTTGGTAAATGACTAAAAATTCTAAATAAACCAAAAAATATGCTTCGTGAGGTTGTGAAAGGTAATTCAAGTGTTTGCAACCAACAAATAAGGAAACCTTTGTTATTTGGTAATTGACATAAAATTCTAAATAACCAAAAAAGAGGTTTTGCTGTGGTTTTGAAATGTAATGCAAATGTTTGCAACCTACAAACAAGGCAGTTTTCCTTATGAACATGGAAGCAAGTTTTTTGCATCATTACAATGCAGCTAGCTAGAAAAAAGGACAAGAGTTTCTATCCAAATTAAACATTTATAATCCTCTTACTATTTTTTAGCTCATTAACCAGGAGTACTGTAACTTTGTTCCTCTCGCTTATTCATCTACACAGTTCCATTTCCTAAGGAAGAAAAAGGAACAAAAAAAGACTTTGAGATTCTTCATTAATTTATATCCATCTAACTTAAGAAAACAAACGCACATATGAGGCATCTCTTTAAAAACAAATCCAGAAGCTCATATGATCTGAATCACAAATTCAAATCATTTAGTTTCTTTTTCTTTTTCTTTTTCCCTTTCATTTTATCATCAAACTAAACAGAGCCAATATATCAGATAGAAATCAAGCAGATCAAGCTCCAAGCTCAAATCAACCAAGCCTCACACTAACAGACTAACTTTCATACAAATAATATCATACGATCTGAATCACATACATAAGCTCTGTTTGGTTCCTAAAAAAATTTTTAAAGAAAGAAATTGTTAATTTTCTATCATAATTCAAGGAATTTCGATTCCTTTTACTCTTATTTCATCATTGAACCAAACGGAGACCGAAATCAATCAAGAAATCCAACTTAAAGCTCAAATCGACCAAACATCGCGCTAACTTTCACAAAAAATAAGCTCATACGACCTGAATCACATATGTAAGCTCTGTTTGGTTCCTAAGAAAAAAATGCAATAAAAATCTTAAATAAGGAAATTATTAGTTATCTATCATAATTCGAAGCATTTCAATTCCTTTTTCTCTTATTTCATCATCTAACCTAGTGGAAAACGAAATCAATCAGGAAATCTAGTTCAAAGCTCAAATCAACCAAACCTCACACTAGCCTTCACAAAAATAAGCTTGTATGATCTGAATCACATACATAAGCCCTGTGTAGTTCCTAAGCAAAAATGCATGAAGATTTTCAAAAAAAGAAGAAATCATTAATTATCTATCACAATTCGAAGCATTTCGATTCCTTTTTCTCTTATTTCTTCATCGAACCGAACGGAAAAAGAAATCAATTAAAAAATCTAGCTCAAAGCTCAAATCAACCAAACCTCACACTAACATTCCCAAAAATAAGCTCGCATGATCTGAATCACATACATAAGCTCCGTGTAGTTCCTAAGCAAAAATGCATGAAGATTTTCAAAAAAAGAAAAAGAAACAGAAATCGTTAATCATATATCACAATTCGAAGCATTTCGATTCCTTTTTCTCTTATTTCTTCATCGAACCAAACGAAATCAATCAAGAAATCTAGTTCAAAGCTCAAATCAACCAAACCTAATCACATAAACAAGCTCCGTGTAGTTCCTAAGCAAAAATGCATGAAGATTTTTTTTTTTTAATAAATGGAATAGTTAATTATTTATCACAATTCGATGCATTTCGATTCCTTTTTCTCTCACTTCGTTATCGAACCAAACAGAGAACGAAATCAATCTAGAATTATAGTTCTAAGCTCAAATCAACCAAATCTCACACTAACCTACACACACACACACACACACATATATATATATAGAGAGAGAGAGAGAGAGAGAGTTACAGTTGAAGGATCGGAGAGCAGCGAAGGACTCCATGAATGAGAAGAGAGAGCGAACCGAACCGAATGGAATGGAATGAAAAAAATGGAATGAAAAAAATGAAATGTAAACGAAGAGAAAAAAATGGAGAGGTGGGGAGATAAGAGGGGAAATTTATAGGAGTTCCAGGGGCAAATTCGAGAAATGGATTTTATTATTATGTATAATGTATGTATGAGAATGAGAGTGTGTGTGAGTTAAGTGCAGTTGGGGAGGGCGGTGAAGGTTGTTGAGAGTGCTTTGAAATATCCGCCCACTCTCCTCAGTTTCTCCGCTCTCTCAATTTCGTTTTTTAACCCCTTCGCTAACGTGCGCCTCGGTTTACATGTGCTACATGTGCCACTTCGGACCCTTGAAAATTTTTTCAAGTACTTTAGATTATGGGTAAATGGTGCTCGTATTATTCCCTTGTTCTCTTCTTATTTTATTTATGTAATATTCATTTTTTTAATCTGTTTTTATTTATTTTTTTAAGTAGAAATGAGAGTAAACTTTTTTTTTCCCCTTTAAAATGGAAAAAGTTTAATGGTTTTTCAAGTAGTTAAGGATAAGGACAGGTTATAGTTTTTTCTTTCCTAGTGGTTCACATCATTTAAATATTTATATGATTTGCCACTATACATCAATAATTGGTAGTAATAAAATTATGAAATGGATATGATTTAAAAGAAAGGATATTTTTCCCCCTGATGGAATATAGGACACATCGTTTAAAATTATCATTTTTTTAATAATAAATTACACTTCTAACTCTTATTTTGGTATTGTTTTGTTTTAAGTTCGAGATTTTTTATTTTGATTCACTATACTTAGTTCTGTTTTCAAAATAGTCTTTTCATCTATGTTAGTGACAAAAATAGTCGTCAAGAGAGAAAAAAATGACATTGTTTTGTTGCCATTTATAGGCCATATTAGTGATAGAAACAAGAACGATTCTTTAGACAATACGCTTTAAGTCTTTTGTTGTCATTTCCCACATGCATGCAACGAAAATAATATGTTAATAATCTTTACAACTTATGTTGTAGCCATCATAATAAAACTACAAGAAGTTCATGGACATGATCCTAATTTAGATGAACCACGAAAATTAATCTGAGTGTTTACGTGTGAGTGTGTGTTAAGCCATAAGCCATTCTGTTCTCCATCTTTTGTTGTTTGCATTCCATAGGACCATAGATTATGGGTTATGTTTCCTGATTCCTAAATCCGAATACCCTTATAATCTGAAAAACCACAACGATTGATGCTGCATTTATGTGACTAAATGATTTGTTCTAGGATTCCCATATTCTAGCAAGACAGGGATATTCCTCACAGGAACAGAAGTGAAAGACCAAGAGAAACACACTTCTCTTTTATATTCAATGAATTTCATTAGTTTGCTAGTCTGTCACTCTGTTGTAGAATAAACATGTTAAGTATATGGGTGATGGGGTATCTGACATGCCGTTAGAGTTAGGGGAGCATCTGGCTTATCGAACTTTATTACTCTGGAAGCACTTTGATGTAAGTGAGTTAAAAAGATTATATCCCTTCAATTTCTTTTGTCATAAATTTATAATGAAACTTAGAGCCAAGTATAGGAACACCTTTCCTTAATAAACGAAGTAGAAATTTACAAAACGAAAGCAAATATGCTAACAAACCTTAAAATAGAAATCTGCAAATTTCTTCTAGTTTTCTTAGCTAAGCAATGTTAAGATGAACAATTTCTCTAAATTCCAACCTCCTAGTCTCACTATAAGATGTTTTGTATTTGTTAGGCCAATATGTTAACCAAATCCACCCTCTTATCTCCCACTCCATAGTCCTTCCTATGGCACTTTTGTCCACCTTCCAGCACACCCTCTCTCCATACTCATCTCCAGCAAAAACCACCCCTCCTTGCCTAGTGAATGGTCTGTATGCACTCGAGTATCGGTCTTTAAACCAAGCTTTAGGGTTAATTAATGAAATCTTTGAAGGCTTGGAAGAGAATACTTCTCTTCCATCCATGCTATCATGAAGAAACCAATTCAAATTTGCACTATAACCATTAACCGATTCCTCGAATTTCCAAGGCTTCAAGCTTATTGTCATGGTCTCTCCAGCCGATACCTTGAGTCCAAAGTAAGAATTAGGCGGATCAAACCCGGCTTCTATAGTTTTTTCTAAGCCAATCTCTCTTTTTGGATTCTCAGATGACTTGCTCACCGAAAGGCTTAGTACGTTGGTTTGAAGAGTTGGAGTGAGTTGCAATGAAATTCTTGAGGGAAAGTGCTTTTCTGCTGCCCCAGCTCCTCGTTCATTCATGAGGGCCTCACTCACAAGTCTGATAATGTCGCACCTGTTACAAAAGAAAGACAAGCCTCAGTTGGTCATATTACAAGCAATGCAAGAACAAGCTTAATTAAGAACTGTTTCATTAGCATTTTAAAGTTACATTCTTTCACATATTATTCAATAAAACTTAGTACAGACTTTGGCTCTAAATGAGAATAGAAGTACTTTTAAATGGCTAGCAAGATTAAATTGGGGCTTGTCTGGTTCGGGTTTTGAAGGGGTGTTAAATTGCTTTAAGACCTTTAAAACTCTTTTAGCTCAAATTGCCAAATATTTTGCTTTTTTCGCTAAAGAGTAAATTTTAAGGGGATCCAAGCTGAAATTTGAAACTTTTAGGAAAAAGTTCTATAATTCACTGCATGTCCATGCTTTATCAATCCAAAATTTTAAAGCATTATCCATTGTAATTTGTCAAACACTCAAAAAGCTGCAAAGTTTTTTTTATATTTATTTTAATTAAAGCTCTATATGGTAGAAGTTCTACTATTAAAACTCTAATTCCTGCAGAACAGTAAGCTTAGCTCTTCAAATATCTTTGTACTAAGAATTGAAATATACAATGAAAATCATCATACCTTATGTTATCAGTGTTCACTATCACATCAACCCACCTCTCTTGAATTACTACTTTGTAATTGAATTGGATTACACCTTCAAGTTGGTTGTAAGTAAGAGAAAATTGCAGTCGCTCATCAACAGAAGGATTGCTCGAGTTTTCAACATCCATGGCTATAACAGGACAATATAAATGAATCTTCCATAACCCAAATGTTGAAAGTGCATAAGAAAACAAAGGTGATGGTGTTTTGAGGGAGCGGTGGGTGGTTTGTTGCTCTATAATCCAATTAGTAATTGCAAGGTTCAAGGACCTCATCCATTGCTCTTCTAAATTTGATCCTAAGAGTTTCATGAGCAACTTTATTGCTAGTCTTGACTGACAATTACTTGCCAGGTGATTTTTTAGAGTAATAAGACACCCTGAACGGAGATCTTGGGGAGCTTCATAGATGCAAATGAGGAATAATAGAGTGAGAAATGCAAAATTGAAAATATCTTTGAAGCTGGGAATAGAATCTAGTTTAGGGAACTTGAGAAGGGAGTTGTTATTCTTGTTTTTTGAACCATATTGAAGCACATCTTCAACAAAATTTACCAAGAGGTTGGACATGGTTTCCTCATCTATCAACTTTATGGATTTAGAGTTGAGCTTGAATGGTTTTGAGGTCCAAAGACAGACAGGTAGATTAAAATCTGCATTTATAGCAAAAGAGAGATCATTTCGGGATTGGTTATATTTGGCTATTGAGAGATTGAGGGATGGTTGGGATGAACTTGAGGAACATATGCATAGAGACATTGAATTTTTTTTCCATTCAGTGATTGGTGGAAGGTTTTGAACCCAGAAATATATATCAGGAAAGGCACAAGGAGCAGCCATAACTAGTAGACTAATTAGAAATCTCTTTCTTTCTCTGCAAGGACTTGTGATGAAAAACCTCGTATATAAAGGCTGTTTCGTGAATGGAAGCTATGCTTAGATTCTGGTGGGAAGAAAAGTCAAAAGTAAAGCAATATAATTTGGTACATGATATACATTGAGAAAGAAACTTGGTGGGATGGATGGTTGTACAAGAAAATAATCAATGAGTATCATTCTTTGATTAAAACTGTAACTATATGATTGAACCACGAGGATAAGCTTCCATTTTAATTAATTGATTAAAAACAACAATAATCATCCGCCTATTGCAACTTGCAGGGGTAAAAAATCAGCAACTAAACGTAACCATGATGTTTAGCTAGAGTTTTAAATAGAGAAAGGAAATTCCTTCTTTTTGTTGTGAAAATATGAAATGGAGGATTAGGAAAAAAAAGTGTTATATAATACCTTTTGAAGTTGTTAATCACGGTGATTCTAAAATTTTTATTAAAAAAAAAAAATGTTAATCATGGTGCATAAATAAAAGTTGCTACATCAGTTGCATTGCCGGTTAAAACAAAATGGAATATTATGTAAAAAAATTGTGAAAAATTGTGGTAACTAAAATCACATGTATGATTATTTCCCAAAAAAAGTTAATTTGTTCATGAACTTTTCACAGGTAATACAAAGCATGCTTGCTGCCTTAAAATTAATTGTGAGATGCCAAATAGAATGGTGATTGGCCTAACTTTGGTTTGATTGTAGATATAGATCACTAGAGAATGTCGTATTCCTATGAGACTCACCCTTTATATAGGATTCGATTCTCTACTGCGTGCCTCCCCCCTTGCCTTGCCTTCTAAGGCTTCTATGTCTTCCCTCCACTTTTTTAATGGAACTTTCATCTCACCAGAACTTAAAAATAATACTATTAACTCTTATTTAGATACTCTTAGTGGAAAGTAAATAATGGCTTGGTTGGAGTTGACTTGTATTTGTTTTTGGACCAATGACTTGGGGACCTTATGGACGAAGCAAAGTGATGAAGTGGAGCGGAGTGTAATGAGTGGATTGGAATGGAGCTATATATTTTATTTGTAAGATTTGTGGCTGCCATCTAAAGAAATTTTTTTCTTAGTGAAAAAAACCGATACAAAAATAGGTGGTGCCAACATATGCTTACAACGAATAAAAAACAATACGATGGAAAATAAATTAAAACAGATTTTTCTTAATAAAAACTTCTACAAATAGCATAGAGGATCAATTTATGATATACCAATTATGTCATTTAAATGATTACAACTTAAAAAAATATATAAACAACAAATATATCAAGTCACCAGAGCTGAAATATATCAATCAAAGCAATAGATATTGCGATACGGTAACGAAGTAGAGAAACCGATAGAGAACACTCCAAAGAAAAATTCACTATGGAGGTACCCTTATCCCAATAAGAAATTCACTATATAAAAAAAAGGGTTTACAATTTGATTCAAACCTTTGAACCCATACTTTACTCGATAATGAACTTGATGTGGCCCCACAATTAGTTTTAGATACAATCGAACTCCCCTATCATGAATACTGTGCACGCCAAAAATGAGGCTTATGGGCTGGTTCTCCACTTGGGCTCACAATCTATTTGTGATGTGGGTTTTGAATTTCCTACTATGAGTGGTTCTTAACTTAGAGACCCAACAACTCGACCCAATACCACAAACTTCTCTCGTTTCTCTCGTATTGCTCTCCTTATGTCTTCAGCTCTCTTTGTTCCCTCTCGCCCCTTTCAACTACCCCTTCTTCCTCATTCTTATCTCTTATTTATAGCTCAAGATTGGTGGAGGGATTATGATTACTCTAGGTTATTAGTGGGCGAGGAGGTCCATTTCCATTGCTTCTAAGTGTGCGTTTAGTTGGGAGTGTGGTAGGAACCTAGAGGTTCCTAATGGGGATGGGTATGAGTTATAAGGGAATTGATGGGAATTATAGGGGAATGGATGGGGATTGTAGGGAAATTGACGTAATTCGAGATAGTCACCCTCCATAGAGAAAGAGAGAGAGAGAGATGCACTAATGCATTAACAAATTGGTTTATTCTTCATTGATATCCCATATTGGATTACAATCATGTATTTATAGGAGACTAGCTCTAATCTCATTGGCCCACATGGCCTCATCCTATTGGTTCTATTATTCCCCATGTGTGTTAATAATTTCAACATGTGCTAAATGTGACTAACATGCTTGGAATTGTAACTAACTAACTAATTAAATCTCAATACAACAATTATTATCCATATGCTTATAACATTCCTAATAGAGTGGTAGTAGTGGCTTTGGAACTGGTTCCCACCTCAAGAGGGATGTTCGGCAGCGATATTCCCTAGGGCAATATCGGGCAGCTGAGATATAGTATCCCCAAGAAATCATGTTCTAGTCCAAGATGTAGTTGACCGGGCAAGCCTTGAATTATTAATCATAATGAGTACAGATCAAGATTGCATGCCCAATGGGTCTTGGGTCAAGCATAATGGCATGAGGCTTGGGCTCATGGCCTTAGCAGGCTTAGGGCCCAGCTTCGGACGAAGGGGCTGGGGTCATGGGCACACTGTAGAGTTGAAGTTCAAGGTCCAAGTGGGCCTGCGGACCCCGTGCAGTACATTAGTCCCCCCTTGATTTGTGCCCAGCTCTCGGGAACGAATCAAGGATGCTAATAGACAAAAACTCTACTGGAAGTTTAATAGGTAGATACTGAACGGTTAAGAGATTCATTAATACGCCCTTAAAAGGTGCGTTGTATCAGACTGTTTGGTTTAGCTGTCATCATTACTTGACAATTCGTGAACTGAGGCGGCGCGCGTGGCAGTTACAATGGGGACTCATAGAGTTTCCCGCCTCTTACTTATTAAATGTTATTTATTTCTCCATTGGCCCCTATAAATAGTTCCTTCTGAGTCTCCTCATCACTTTTTACATTTTCTATTCCTCAAACTCCTTCTTTGCTGAGCATATTTCTCTCATGCACACATTCTCCAGCCCAGAACATCGTTCCCTAGAGCCCATAGTAAGTTTACTTTATCTTTCCTTTTTACTCTTTCTTCTTCTTTCAGTTTCCCCTTGATCTTAGAGTTTAGGAATGGGCTATTCTCTCACCTCCTATCTTCTGAAGCATCCTTGGCTAGCTTTAGAGCAGCCTATAATGTTCCCGGAGATGTCGATATCGCCTACTGTCATGAGGGCGATATCGACCTCCATAGGCGTACTGGCTCAAACACAGTATTTTTCCCCCTAATGGCTATTCTCGAGAGTGGGGTTAGGTTCCCCGTTGACCCACTTACTATAGGCATTCTCAGATTTTATGGCTTGTGTCTCGACCAACTCCCCCCCAATTTTTATCGAGTGGTGAGTTGTGTTAGTAGGTTAAACCAAATATTTGGTTTGCAATTAAACCACCATGATATTAACTTCATGTATAGTCTGTGCAGAAACATTAAGACCGATTACTACGTAAAAACTAGGGATATGCGGGTACGGCTGATATCATGCCTTCCCGATTCCAATAGAAACTCGGCGGGGAAATTCGTCCAGGTGAGCGGCAATTGGCTTGCCAATGAGCTCCCTTGTCCGTTTTCGCCGCGTGATGTTGGTCGGTATCAAGAACCTTTATTTGCTTTAAGTTTGAATATTTTACTTAGTTATTTACATATACACTAACTGGTTCCTTTGTCGATTTGTTGCAGAAGGAAGAAGATTTCAACCAGATCTCAGAGTTGTGCACGTGAGAGATCTTAACTTCGTACTTAGGTCAGAAATTTTTGTGCACAAGGACGGCCAACTCCGAGTATCCCATTTGATACTCGGTATTAACCTGGTGTATTCTACTTGGCAATCATTCAGCCAGGCATTGTTAGTAGACAGCCCGCTTCTCTCGTATATAGACGTTAGGCACGTAAACTTGCTTCCACCTTCATTGACCACTAGTGAAGCTCGGGATCTTGGCCCCCATTACACTATCGTGGAGGACCTTGCCCCAGTGAGAGACGAGTCGGCTGAGTGCGTTTCTCGAAGTCGCAGAGTGCATATTCCCGTTGAAGGGTCTGACGCTCCCGCCCAAGTAACTGAGGTCGAAGCAGCAGAACTGGCCAACTCAGAAGCAGAGGCCAACCTTGACGAAGATATGGTGACGCGACGTACTCTTTCCATTAACCCCTTCTTTCCTGGCACTCGCCTGGCCGGCCAACCTTAACAGCCCCCTAGCAGGGACCGAACTCCACCTCCACCCTTTGGCCATGCCAAGAAGAAGCAACGTGTTGATGATCCTCTACCCACGGTTCCTAGTGATGCTCCCTCCAAGACCCCTCCCCGTGCGTCTGGCGAGATCGTCATCTGGGAACCCACTGGCGCCTCTCGACCAACGGCCCGGGTCGGGACAAATGTTGCTTCTTTGTCTCAAACTGTGGCGGCCTAGCAGCCATCCTTCAAGCTAGATGGTGAGCCCCTGCCGGCGACAGCTAGCTTGAGGACCTGGGCGCAGGGCCAAGGGGGGCGGGTTGCTCAAAGTTTGGTGCAGGGCCTCCTTCTGCCCAAGGACATAAATGTTTTCTCGGATGCGACCGAGGAGTCACTGGCACGGCGGCTTTAATGGCATACAATGGCGGTAACCTTTCCTCCCCCTGTTTTTCATTTGTTGTGTGGCATGTGTATTCCTTTCGTCGTTATACTTATTCATCTTGTTATACTTGCTTATCTTATTATTGATGTGTTGTCAGGCCGCGCAGCTGACTTACGTCCTCGATGAGAGGATGAAAGAGTTAGCTGAGGATGTGGAGAAGGAAAAAGCTCTAAAGGACGTGGCAACGAACACTGCTAAGGAAAAGGGCAAAGCTGCTGACGTCGCCGAGAAGAAGGCTAAGGCTGCCGAGAAGGCTCAATTGGTGGCCGAGAAGAAGCTGGCTGAGGTAGAGGAGAAGCTAGGGGGCATTGAGCTTAAACTGGCACAAGCAGAAAGCCTAACCTTGGCCCAGACTGATGAAATCGCCAACCTCAAGGCGGCTCTTGATGTTGCCGAGGATAAGAGGTACAACCAGGGCTTCGTAGATGCTGAAAACTCTGTGGAGCCTGTTGTTCACCAAGCCCGGGCTAATGAGTTCGGCGAGGGATGGCTAGCAGCCCTGCAGGTAATGGGGGTAGCAGAGCATTCCCCTTTAAGGAATCCCGAGCAAATCCCTTACCCAGCTCTAGTTCCCCCCCATCCAAAGCCAAGCCAAGCCAATGCTGCCGATGAAGAAGAAACCCTTAGCATGAGGGAGCTGGTTCACACCATTGACACTCACGTGGAAATGGTTGACCTTGAGGTCACCAGCAATCTTCATGTTGCTGAGGAAGGACAAGGACAATCACATACAACTGACCAGCCAGCCTGGAGTGCGCCTGCCCACCAAGCTGATGAAGCCAATTAAGCCTCGCCTGCTGAACCTTCTGCTTAACTTCTATGTTTTATTTTGCTTTTATCTACCGTTTATTTGATTTCCTTTTCTATTAATTTGGTTTGCCCATTGTCACTGGGTTGTGGTGACAGAACAATAGCACAACTAGGGTTTCGCAGATGCTGAAAACTCTGTGGAGCTTGTTGTTCACCAAGCCCAGGCTCATGGGTTCGGCGAGGGATGTCTAGCAGCCCTGCAGGCAATAGGGGTAGCAGAGGATTCCCCTTTAAGGAATCCCGAGCAAATCCCTTACCCAGCTCTAGTTCCCCCCCATCCAAAGCCAAGCCAATGCTGCCGATGAAGAAGAAACCCTCAGCATGAAGGAGCTGGTTCACGCCATTGACACTCACGTGGAAATGGTTGACCTTGAGGTCACCAGCAATCTTCATGCTGCTGAGAAAGGACAAGGACAATCACATACAACTGACCAGCCAGCCGGGAGTGCGCCCACCTACCAAGCTGACGAAGCCAATTAAGCCTCGCCTGTTGAACCTTCTACTTAACCTTTACATTTTATTTTGCTTTTATCTTCCGTTTATTTGATTTCCTTTTCTATTAATTTGGTTTACCCATTGTCACCGGGTTGTGGTGACAGAACAATAGCTTTAACTTTTATTTCTCTAAGTTTTATTTTCCTATGGTCACTGGGCTGTGGTGACAAAACAATGGTTCGATTTTAATTGCCTTAATTTGCTTTAATTGGTTTATTACTCGGCTATTCTTCCTAACATGTTTGACTATGGTTATTATTGTGTATTTTCTATTCATTCCAACTGGCTGGGCAGCCCAATCACGGCCTGCCTTTGTATGGTGATTAGGATTAACTTTTCAAAGGAGCGGGTATATCTTCACATGTATAGTGGCTGGTGTTGGCCTAAAAAAGTTGTTTACGTTGGAAGAATGACTTTCTACAAATAAGTTGTAATTGTCGTGCTTTGCCCAATTTAAGAAAAACAAAGGCTAGATGATTAAGCCTAATTGAGTACAAAGTTAACTGAGTACTGAATCTCTCGTTGTGAGGACTTTTAGTGTGAGAGCATTGTTAGGAGCATTTAGCGCAAAGTTTTTGCCCTTTCAATGATGAGGAACGACCTCCTCTCCTTAGATAAAAATTGAAATTGTGCCTCCACCTGCCTGGTGATGAAAATTGAACTGGGGTCGGGTTCTTAGATAAATTTAAGTGTAAGGTTTCCATCTGTCCGGTGATGAAAATTGAACTGGGGACAGGTTTCTATTCTTTGAAAAATTTTAGCGTAAGGTTTCCACCTGCTCGGTGATGAAAATCGAACCGAGAACAGGCTTCTGTCCTTAGAAAAATTTTAGTGTAAGGTTTCTACTTGCTCGGTGATGAAAATTGAACCGGGAGCAGGTTTTTGTCCTTAGATAAATTTAGCGTAAGGTTTCCACCTACTTGGTGATGAAAATCGAACCAAGAACAGACTTCTGTCCTTAGGAAAATTTTAGTGTAAGGTTTCCACCTGCTCGGTGATGAAAATTGAACAGGGAACATGTTTCTGTCCTTAGAAAATTAGGATTAGATTTTCTTCATGTTTGTTGGCTGGGGTTAGCAGGTTAACAGTAATGGAATCATGTGCATGCATAGCAATTTGAATAAACATCACCCTTATATTGCTTAACATATACATGCGCCAACAGTTCGTTGATAAAACTTCTTTAGATTATGGATGTTCCATGGTCGGGGAATGGTCTCTCGTCTAGATCCTCCAAGTAGTATGCTCCTGCGCCTGCAATGGCGATGACTCTATAAGGCCATTCCCAACGTTAGTGTCTCGCATACTTCCCACTACTTTCTACAACACTAGGTCCCTAGCACCAAATTCCCTTGTCTTCACATCTCGGTTGTATCGCCGGGCAAGCTTTTGTTGATACTCGGCTAGCTGTATAGTCGCTGCTTCCTGGTACTCTTCTAGCAAATCCAAACGCTCCACCATCAATTTGTCATTCTGGTTAGGGGCAAATCCCGTAACTCGGGTACTACATAGGTTTATCTCGGCTGGTATGACAGCCTCTGCCTCATACATTAGGGAAAATGGAGTCTCTCTCGTGGACTTTCTAGGGGTTTTTCGGTATGCCCACAAAACATTGGGCAACACCTCGGCCGACCTACCCTTTGCACCATCCAACCTTTTCTTCAATCCATTCACGATTACTTTGTTGGTGGCTTCGGCTTGGCCATTGCTTTGAGGATATGCCGGGGTGGAGTACTTGTTCTTGATACTGAGATCACTGCAAAACTCGCAAAAGGCTTTGCTATCGAATTGCAACCCATTATCAGATATGAGAGAGTTCGGCACCCCAAATCTCGTAATTATATTTTTCCACACAAACTTTTTAACGTCTACGTCCCGAATATTAGCTAACGCCTCCGCCTTTGCCCATTTGGTGAAGTAATCAACAGCTACTAAAACAAACCTCCGATTGCCCGTGGCCCGGGGAAACGGATCGAGAATATCCAGCCCCTATTGCGTAAAGGTCCAGGGGCTGTTGACCGGGTTCAGATAACCTGTTGGCTGGTGGATCAATGGGGCATGCTTTTGGCACTGTTCACACTTTTGCACATACTCGGCGGCATCCTTCTGCATCTGCGGCCACCAAAACCCATAGGTCATCGCTCGGTGCACCAATGAGCGACCCCCTACATGATTGCCACACACCTCATCGTGTAGCTCGGCCAGGAGTTTATTAACTTTCTCGGGGCGCAAACATAAAAGGTAGGGCCCCCTAAAAGACCTCCGGTACAGTTTACGATCCGCCGACAATCAATACCGAGATGCTACTCGGCGTACCCTGTTAGCTTCTTTCTCATTATCTAGTACTCTATCTTCGGACATAACGTTAATGATTGGGTCCATCCAACAAGTCCCAGATGTTGAAACCAATGCAAAATTTTTCGCGGCGTTAATACTCGGTTCTGCTATAAACTCCACCTTGATTATCCAAGGTACATCCTTTGTCATTGATGAAGCCAATGTAGCTAAAGAATCTGCATGTCTATTCTGCCCCCAGGTCACTTGATCCACCTTTGCCTTAAGAAACTGACTCATAACCTCCCTTACTGCCCACAGGTATTCCTTTATTCGAGAATCTCGGGCTTCAAAACTGCCCTGCACCTAGCTAACCACCAGTCGAGAATCCGAGTAAATCTTAACTTCCTGTACACCCATATCCAGAACGGCTCTTAATCCAGCTAGTAAGGCTTCATACTCAACCTCGTTATTAGAGGCCCTGAACTCCAACCTGAAAGAATGTTCCAACCTTATTCCTTCTGGAGTGATGATAACAATCCCGACAATCCACATGACAAATAACCTCCATCTTGTTCCTAGGGGAAAACTCTGCAACGAAATCAGCAAGAACTTGGCCCTTCACTGAACTTCTTGGCCTGTACCTTATATCAAAGGATCTAACCCGGGTTCCCTATTTAGCTATTCGGACCGTGAAGTTGGATCTCTTCAATAGTGACTGTAAAGGGTATTCGGTCAACACATAGACGGTGTGAGCTTGAAAGTAATAAGGCAGCTTCCTCGTAGCGTGCACCAGTGCTAATACCAGCTTCTCCAGGGGGAAGTACCTTGTATTAGTATTGACCAAGGTCTTGCTGATGTAATACACAGGTTGTTGCACTCCTTGATCCCTCAAAAGCACGGCACTCACGGCATGATCTGACATTGAGAGATACATGAATAAGTCCTCCCCCGGCTTTGGGGCCGTCAACATAGGTGTTGCACCAAATACTCCTTCAAGTTTTGAAAAGCTTTTTCGCATTCTTCATTCCACTGGAATCCCCTCCAGTTCTTCAGAAGTTGGTAGAATGGATAGCAGTGAACAACAAATTTGAAAATGAACCGGTAACTAACATGCCGGTTAATACTTGAACTTCTTTCGGATTACTCGGCGGCTTGAGGCGCTTCACGGCTTCAATCTGATTGGGGTTGACGTCTATCCCTCGGTTGGTGATTAAATACCTTAGGAACTTGTCAGCCTCCACCCTGAAGACACACTTATCCGCATTAAGGCGCAACTTATGCTGCCGAAGCACTTCGAACACCCCCTGGAGATCTTCTGTATGCCGTGTCTCCCATTTACTTTTTACCACCATATCGTCAATGTACACCTTAACCGTACGCCCAATCTTATCTTGGAACATTCTTGTCATCATCTGTTGATATGTGGCCCCGACATTCTTTAACCCAAATGACATCACGGTATAATGGTAGTTAGCGTCAGGGGAGATAAATGCTGTCTTTTCCTGATCCTCAACGGCCAGGGCAATTTGGTGATAACCTTGAAAGACGTCCAGAAAACTCATCATCGAGTGCCCATATGTGGCATCCACCAATTGATCGATCTTCGGCATAGGAAACGGGTCCTTTGGGCATGCTCAGTTCAAATCTGTGAAATCTACGCAAACTTTCCATTTGCCATTCTTCTTCTTCACCACCACGGTATTCGCCAGCCATTGCGGAAAGAAAATTTCTTTTATCGCCTCAGCCTCTTTTAACCTCTTGACCTCCTGCCTGACTACCTCAACGTGTTCTTTAGTTGACCTCCTCGGCTTTTGCTTCTTGGGAGGGAATGACAGGTCTACATTAAGCTTATGAACAATGAATTCGAGATCCATCCTGGGCACCTTGTACGGGCTTCAAGCAAACACATCTATATTCTGTATAAGAAATAGTACCGTCGCCAGCCTATCCTTATCCCTCATACTTGCCCCTATTTGGAAATACTTGTCAACATCCGGTAATATTTTTACTTTGATTAACTCCTCGACACAGCTAGCCCCTATTCCTCATTGGGGCTCCTGTAATTGCTATAAAGGGGCCTCCTCAGATGGTCCCTTTTGTTTGGCCTGTTTACCTTCCCAATTAACCGCGGCCACTAAGCATTGTCTAACCACTTGCTGGCTTCCCCTTACTACAATAATGCCCTACTTGGTGCAGAACTTGACCTTCAGATGCAGGGTGGACGGGACCGCCCCCATCGAATGGATCCACGGCCTTCCCAGAATCACCGTATATGGAGAAAACAAGGCGACCACTATAAATGCTACTATGACTTCTTTGTCTTCCATATTCACGGGAAGGGAAATTTGCCCTTCAGGGATCACCACCCGGCCATCAAAATCGACCAAGGGCGTATTGTACTTTGAGAGGTCTTCGCTCTTTAGTTCGGGCCCTTTAAACAGGTTCGGATACATCACATCGGCCCCACTTCCTTGGTCTATTATCACCCTCTTCACTATGAAACCATTTATCCGGGCAGTCACCACCAGAGCATCATCGTGCGGCTAAATCGTTCCTTCTAAATCCTCGTCGTTGAAAGCGATGGGCTCTCATGTGAACTTCATCTTCTTCTCGGAGGGTTGCTTACCTAAGTAATTTTCTACCGGCACTACAGCTAACACCCCTTTCTATTAGGACATATGTGTTTTCACTTGTCAAGAACATATGTCACTTATTTATGTAAATTGGCTAATCCTTTTGACAAAACGCACTCTACTTGTAATTGGGTAGTGCTAGGTGTTTTTAATACTTCAAGAAACAAGGTTTCAAGATCAAGTGTTGAAGTCATCAAGTCTGTCCAAGAAAAAGCAAGCTGAAGTGCAAGTTCATTAATTCTCGACACCTTCTCGATAGCTACCTCGACACCTGCTATCTGTCGAGAATTACAAAATCAGCTTTTCTGATTTGATTTCCTTGGGATCCGTGAATATGGTTTTGGACCTTCTTTTCTTCTAACCCTAAACATATAAAATGATTGTTTTAAGAGCCGTCAAATAAGACACAAGTTGCAAAAGCATTGAGCAATCTCTGTTCAAGCAAATTGTGATCAAAAGACGAAGTTCTTAACCTAGTTCATCTTCTCTCAAGAAGTTGCTGTGTATTTGCACCATAGGGTTTTGTAACCAAGCATCTTCCTGATCTTCATTGTGTATGATGAATTGAAGAACTTTGCAGCCAACCTCTCATTCTTAAGTTGGTGTTTGAAGTCGCGTACTGGGATCCGCGCATTGGTTAGTCACGTACTTGGGAGCCGTGCATCAAAGGTGGAAATTGTCACTACAGATCAAGTCCAATTAGGTATTGGGGTAAGGGTTCAACTGTAGGTTGGTAAGGTACTTGGGATTCCTTTACTTGTAACCGCTTAATTTGATAATAGTGGAGTTTCGGGAGTGGTGACCTGAAAATCACCCGGTGGGGTTTTTGCCGTTAGGGTTTTCCCCATTCGTAAACAAATCACCGTGTTATTTAATTTCCGTTGCATATTTAGTTTTTGGTGATTTGTTTGTGCTTCCACGCAATTGCATGATAAATTGATTAATTAATAACTTGACTAATTAATTAATTGGTTTAATCACAAGGGGTCATTCAGTTTGTGGCCTTTCAAGTGGTATCAGAGCAGGCACACTCTGATTAGGTTTAATCTTTGCTGTGTTGATCCATTGACCCCTGTTTGTCATGGATAGAGGACAATCTTTAATCATACCTCATTTATTTGATGACACTAACTATGCATACTGGAAAGTACGCATGAGAGCTTTCTTGCAGTTTTTAGATGAGAAGGTGTGGCAAGCTGTAGAGATTGGCTGGACTAAGCCAAAAGAAGCGCCGGCCAATTGGGATGAAGCAAAGATCAAGGCGGCTAACTTCAATAGCAGAGCGTTAAATGCCCTATTTAGCGCAATCACCAATGAGGAGTTCAAGAAGATATCCTCAACTGAAACTGCTAAGGAGGCTTGGACCATCCTCCAGACAACCTATGAAGGAACAAAGACTGTCAAAGATTCAAAGCTTCAGAGGCTCACTACAAGCTTTGAAGAAATTAAGATGGAGGAGGATGAGTCGTTTGATGAGTTCTATGCCAAGCTCAAGGACATAGTGAACTCAGCCTTCAATCTTGGGGAAACCATCCCTGAACCCAAGATTGTAAGGAAGGTGCTCAGATCTCTACCTGAGAGATTCCATGCCAAGATTACGGCGATAGAGGAATCAAAGGATATTGACAAGATTCCTTTGACTGAGCTGGTTGGAAACTTGCAAACTTATGAGATAGGGTTATCTAGGATTGGCAAGTCTAATAAAGGCAAAAGCATGGCCTGGAAGGCGAAGAGCAGTGATACAGATGAGTCTTCTGATGATGAAGATTCCAAGATGAAGTCCTACATTACCCGGCAGTTCAAAAAGTTTATGAAGAATGCCAATGGAAGGAGCTTCGACAAGGACCACAGGCAGTCCAGTTCTTCTCAGTTTAAAAGCCAAGACAAAGGGAGAAAGGATGCTAAGGAGGATGGTCAGTATACTGTTCCCGCAGGACCAAAGTGCTTTGGGTGTCATGGGTTCGGACACATGAAACATGAGTGTCCTACATATCTCAAGAGCATTAGGAAAAGCAAGGCATTTGCTGTAACCCTAAGCGACACTGAGCCTGAAGATGATTCCGACAATGAGGATGACGGAATCTTAAATGCCTTTACTGCCACAGTCAATCCTACTGAAGGGATTGTTGAAGAAGTGGATGAAGAAGAAGAACTGGTGGAGTCCAAATTTGAGAAGATGGATGATCAAGATGATATCCATTCAGCCTATGAGAAGCTTTACAAGCTCTCTGAGAAGCATGAGAAATTATATAGGCTGGCCACCAAGAAGCTCAGTGATGTGGAACTTGATCGTGAAGAGTTGTCCACAAAGTTTGATGAGGCAAATCAAACTATTGGAGCACTGAGATTTGAGAACAACTTTTTGGCTGAGAAGACCAAGAAGCTTGAAGCGGAGCTGTTTCAAGTCAGAGCTCAACTGGAGAGGACTTCAAGTGCAAAGCTTGATGAGATGCTTAGCAATTAGAAATCTACTTCGGATCGAACTGGCTTGGGGTATGGTCTTTCTTTCTCTAATACTGCTTCTACTAGCAATACTATTTTTGTTCCTCCTGCTAATAACACTGAAATTGAGAACATTGATGTTAAAACTGAATTAGCTAGTGAGAACTTAGACAAGGGTAAATCTATCTTAAGAGCACCCCCTAAGCAAGATAAGAAAAATGCTAAAAACCCTAGGGCTAAGAAGGCTAACTCTCAAAAGCCTAAACAAAAGAAGCAGTATCTCTGTCATCATTGTGGAGCTGCCGGTCATACTAGACCAAATTGCTATAAGTGGTTAGCCACTCAACAGAGCAATGGCATGATAACATCTGGAAGCCAAAATCAGCTTCAATCCTCTCTTGCTCCTTTTGGAGATCTTCTAAAAGCCCTCATGTTCCTTTCAAACTTGAACGGTTTAAATTCTTCCCCCTCACCACCGGTTCAAGGATTCAATCAAAGGAAAGGCTCTTCTAAGGTGTGGAAGAAAAAGGACTCTAAGTGATTTCATCACTTTCTTTTCCTTTCTTGTTTTTCTTGTTTGTTTCATTGCTTGTGTGTTTTGCTTTTCTGCTGAGTCAGTCTAGTTTTTGATTTGCTTTGATAACATGTTTTTGTTTGTTTATTTTTAGTTTTGTTTATTTTGTTTTTGATATAAAAAAAAAATGAAATTGAAAAATACAAAAACAGTGTGTGTTATGTGTACTTTGGTACTTGTGTACCTTGGATGGCCAATGAAACAAAGTTTTCTAAACTTTGTATCTTTTGTAGCTTAGATGAGCATCTCTATGCACAACTAAGCAAGTGAGCTTTGTGGCTCTTGTTTGTGATGAGTAAGATTAAGTTATCTCTTAAAACTTAACACTCATATCACTCTTTTTGACGGGTAGGACTAGAAAATCCTAAGAGAAAGGCATAAATGACCATCTCATCACTGTTGCCCGCCAATCATAGTATGACAACTGTATGCTTCGGCATAGCAAAAGTGCAGTGTCATAGACACCTGTATGCTTCGGCATAGCAAAAGTGCAGTGTCAAAGACATCTGTATGCTTCGGCATAGCAAAAGTGCAATGTCTATGCTTAACATGTTGGGTATTTCTTTTCTCTCTTTATATGCCCATACATGATATGCTTAAAAGAAAATATGCAAAGAAAATATAAAGCTAAAAGATTAAAATGCTTTAAATATGATTGCAAGCGTGTTTTCTAGGAGATGTGGGAGTTATAGGATGTATCTCGAAGGTGATAGTCCCCATCAAACAGTTATGATTGTGTGTGAGTTAAAGTTATTTTCTCATATCTCAGATCGTCATAACATGTATACACATATGCAATCTTGCGATGTTTTTCACACACAACACGCAATATTCTTTGCTACTCTTGATACATGTGCAGGTACAATGTGATTTGGCCATCACTAGGTTTTACATGTGCTAATGTATGCTAACTAAACTGTCTTGACTTATTTTTTTGAAAAATAAAATTGGTTAGACTTGTTTAGTGTGTGTGTGTGTTTCTGAGGATCCATGTGCTTAAAATGTTTGTTGAGAGATGATTTTGAAAGCTTAATATGTTGAGTGGATCAATGGTTGAGGTGCTTGTTGGATTGCATTCATGTCTGTGTTTTTCTCTTCTCGAAAAACTGCTTTTCACTGATGGCTCGACACCTCCTCGACACCTCCTCGATACCTGGTCATCTGTCGAGATTCTCATGCCTTTTCTAATCGCAATCTCGACACCTGGTGGATCGATCGAGAAATCTTCTGTCCTCTCGATACCTTCTCGATACCTTGTCGATCGATCGAGCTTCTTATATCTGAATTTGGTCTTGCACCTCGACACCTTCAGCTGTCGACGGCCATTTCCTCGATACCTTCCTCGACAGCTTCCTCGATACCTTTCGACACCTCAGCTGTCGAGAATTGTTGAGGTGTCTATAAATGCTCCTGTCGCGATTCTGATCTCATTTCCTCGATCTCTCTCGATCTGTCTGACAGCTTTTCACCTCCCAACCAAGTTTCTCTCACTCAAATATTCAAATCCTCTGCATTTTCGATCTTCCCTTGCTTCAATCACTTGGTAAGATCATTTTTCCTTTCCTCTTTCATGCATTTCATGTTTTGAAACCTAGGTTTTGGGATTTTTGGAGATTTTTGGGGTTTTTCAAAATTGATGAGTTTTTCTTCAAATTTTGGGTTGGGTTTTCACTAAAATATGTTCAAAATGTCATACATTGCATTTCATGTGCATTATAATGATATTTACATGCATTTAGATGTGTGTTCTATGTTTGTGTGCTGCTAGGATTGGATTGGGCTGAGCCCAAGATGTGTTTTTTCCTTTGCATGTCACATGTTCATGCATTCCCATGCATACGTACTTGTTGTTCAATATATCTGATATATATGAATTGTTTTGGGACTTTTCTGATTGTTTCCCCCTCTATCTCTTTCTCATTCTTTTACGTTAGTAGTGTCTATGGCACCCAAACGTAAATCCACTCCTGCTCGGAACCCTCTGCGTTCTAGAGCGTCTTCATCTTCTGATTCTGCTCCTTTTCACCTTCGGTTCCGTGATGGAGATGCCCAAAAGGCATTTACTGAGAACTTTTCTAGACGAGGTGTTCATTCGGAACGCCAAGTCGTTTTGGCGGACTTCGCTGACACTGACCTTCCCTCTGTCATTCACAGTAGGGGATGGGAGTCACTGTGTGACGTCCCGGTCACCTGTCCTCTCGTGCTGATACAGGAGTTTTACTCCAACATGCACGGGATTGATCGTTCAGTACCTCTCTTTTTCACTCGCGTTCGAGGTACGCGCATTCCTGTTACACCGCAGCTAGTTGCGGATGTACTTAGGGTACCAAGGATAGATTTTCCTGATTACCCTTCCTGTGAGCGTCTGAGGACTGTGTCCAAAGATGAGCTCATCTCTGCCTTCTATCAGCATCCTGTTGATTGGGGTGAGCATCAGTACACATCATGTAAGCCTTTTGCTAAAGGTCCTAGATTTCTTAACATGGTGATGACCTTTGTACTCCATCCATTCTCTCACTACAACTCTATTACAGAGCCTCGTGCTCGATTTTTGCTATCACTTCTAGAGCATCTTACTATAGACTTTCCCTCTCACTTCATCTTGTCTATCATAGATGTCCATCTAGATTCGGCGTCCCGTGATAAGCTCATCTTTCCTTCTGCTATCACGAGGATCTTACGCCATTTTTCTATACCTTTTCCTGTGTCCGACCACTTCACACACATTTGTGCCATAGATGCCGCTACCGTAAAACGTAGTGAGGCTCAGTTTAGGTCGAGACAGACGGATGCCACTCCTCCCTCCCGTTCGGCTCCATCCAGATCAGCTCCATCCAGATCCGCTCCATCTACATCTGCTCCTTTTTCCTTTACGGGCGATGTATCTCTAGGAGATATTATGGCGCAGCTGCAGCGCATGGACACTCGCCTTGATACACTCTCCGCTGAGTTGTATCAGGTGAATGTTCGTGTTAGTCGTATTGCACGACGGCAGGCGACCATGGGTGGTTTTGCTCCAGAGGCTACTCCTTCACCACCTACTCCAGCAGCTTCAGATTCTGAGGATGAGGATGATGATGATGATGATGATGATGATGATGGAGATGCTAACTCTACTGATGAGATGTCTACATGACACTCTACCCTTTGTCACTCGTGACAAAAATGGGGAGTAGTTTTGGGTTATGAGAGTAGTCATCTTAGGGGGAGAGTTAGTATAGGACATTTTGATAGGGGGAGTGTTGATATTTTGAGGGATGTAGTGAGGTTTTGATGTATCTATTTTTTTCTATTCTTTTTAGATACATTGATCTTGTATATGAGGTCTTGTGACCAGTTTTACATACATTGTACTTATTTTTCTATATATGTGGATGTATGTTTCTTTCACCTCTCTCTTCATGTGTTGTTTCTTCTCTACCTTTATACACGTTCTTTATACTTGTAAGCAATCTATTTATTTCTCTTTCACACAAGATGCCTTGATGAGTTTTGTTTAAAGTGTTTCAGAAATACAGGTTGTCAAAGTCTACTTGCCATAAACTCTCTTCTTGCAAAGTTTTTCAAGATTTGTGTTAGGATAGATTTTATTGTATTCAACAAGTGAATATGAGTTGAGTGATTTATGACTTCTCTCATATGTTCATTTGTTTGTTGTGGTTTTGTCACGGATTGCCAAAGGGGGAGATTGTTAGGACATATGTGTTTTCACTTGTCAAGAACATATGTCACTTATTTATGTAAATTGGCTAATCCTTTTGACAAAACGCACTCTACTTGTAATTGGGTAGTTCTAGGTGTTTTTAATACTTTAAGAAACAAGGTTTCAAGATCAAGTGTTGAAGTCATCAAGTCTGTCCAAGAAAAAGCAAGCTAAAGTGCAAGTTCATTAATTCTCGACACCTTCTCGATAGCTACCTCGACACCTGCTATTTGTCGAGAATTACAAAATCAGCTTTTCTGATTTGATTTCCTTGGGATCCGTGAATATGGTTTTGGGCCTTCTTTTCTTCTAACCCTAAACATATAAAATGATTGTTTTAAGAGCCGTCAAATAAGACACAAGTTGCAAAAGCATTGAGCAATCTCTGTTCAAGCAAATTGTGATCAAAAGACGAAGTTCTTAACCTAGTTCATCTTCTCTCAAGAAGTTGCTGTGTATTTGCACCATAGGGTTTTGTAACCAAGCATCTT
This sequence comes from Quercus aquifolioides, assembly GCA_019022515.1. Taxonomy (NCBI): domain Eukaryota; kingdom Viridiplantae; phylum Streptophyta; class Magnoliopsida; order Fagales; family Fagaceae; genus Quercus; species Quercus aquifolioides. The sequence continues at coordinate 1,716,865 of CM032329.1, forward strand.
TCTGATCTTCATCGTGTATGATAAACTAAAGAACTTTGCAGCCAACCTCTCCTTCTTAAGTTGGTGTTTGAAGTCGCGTACTGGGATCCGCACATTGGTTAGTCATGTACTTGGGAGCCGTGCATCAAAGGTGGAAATTGTCACTTCAGATCAAGTCCAATTGGGTATTGGGGTAAGGGTTCAACTGTAGGTTGGTAAGGTACTTGGGATTCCTTTACTTGTAACCGCTTGATTTGATAATAGTGGAGTTTCGGGAGTGGTGACCTGAAAATCACCCGGTGGGGTTTTTGCCGTTAGGGTTTTCCCCATTCGTAAACAAATCACCGCGTTATTTAATTTCCGCTGCATATTTAGTTTTTGGTGATTTGTTTGTGCTTCCACGCAATTGCATGATAAATTGATTAATTAATAACTTGGCTAATTAATTAATTGGTTTAATCACAAGGGGTCATTCAGTTTGTGGCCTTTCACTTTCCTTGTAGTCACAGTCGTACCCTTTGAGACAACGTGGATGACCTCAATCACTCCTAACAGGGGTGGGAGAGGGTTCCCCCTTTGCTGAGTACCTTGCTCGGTACCTCGGTTCCCTGAATCCACAAAAAACTCCTTCAAATATCCCACTTTTACTAACTACCCTAGATGATCTTTTAACACCCGGCACTGCTCGGTTGTATGCCCCTTATCCTTGTGGTAAGTACACTACAAGTTTTGGTTCCTCCGGGACGGGTTACCCCCTATTTTGGTCAGCCATCGGAAGTACGACTTGTTTTTTATTCGATCTACGATCCTGTGCACTAGCTCCTAGAACGTTACGTTCACTTCCCCCATTTGTGCCCTCGACTCTTGAATCCTTAAATCTTTTCGGGGCCTTGACTGGAAACCGCCTTGCCAAGGACGACACACTGCCGGAGCTTTACCTTTACTTTGAAGTTGGTCATTCTTTAAGCATTTGTACTCCTCAATGCGTCTCATGAGCTGCCTCATATCCTCGAAAGGCCTCCTCGTCAATGACTTCCACAGTTTGGAATCCTCGGGCAACCCCATTCTAAAGGTGCTCGCCGCAATTTTCTCGTTGCCCTCATCAATCTTGTTGTAAAGCTCCCAATACCGACTGGCATAGTTGCGAAGGGTTTCCCTTACTCTCATTTTCATGGATAGTAATGCGTCCATTGGTTGCGAAACCTTGCTACAGGTCACAAACTAGACACCAAATTCTTGGATCAACTCAGCAAAACTGTGAATGGAGCCTTTCCGTAACCCATTAAACCATCTCAAAGCAGTGGGCCCGAGGCTCGAGGGAAACGCCTTACACATTAGCGCGTCATTATGAGTATGTAAAGACATTATCTAGATATAATGACTGACGTGCTCTACCATGTTTGTTTTTCCATTGTAAGAGTTAAATGGTGGGTGCGTGAATTCACTTGGCACTGAGGCCCGATCAATGTCGTCTGAGAAAGGCGACTGAGCAGCTCTACGTAAAGCTTGGCTCATGGCGTCCATGGCAGCATTCCGGGGTTGTTGCTCCTCTGGGGAATTTGAGTCTTGGTCTGCATATTCTCGTGACCGTGAACGGTCCCGGTGTCACCGGGAACCGGATTGATTGGACTCGGCTCCATGGCGGCCTCCCCTACTAGCGGATCCCTCCTCTCGATCGTCACAGTTTCTTCTCCATTGCCTACCTATTGCTACTAACTCCAAATCTCTCACCAGCCTGCGCAAACGTTCAAGTTCCTCATCTCTCTTGTCAAATTGCCCATGCCCTGAAGCACTCGACAATGTTCAGTGTGTTTGATACGACCCTTCTCTGAGGCCGGACTGTTCCTCTTCTCGCTCACAATCCCTATCTTTACACCTTTTGTGCCTTCTTTCTCGCCAGGTAGATCCCCGAGAAGACCCCCCAGAACCACTTGTAGCATAACTCCCTGACCATCCTTCAGACATTTCCTTGGCACGAGTCTCAGTCGAACCACAGCTACGTAGGAGATCCCCACAGACGGCGCCAATTGTGCGCGCAAAGAATGAGGCTTATGGGCTGGTCCTCCATTTGGGCTCACAATCTATTTGGGATGTGGGCTTTGGATTTCCTACTATGGGCGGTTCTTAACTTAGAGACCCAACAACTCGACCTAATACTACAAACTTCTCTCGTTTCTCTTATATTGCTCTCCTTATGTCTTCAGCTCTCTCTATTCCCTCTCGTCCCTTTCAACCACCCCTTCTTCCTCATTCTCATCTCTTATTTATAGCTCAAGATTGGTGGAGGGGTTATCATTACTCTAGGTCATTAGTGGGCGAGGGGATCCAATTCCATTACTTCTAAGTGGACGTTTAGTTGGGAGTGGTAGTAGTGGCTTTGGAACTGGTTCCCACCTCAAGAGGGATGTTCGGCAGCGATATTCCCTAGGACAATACTGGGCAGCTGAGATATAGTATCCCCGAGCAATCACGTTCTCGTTCGAGATATAGTTGACCGAGCAAGCCCCGGATTATTAATCATGATGAGTACAAATCAAGATTGCATGCCCAATAGGTCTTGGGTCAAGCATAGTGGCATGAGGCTCGGGCTCATGGCCTGAGCAAGCCTAGGGCCCAGCTTCGGACGAAGGGGCTAGGGTCATGGGCCACATTGTAGGGTTGAAATTCAAGGCCAAGTGGGCCTGGGGACCCCGTGCCGTACAAACACCTTTCACGAACTACATTCGTGATCATAATTAGTACTCTCATTGTGTTCGTTGCATACTCAAATTGAGGCGCACTATATTTTTTATTGTACTTATTTTTTATGTTTAGTTGGAAGAGTGATGTTAAGCCTACTATAAATTTTACTATATAAAGTGTACAAATTGATGTGCTGATTTCTAAACACAAAATAAAATGTAAGATATTTATTTATTATAATATTGATGTGCATGACACCAATTTTATTCATTGTCATGTTAGTTTGCAAACCTTTGGTATTAAAATTGATTCCATCATTAGACATCACAAAGAATCATTATCAATATCCCAAGTAATTTTCTTATTTGAGTGATGTTAGATATAATACAAAATTTACTATATAGACTTTAAAAACTCATGTTACTTTTTAAACACATAACAAAATAGTAATTTAGAATTCTATTTCTTATGTTATTGATATTACAATAATCACATTCATTATCATATCAGTTTATACCTAATTAGGAAATCTCAAACGTCCTGGATATTTTTATAGTAAAATTAGTAAAATTATAACATTTTTCCCCACTAAAACTAAAAGGCCAACTCTTCTTGCTTTTTATCTCTTTTGCTGTGTAAGTGAAAGTGATGAATGATGAAGTGCAATTATCTGATATAATCTGCAATATATATTAATTGCTAGTCTGTTTCGTGAAGGCCATTAATCTGTCACGCCCTAAAAGTCTACTTCATTCGAGTAACCTAAGATGATACCATACATATTCAAGATATTTCTAAAGTTGTATTTGGTTTACTACTTCATTGGTTCAGTGATGGAAATAGATAATAGATTATTAGGATTTAGGAATATATTCGTAGCCACGATCGCAACATGCCGTATATGATTTCCAAGAAGCATTGATTCCCTACCAAAAAAGTCTATACATGGAACTGTTTGTTACGACTTACGACTAAATTAATTAAACCATGCAGGTGGAGTTGCTTTGCTTTCCTTGCAAGAAAAAACATTTTCCATTTCGTCAAAGAAAACATTTTCCACTAAGATTGAATGATTAGATACCCAGAGCCTTCTAATTTTTTTGGGAATCAAAATGTTCATTGATCTTCCTTTTCAGCTACCATTTTCTTTGATTAGGTCAAAGAATGTTAGACAAAGGTTCGCATGGGGTATAGACGTATAGTATGTACTAATCTCTTAAGACATTGAATACACGCATAAATTTTTTTTTGAGAATCAATACACGCATAAATAAGTCAACTTTGATCTGTTTGGCTTTGGCCTAACTTACGGTATCCATGCCAGTATCTACGCGTCCTTTCCTAATGTGAATATTTGCTAAAACATAGCTTTATTCGGACTCTTCTAAGTTCAATCACCAATCTTAATACGCTGCATGAAGCCGAAGGTGTATGCTGGAAACTTGTGGATCAATATGGATGTATTATATGTATCTAGCTAGCTTATTGTTTTTTATTTTTTATTTTTTTGGCCTAAATCAGAAGGGAACGAGAAAGTAGCACTTTCTTTTTAATAAACTTAGTTACAGTAACAATATCTTGTAGGTGCAGTACATTAATTTTTCCATTGAACATAAACACTTGAAACAAAAGTATGAGATAATTAAGAATGATAAAACTGTTTATTAACCTACATTATAACTAGTATTAGTAATTTTGAAAATTTGAGTACTGATAAAACCGCCGAATGATTGAGAATGGAGGAACTAGAGTTTGTGAAATAAATGCTTGTAAGGTCAATTTAATTATAATTCATTTATGTACAAAATAATTCTATTCTCTTAATAACAATAAGTAAAGATGCACAGTCAAATTGAGTTTAGTACCCTAAATATAAAATAAGACCAAAACCCCCTTTTTGTGTTGATTTAGAAATATTATTTATTAGATACACTCCCTGGAGTTAGAACTAGAGACCCCCTTTTTGAGGAGGTATCATTCCGCCTAATAGGAAATCTACGAGCATTATCCCTTTCTCTATGACGTACGGGTCCAAGTAGGGGTGTCAAATGGGTGGATTTGGGGTGGACATAATTGGGTTGGGTTTATAAAACTCATTTACCCATTAAAACCCATTTAACTAATTTGCTTCTAACCCAAACCCAACCCAACCCAATTATTATGGGTAAACCCCAACTCACCCAATTACCCAATTATCAAAATTACCAAAATGCCTCTGAAGTGAAAAACTCAAATCTCACTGCTCCACCCAGCCTTATCCTTCTCTGGTTCAAAAAGTGAGGTTGGAAAATTTCATCAAATCTCAAAAAATAAATAAATAAATAAATTTCACAGTAATCCCAAACTCTAATTTTCATCAAATCTCAAACTCTAATTTTCTCAGCAACCAAACACTCCCCAAGAAATAGAAGTGGAAGTGAAAGTAGACTCCAGACTCAACCTCCCACCAAAAACTCTCTACACTCCTCTCCCCATTCTACACCAAAACCCTTCTCACAGTAATCCATGCGCCGGCACGTGTAAGAGATCTCGGTGATCCGCTTCTCGTCCCTGGGGATCAGCTTATGCACGTTGATCCACACGTCGGTGTGCTGCCGAATCGACTTGATGATGCTCCCAGACTTCCCGATCACCCCTCCGGCCTTCATGTCGTGGCACGGAATCCGGAACGACGTTGTCACGGTCAGCGACGGGTTTGGCTGGGGCTTCGCGGCTCGACCCGACCCGCCTCTGTGGTGGTGGTGAGGCGGGCCCGGCAGAGCTGGAGCCGCCGCGTAGTGGTGGTTGTACCGGTTTTTTTGCTTTGCTTTGTCCATTTGTTCTTTGTTTGTTTCTTGGGAAAATGGGATTTTTTTCAAACTTGGAAACCCTAGAAAATGGAAGAAGAGAAGAGAGGCTAAAAGAGGGGTAAGGCTGAGTTTTTTATTTTTATTTTAGATGGGAAGGGTTGGGTTGAATTTGGGTTAATTGTTTTTGGGTTAAATAGGGTCCAATGGGTTTTTAGTTAAAACCCAATAATTACTGGGTCTAATTGCGCCCATTTAACCTAAATAATAATTAGGTGGGTTTGGGTTCAATTAGAGTGGGTGGGTTTAGGTGGACAAATGAGTTTGGGCTTATTTTGTCACCCCTAGGTCCAAGATAGCAATGCCTATAAAGATTGGCCTACCAACTACCCGATCTGACCACTTTAACCCAAAGAGAAACGACCACGCTTTAGCCGAGAGTTTGGATCCGATTGAAGAGAACAAGGAAGTGGCCACAATTAAGCTTGCCGACTATCAATAGAGAATTAGCCGAGGATACAACAAGGGTGCAAAATCGAGAGTTTGTCCTAGGGGACTGGAAAAATTAGGGCAAGAAGAGTCTAAAAGAGTGTTCTTGCTTATGAAAGTTTGCTTGTAATATCGGTAGAAGTGTAGTTACATCCTTAATAATATACGTGTTCATTTTGATACTTAATTTTACTTGTTCAGTCTTCCCATTGTGAATTACTTTCTTGTTTGATAAAGATTAGAGCCTTGGGACTTTCTTAGAGTGCCCAAGTGTTTTTGACCCCACACGACTAATTAACATTAAATTATGCAGGTGGAGTTGCTTTGTTTTACTTACATGCAAGATAAAACATTTTCCATTTCGTCAAAGAAAACATTTTCCACTATAAATGAATGATTAGATACCCAGAGCCTTCAAATTTTTTTGGGAATCAAAATGTTCATTTATCTTCCTTTTCAGCTACCAATTTCTCTGATTAGGTCAAAGAATGTTAGAAAAAGGTTCACATTGTATAGACGTATAGTATGTACTAATCTCTTAAGACATCCAATATACGCATAAATAAGCCAACTTTGATCTGTTTTGCTTTGGCTTTGGCCTAACTTACGATATCCAGTATCCACGAGTCCTTTCCTAATGTGAATATTTGCTAAAACATAGCTTTATTCGGACTCGTTTTCTTTTCTTTTTTGCGAAATTATTTTCCCCCCTAAAAATAGAAACAAAGAAAAGTAATAATAAAATTTAGAAAAGCACTTCTTCAAACTGTTTGTTTGTAAAGGGTACTAGTTAATACTTAATACTATATGTGGGTGTGTGTGAGCTTGTTAGTAGAAGTAGAATTTGATTATCAAATTTAAAATTTTCAATTTACTATATATCCTTAATTTATCTTATTATTAAACGGCTTCCAATTAGATTAAATAACTATAAATAAAATTTTAAAAAAAATTGGACACCAAAAAGTTCTCTATTCTCTTTCTTTTTTTGATATAAAAGAATTCTATTCTCTTAAATAGCTAGTAAAGATTCACAGTCAAATAGAGTTTAGCACTCGGAAAAAATATTAATAACTAAATTCGCTCGTGGAGTTAGAACTTAGAACTCGAGACCCTATTTTTGGGAAAGGTATTTGGTATCAAATGATACCATGTCAGTAGTATCAAAATTCAATAAGTGTGAGACATATTAGCAAAAAATAACTAACCTACTAACAATTGAAAGATATGTGTTAGTGGGTAATTACTTTTGCACACATGTATCTTGTTTATTTAATTTTGATACGAATGACGTGGTATCATTTGATATAAAATATTTTTTTCCATTTTTGAGGAGGAATCATTCGGCCGAATTGGTTGATGGTAATCCAAACCCTTCTTTTAAGTCCCAGCAGATTTAAAAGTTTAAACCAAAACTCATAACTTATTCTACTAAAATCGAAATTTTCATTATATGAGAATGACTGTTCATAAGATAATCTCAAAATTATATCTCCTAGAAGATCATGTTCCCGGGTCTTTATGGTGAGTGATATTGATGTGGATAAGAAGTCATGGGATTTGGATATTCTTAAACAAGTTTTTCTTCCTTTTGAGGTTGAAATTATTATGAAATTATTATGGGAATTTCTTTAAGTAACCATATGCCTGATGATAAACAAATCTGGTCTGAGACTGCAAATGGAATATTTTCAGTTAGGAGTGCTTATAAGATTGCTTTGGAGATGCAGAGATCTGATGTGGGTGGCTCTGTTTCAGATGGTGGTAGTCTACGCGCCTTTTGGAAAAAACTGTGGAAGTTTCAAGTTCCTCATAAGGTTAGACATTTTGCTTGGAGAGCAGCCAAAGATATTTTTCCTATAAAAACTTAGTCCATCGGCATGTGATTGTTAATGATATATGTGAGGATTGTGGGCTGTATGCTGAGTCTCTGTTTCATTTGTCAATGGAATGTCCTAAAGCTCGTGAAATTTGGGGCTTAACTCAGTTTTCTCATCTACTATCTTCAATGAATTTTCGAAGTTTTATGGACTTTTTGTGGTATATTGTAACGGTAGCTAAATGGTCAAATGATAATGTGGCCTCGGCTGTTACCATTGTTTGGGCTTTATGGACAAATAGAAATGAAACACAGCATGGAGGGATGAGGAAGAATGCGAACCAGATTTTTCAGTGGTGAATTCAATACTTAGATGAATATTGGGCAGCTTGTATATATTCTACCTGTGAAGAAGTCTAGTGCAGTAAAGAAAAACTGGGTGCCTCCTACGGGTTTAAATTACAAGGTGAATGTGGATGGTGTTGTGTTTTCTGCTCAAAAAGCTACTGGAGTAGGTGTTGTAATCAGAGACAATGAAGGACATTTTATTGTTGGACTTAGTAAGAAGCTTAATCTTCATTTGGGAGCGATTGAAACTAAGGCTAAGGCATTTGAAGCTGGAATTGCTTTTGCTGGGGAGACTGGGATTCGAGATTTTGTATTGGAGGGTGACTCTCTCTTCATGATCCAAGCTTTGTGTGAATCTGCCCTAGCACCATCTTCAGTGGCTTCTTTAGTTTATGGTATTGCACATGATTTTCGGGGTGTGAATTTCTCCATTATCTATCAAAATAGAAATATTTCTGTTCATTTGTTAGCTAAACATGTTTTAAACATTGTTGAATATTGTGCTTGGTTCAAAGAAAGTTCTTATTTTTATTTTATAGAACAAGCCCTTTTTCATATTTATGACTTTTACTAATTAATGAAGTTTCAGTTAGTTATCAAAAAAACATAAAAAAAAATAAATAAATAAAAAAAAGCTTTGGTCGGTCCATTCAGAGGACACATGACACATCCAATTGGCAGGCAATAACTCCTTCCCACTACACAGCCACTATAACAAGTATGTATGATAAGTAGCGTCACTGGCTCACTCTCATTCTCTTACATCCACTTGACATTAACTTCTCGCGCCACCAATGGCCTCTCCACCGACACTCCCAATCTCCAACTCACAAACCAACTCCACCGCCACCACCCAACCCATAACCACGCCCGCTTTCCGCGCGTTCATCTCACGCTTATCCTCCTCGATCCGCCACGGCTTCTCTCAACGCCGCCCATGGTCCGAACTCGTAGACCGGACCTCCATGACCCGACCCGAATCCCTCACCGAAGCCTACTCTCGGATCCGAAAAAACCTCGCCTATTTCCGCGTCAACTACCTCACCTTCATATCCTTGGTCCTCGCTTTCTCTCTCCTCTCTCACCCTATCTCTCTCCTCGTTCTCCTCTCTCTCCTCGCCGCGTGGACTTTCCTCTACCTTTTCCGACCGTCCAATCAGCCTCTCGTCATTCTCGGCCGCACGTTCTCCGATCGCGAGACCTTGATCGGTCTCTCGCTCTTAACCGTCGTCGTCGTTTTCCTCACCACCGTCGGATCGCTCCTCATCTCGGCGTTGATGGTCGGCTTCGCGATCGTGTGCGCTCACGGTGCGTTCAGAGTTCCAGAGGATCTCTTCCTCGACGATCAAGAGCCAGCGAATTCCGGATTGCTCTCCTTCCTCGGCGGCGCTGCCTCTTCCGCCGCCGCCGCCGCCGCTCCTGTCGCCGCACGTGTCTGAGAGGAGGGAGGTTAGTTATTTCGCAATCATTATTGCGAAATTGAAACACTGTTACTGAAAGGGTTCCTTTTTCATATGCTTGGGAAATTCTGGGCAGATTATAGGGTTTTGATTTGAATTGTGCAATTTGTAGACCTAAACTTTCTAGACTTGTATGTATATTGGATCTGTATTGTGCAATTTGTAGACCTAATTCTTGTAGACTTAGTTTGAGATTGTGTAATTTTTGATTCTCAATTAATGCAGTTTTGGCTACTGAGCTCGAATTCGAATGGCATTTCCTTTGCTTGTATGGAATGTAATAGATGTATGTGATTCAGTGATTCTAACTTCTAAAGGATAGAACTAGAACTTAGGTGTATAGTGGTATAGTTCCTTAACTAAAGTTCCCTAATTAAATTCAATTGTATGGTTGTATTGGCCAATAAGTGGCATGGTTGAATTGAATTATTCTTAGGAAAGATAATATTGTTTGCATTGCATTGATCAATGTGGTTAAATTTAATTCATGAACAATATCTAAGGAACTATAACTAAGTTTTTGCCCGGTCCTAAATAATGGGGATTGAGCGCCAATGAGCTCTAGCTGAATTGACCCTTCATCCTCGAATAATAATGGGAGGGGAGGAGAATGAGCAAGCACTTATGTAACCTATGCTAAATTAACTTGTAAGGTTTACATGGTCTAGTAGGAACTTCCGAACTTGAACTTTGAAGTGGTTTTTGGTGATTGAATCTTTGTGCAATGCTAGCTGATATTGCATAAGCCTGACTACACTTTTAAGTTATTATGAAATATAACTGAAAGTGAGATTAGGAAATAGAATACGTGTAGTGCTTGTAAACACATTAGGTTCTTGGGGATTTTTACTTGCTTTTTAGAATGGATTTTTTCTAGATTAGGAAGAGAAAGATGTTTCAAAAGGTGGGAAATCTTCTATTTGGAAAATCTTGGGGAATATCAGTTGGTTTCTTAGTACCATTTCTGATGACATTAAGTCCTTTTCTCTTTCTCTCATCTAAAGGTGCTGGGACATTGTCTTAGGATTTTCTGTGATAGATATGCCTGAACAGGTTTTGTGCTGATTTTATTGTTTTTGGTAGATGGGTCAGTTTTTTGTATTTCTGAAGCATGTCAATCCTAATATCACTTGGTCAGTAGAATCATCAATTCATTAATGGATTAGCATCGCTATGAGTCTTCCTCCCTCCCTGATTTGTGTCCATTGGAAAACCTGATTACCCTTTGTTGTCACATGGAATAATTGTTTTCCCATCCCTTCTGCCCTTGGTTTTTGAATGGAAAATGTTTTGGGGTAGCATTGCTAGATGCAAGTGCAAGAACAGAGGTTATTCTGCATGCCTCTTCAAAGTAAAGCATTTTCACAAATGTTTTTGGCCTTTTGTGTAGTAGTACCTATGTTTCGGACCTGGTTTGTGACTTGCCTCATACAGGTGGACTCTGTAGATTTAAACATTCCTGTCATTTTATGTAGGTAAACCTTATAGGCTCGATGTTGGATGCTTAAGTTATATATGAAGGTTGTTGTTGTAGTTGAAGTTTTTCCTTTTCCCAGCCTGTAAATTCAAATTCATTGGCCTTGCATTCTCCATGCGTTATATATTCTAAGCTAAAAAGAGTTGAAATTGAAGGTCTGTGTGACTGTGTTAGTTCAAATAGGCGCAGTAAGATCTCACTAGGAGATACGCTTGTGAATTGGTTTCATTGACCTCTCTTGTTTGCTGAATTGAAGATTGATGCTGAGCAGTGCAAATTTGATGCAAAATATTGTCCACGTATTTGGTTATTCTAAGCAACTTGGTGAATGGATTTATAGTTATATTGATTATACTGCTTTCGATTGAAACTAGGATGAGCCGTTCCTCATTTTATTTATGTGCTTGGACTTGTGACTCTTTAATAAGTCTGTTTGCATATATTTTTCCCTTTCTTTTGTTTGTGAATTTGGAACTTATCACAAAAGAGGGGCTTTTGGCATAATTTTTCCATTCCTTTTTACTTTATGTTTTTGCGAAATGTTAGCGAGGAATAATCATCACCTGTTACCGATACATATAGCAGGTCTCTCATAAAAAAAGTCTCCATGGAGGCGATAATAATGTCATGCATCTGGGACATGCATCATCTCTCTCACAATATATTGTAGAGATGATGCATATACCATACCATATGCACAAGATACCTTCTCAGACAGGCAGAATGCCATTTGGCCAATGGTGCCTCCATTTTTATTTGTTGAGACATTGAATTGGTAATTTCTATTCAGTAATGTACCATGAGAGAAGAAGGTTTTTATTTGTAATGGGCCTTAACGCTGTCCTTTTTTGTTACAATTTATTTGTTACAATAGGCCTTCTCTTCTACAGTAACAATGGGCCTTTAATCTGTCATTTCAAGTGTAGCCTTTAATCTGTCATTTCAAGTGTAGCTCTTCAATTCTGCCTTTTATCCTCAAAAAAGTGTAGCACTTCAAAGGTTTTCGATAATCAGCTCTTCAAAGTTCTCTGCATTGCCATTGGCAAATCAATATCCATATGACTATATATATTTAAAAGCTGAAGTATAATATTTATTGTTGTTACGCTCTTATTAAGCAACGGTCATATCATTTACCAATTTTTAACATTCTTTCTCTTATTTTTATTTTTATTTTTTTCTTATTAATTTCTCAATTTATTGTTATAATTTCTTTAACTTTTTCCCTCCCTTTTTACCTTTTTATCTTCCTACTACTATTTACTTTAATATCACTTTTCTTCTATACATTTATCTTTCGTTATTTTTGACTTTTTTTTATTCCCCATTTCTTACTTTAAATTTACAATTCTCTTTTCCATTCTATTCATAGATTTTTACACAAAAAATGTTATCTCTCTCTCTCTCTCTCTCTCTCTCTCTCATTTTTTTTTTTTCATTTTTGTGGATTTTTTATAAATATTTTTCTTGCATCTTTATTTTAGGTTGATGAATTTTTGTATTATTTGGAACTCTAGTTTGGGTTGATATGATTAAATTTTATGTTTTTAAGTTGTTGTCTTTTTTATTCTCTTTAATATCATAGATGTTATCATATTGCATTATAAAGATAAGATAGTATATAAAAATATAATGTTATTTTATTACATAACATAACATGACTTGGATAATTTGGTATTTATTACTATATTTTTTTATTTTTACTTTTTTCTTCTCATATTATTATTATTTTTTTAATTTTCTTATACTCTCTCACATAGTCTCTTGAAAAAGTGGTTATTCTCTTTCTCTTGATTTTTTTTATTCTTTCTTGCAACTCTACTTTATATTGATGAATCATTGTGTTTTTTAAAACTCTATTTTGGTTTTATACGTTTTGGTGTTGTATTTTTTCCTTCCCCAGCACAAGTAGTCTCTCTCTACAATAAATTTTAGAGAATAAATTATACATATTTGGTATAAGTTTGATATGAGTTTTAGTTATCTTGATAATCTCTTTTAAAAGAATAAATAATTTGAATAATTTATTTAAATAAAAATTATACATACATACATATATGTATATATTTATTTATTTTGCTTAAATGTATAATCAACCTCATGCAATTCATTTAAGAGTAACAACAATAAAACAAATGAATAACTGCCCTAAAGATTACATTTGTATATTCATTGCCTTTATGTTTAGAAAGACTTTCACTTTAACTTTAACCATACTGAAGTGGATTGAAATACTACATTAATGTGACTTAACAAAAGTATAGCAATAATAAATGTTATGTTTGGATTTAGATATTAAGAGTTTGAGATTTATATATATATTTTAATAAATTTGGATTTAGATTAGGTACTTTCAACCCAAACATATATTTTCTCATTATGTAAGTGCACAAAAATAGATTGAAGTGGACCAAAATCAACTGAAGTGATCCGAATGGACTGAATTGGACTAAATGGAACAAAGTGGACCAAATGGACAAAATAGGACTAAATTGACCGAATAGGAACAAGTGGACCAAATAAGACCGAAATGGACCGAAGTGGACCAAATGGAACCAATGTAGACTGAATAAGACCGAAGTGGACGTAATGGATCGAATAGAACCATAGAAGACAAAATGGACCGAATAGGACTACATTGGACTGAATGGTCCGAATAGGACTAATGTGGACAGAATGGACCGAATAGGACCAAATAGAACCGAAGTAGATAGAATGGACAGAATAGGACCGAGGTAGACAGAAAAGGACTAATGTGGACCAAATAGAGCCAATGTGGACTGAATGGACCAAATTGGACTAAATATAGCTTTAGTGGATAGAATGGACTAAATAGGACCGAATCAGACCAAATTGGACCGAAGAGGATAGAATAGACCGAATAGAACCAATGTGGACCGAATAAGACTACATTAGATTTTTTTTTTTGGGTATTTTTTAACTCAAAACTAAAGATTCTAGCCCAAATATAATAAATTTTCATATTTTTCAACCCAAAAATTAAGAAATAAATGAATTTCTGAGCTAAACTTGAAAAGAAAACCTGCAAAAAGAATCAGTTTAAGGCCAATTAGTCTAAAATGGACTGAAGGGGGGATTGAAATTGACCGAGTGGACTGAATTGAACAGAGTGGACCAAATTGGACTGAAGTAGGCCTAATTGGACTGAATGGGACTAAAGTAGACCTAATTGGACCATATAGAAATTGTTTAATTTTTAGGGAGAACAAATTATCTTCAAAAAAAATTTAAAGAATAAATTATACATTATATTACAATACAAAATAATTATTTATTCTCACGCATCGCGTGGATCTGCGACTAGTATATCTAAAAGTAGAGACCTCGTGTAGGAGAGCATGAGGTTGTGCCATGTGACACATTTCTTGAAATTATCTTTATTAGCTTCTACTTCAACAAAATTTAAATTTATATAAAAATATTAGTTCATTGAATTAAACAATAAAGTAAATGCATATATATTAATTATCTATAGTTGTGCATTAATAATTTATATGATTATTTTTATAAACTCTATATAAGAAATAATTTTTAGTTGGAATAATAATAATAATAATAATAAATTTAGAATATGACATTCTTCCTCATGTTTAGTTGTTTTGACAACAATTGATACAAAAGGCATAAAAAATTAAATATTTGAGAATTCATGTATATATGTGTGAGTGTGTAGAACTAACATTGTAGTATTTATTCTATGTAATTAGAATTTTTTTTTTTTTTTAGAAGATGTAATTAGAAAGATTAAATATGTTTATTTTGTTATGTTAATTATTTTAAGCATAATGAAAATTTAATATCATTTTTTTTAAGATTTATATTAGGATCAATTGAATTTTTTGTTATGTGAGAAATAATTGATTTGAAATTTGATATTCTTGCTCAAATTTAGTTGTTTTTGCTACAGTTGAAACAATGTCTAACAAAAAGGGAAAAAAAAAATTTAGTAACACACAATCAAGAACTTAAAAAAAAAAAAATTGAAGGATATTTGCATAATTTAGTAGGCATGAAACATGCCTATCTATATTAGCCACTATATCATACAATTTTCAATTCGTAAACACCCACAAATATAGTATGATCAAATCATTATACACTATTCATAGTTTCTTTCTATTTTATCTATAAAATAACTAAAGATTACAATTTCTTACAAGGAAATTTATTGAAATAATTTTTTATATATATCAATGGTTGAGGTGAGGGATTTGAAGTTTGGATGTCTTTATTGAAAACATTACGAGGTGCCAACTAACTAGGCTACAAGATTCTTATAAAAACTTATTGAAATATTGGAGAAAACTAATAATAAGTTGCATCGTATATCGTGCGGGAAGTGGAACTCAGCTAATTGTATGAAAAAGCATGGGACACTGCAACCCTGAATGTTCAAATAGCATTGAAAACACTATGAACGTTTTGACCCCCAATTACAAATTACCAATTCAAGCTTATTATCAAACAATAAATGTGCGGAACATGAACATAAGCTAATGACAGAATTGATAACCAATTTAAACCAAATAAAATCGCATCCACAGCAAAAATTAAATGGCAAAGATTAAGAGAAGAGAGATGCAAACACAAGGACAACACGCGATGTGTTATCAAAGAGGAAACCGAAGCCCTCGGCGTAAAACCTCTCCGCCGCCCTCCAAGCAGTAAATAATCCACTAAAAAATGTAGTTGGGATACATGAACAGTAATAGACCCTCCAAGCCTAATCTACCCAGGTACCTAAGTCCTCTAAGCTTCTTGCTCCAACGAGGTTGCACCAAACCTTTTTCTTCTCTAGCTTACCGGATTCTGCTATAGCCTATAATATCAACCAATAACCATTGGTCCCTTTCAAACTGCTTCCCTTAGTACCAAAAGACCTTCTCACAGACGTGGGTGTGGTGAGAAAATGATTTGGTCAAGAATCTCTCAAGGATGTATCAATGGAGAGGAAGAGAGTAGAGGAATTTGAAAAGTCTCTTAGATGAAGGTTGTGGATGAATCAATCTTGTTTTTCTCTAGGGTTTTTCTCTCAAAATTCTCTCTAGAAGCTTTCTACATTTCGTGGGTATAATGGTCTATATATAGTGGTGTGTGTTTGGAATACGAAGAGACAGTTTTTCCCAAACAGGGCAAGTTGGCGGCTTGGCCTCGCGAGTTAACTACATTGCCAGTCTGGATATTTTGTCCTGTAGTGCACCAGCTAGCATAACGCTTCAGCTTCCCGCATGCTTGACACGTGACCCTCTTCTGGCGGCTTGCCACCCGCGAGTTCCAATCGCGAGTCCCTGCTTCTTTGCACAATGAGGAACATTTCTTCACACTCTCTCACACACTACCCTTACATAAATCTCACCTAAATACAGGGTTTCTAAGTGCTGAAATACAAGTAAATTGGCACGGAATAAAACCAACAAGATGGTTGATAAAATTCAACCTTACAAACCCATTTCACCCCAATTCTTGGTTGCTCCTTCTTGAATACAGTCATACCAGTGAAGGCTTACATACGTCCAACCAGAAAGAAAGAAATTTGGTGGCCCTTAATCCAACTCAAACGTGTAAAGATCTAAAATTAAGGCTTACATACGTCCAACCAGAAAGAAAGAAATTTGGTGGCCCTTAATTCAACTCAAACGTGTAAAGATCTAAAATTATGTTTTTAACATTCGGGTCCATTTATTTTTTGATGTTAAATATCTATTATATCTCTGATCTCTTTGCTTTTAGCTTTGTATTGCAAATAATCAAAAAACCTAGAGTGTTTGCACGGCTTTGTCTTCAAGCGAAGTGGGCATGCTTTGTGCAAGAGTCTTGCATCAGCAAGAGAAGCGCCCCCTTATGCCTTAGTGGTACCCTTATGCCTTGAGCTCATGCTTATAAGGCATAGGGGGGCGCTTCTCTAAGCGATGTGGGACGGACGTTGCAAAGCACAAAGTGCCTAAGCATGCCTTCCACACTGGCAAAGAGGACAAAACCGTGCAGGGGATAGAAGCTCAGAACGTTGTGCTCTAAGCATGCCTGTGGCCTGCCCTCTAAAGCGGACAAACAAATTGCGGGGTTGAACAAAAATTCTCCCTACATAATCAAATAATGATTTTTTTGCCAAATTTGAATAATTGTTAATTACTTAAAAAAATACGTCTATTTTTTATTAGTATTGTGGGGCCCGTGGGCCTGGGAGCCCAGGCCACTTTTAGGCTGGCCCAAGGCCCATGCCGAGGAGGGACAATTGTCCCAGGCCGGCGTCTATGGGCTTCAGCCCTTACTAGGCCCGCGCCGAGGACACCCCTTCCTCGGCACTCCTAGTCTAAACTCCAGGTGGTCACATCCACACTTAATGCATTTACCTAACTCCCCTAGCAGCATTAATGCTGATAGGACCTCTGAGCGGCAGAACCTTGGGTGCTGCGACCCACAGTAAGGTTGGGAACATAGCGGATGGGACAGGTTCTAAAGCAAGGGGCCTGGATGATTGACAGGCGTAAGGCTAAGATCAACGGAAGGAGACTTATATAAGAAAAAGTACCCCTCTTGAGAAAAGGGGGCTCCTCGGCCGTCCGAGGATCAACCCCAAGCCAAGAAGAAGAAGAACGGGGAAAAGCCCCCTCGAAGGAAGAACGCGTCCGGAGAACCGGTGGCAAGCTTGTTAGCGCCAAACCCTTCGTCCCACTCTCTAAAGAATTGTATTGTTGGGGGATCTACGACAAAACTAGCCCCTACAATTGGCGCCCACCGTGGGGCGGGTTAGTGCGCTGGCCGGCGCAACCGGCGATCGTTCTAAGCGGTCACTTCAAAAAAAAAAAAAAGGAGAGAAGAAGAATCGCAGTAAAAAGAAGACTCAACAGCAAACAAAAAGAAGAGTTTTTATTATTTCATGAAAAGAAGATTACAAAATACAATCAGAGGCTCAGGCAGGCTTGTTTTACAAGCTTTATTACAAGCTAATCCTACAATCGGAGGCTCAGGCGGTCCGATTCTACAACTAGCTAGAGGGAGGGGGAGGTGTCAACCCGTGCTTTTATTGGCATTAGGAAAATGGGAGAGCTTGACAATAAAAGCGGGGAAGGGGGCTGAGGCTGGCTCGCTTCAAGGCGGAAGCTTGAACAAAGTGAGGAGCAGATGCAGGGGCGCCGGAATGTCCTCCCCCGTGATGTTCCCTTGATGCTCTCCAATCCTCCCGAGCGCTGGCCGTTGGAGACGGCAACACTCAGGCGCCAGCCATGACATGAGTTCGCGTGTCTCCTCCACCGGAGGTGCCCTCCGGGGAGAGACGTTAGGTACTTTAACAACGTCCCACCTGGCCACCGCGTACGACACTGCTGGTGTTACGCCTAGACTCTGCCGCGCCAGAAGCCCAGTGGGGGCTGCGGCCACGGCAGCCCTTAGCCCCATATCTCCTAACTCCGATCACAATTCCGACGGGGTTATTAAAGGGGCATGGGGAGCGGAAAGGTGGTGTTCTTTCTGTTTGAGTTGGGAGGCTCATGGAGTATGAAGAAACCATCCCCCCAGAAGGCCTTATATAGAGGAGGCGGGTTGGTGAGAATTAATTCACGCAGAATTCGAAAAGTGAGTTACCGAAGCGGCGGACAATAATGAAGCCACCTAATTCCAAGGGGGCCGCAGACCGTTGTACTTCTGTCGATTCACGAGACCATTAATGAAGGCGCGTCTCGCGCACCGAAGCGTCAGGCGCAGAACACGAACGGCCAAGAGACGCTTCCCAGATAGAGGATGGGGACTCGAGCTGGAGGCGAGATCAACGCCACATGTACAATCACTGTCCGACCGAAGGAGGGATCATCCCCAGAAAAACGGTCCGAGGACAAACCCCTACTTACAGAAAAATGAAAGTGTTAGACAGAACCAAGGCTCTGCATGGTCCTCGGACTCAGGCCTATGGGGAAACTAATTACTTCAGAAGACCAAGTGTTAGACAGAACCAAGGTCTTGCAAGGTCCTCGGACCCAAGCCTATGGGGAAGCTAGCCACTACTCTTGAAGGCAGCACCTGTGCCTAGGTCTTGCATGGTCCTCAGGACCCAAGCCTACGGAGAGCTAGCCACTACTCTTGAAGGCAGCACCTGTGCCTAGGTCTTGCATGGTCCTCGGACCCAAGCCTACGGAGAGCTAGCCACTACTCTTGAAGGCAGCACCTGTGCCTAGGTCTTGCATGGTCCTCAGGACCCAAGCCTACGGAGAGCTAGCCACTACTCTTGAAGGCAGCACCTGTGCCTAGGTCTTGCATGGTCCTCGGACCCAAGCTTACGGAGAGCTAGCCACTACTCTTGAAGGCAGCACCTGTGCCTAGGTCTTGCATGGTCCTTAGGACCCAAGCCTACGGAGAGCTAGCCACTACTCTTGAAGGCAGCACCTGTGCCTAGGTCTTGCATGGTCCTCGGACCCAAGCCTACGGAGAGCTAGCCACTACTCTTGAAGGCAGCACCTGTGCCTAGGTCTTGCATGGTCCTCGGACCCAAGCCTACGGAGAGCTAGCCACTACTCTTGAAGGCAGCACCTGTGCCCAGGTCTTGCATGGTCCTCGGACCCAAGCCTTGCATGGTCCTCGGACCCAAGCTTACGGAGAGCTAGCCACTACTCTTGAAGGCAGCACCTGTGCCTAGGTCTTGCATAGTCCTCAGGACCCAAGCCTACGGAGAGCTAGCCACTACTCTTGAAGGCAGCACCTGTGCCTAGGTCTTGCATGGTCCTCGGACCCAAGCCTACGGAGAGCTAGCCACTACTCTTGAAGGCAGCACCTGTGCCTAGGTCTCGCATGGTCCTCGGACTCAGTCCCGCGGGGAAACTAACTGCTTACCGAAGAATTGAAGCACCAAGCTGACCATTTGGGAAAGAACCAGCTAGCGAAGGGCCTTCTGGAAAATGAGGGGGCCGTGGGTATCAAAACCCTCCTCCCCGTCCGAGGGAACGTGCAGCAGGATTTTGAGGGGCTATTGTGGGGCTCGTGGGCCTGGGATCCCCAGCCCACTTTTAGGCTGGCCCAAGGCCCATGCCGAGGAGGGACAATTGTCCCAGGCCGGCGTCTGCCCTTACTAGGCCCGCGCCGAGGACACCCCTTCCTCGACACTCCTAGTCTAAACTCCAGGTGGTCACATCCACACTTAATGCATTTACCTAACTCCCCTAGCAGCATTAATGCTGATAGGACCTCTGAGCGGCAGAACCTTGGGTGCTGCGACCCACAGTAAGGTTGGGAACATAGCGGATGGGACAGGTTCTAAAGCAAGGGGCCTGGATGATTGACAGGCGTAAGGCTAAGATCAACAGAAGGAGACTTATATAAGGGAAAGTACCCCTCTTGAGAAAGGGGGGCTCCTCGGCCGTCCGAGGATCAACCCCAAGCCAAGAAGAAGAAGAACGGGGAAAAGCCCCTTCGAAGGAAGAACGCTTCCGGAGAACCGGTGGCAAGCCTGTTAGCGCCAAACCTTTCGTCCCACTCTCTAAAGAATTGTATTGTTGGGGGATCTACGACAAAACCAGCCCCTACAAGTATGATCCGTCAAATATTTTTTTTAACTAAATTATATTTTTGACATTTAAAATTTAGGATTATTTTCATTTTGATCCATTAAGATTGAGTTTTTTTTTTGGTATGTTTGGTTATGCTAAGTTTGATTTTATTTTCAAAATGGTAATTCTGTTTATATTCCTGACTAATTTGGCCTCATCATTCATTGATAGTTGATACTTAAGAGTTGAGTCAAATCATTTACGGAAATTGACAAAATGAAATTTTGAAAAATGAATTAAACTTAGTGGATTAAAAAAAATAAACATAAGGGATCAAATAAATAAAAACAACCCAAACTTTAAAAAAAAAAAAAAAGTGTAATTCATTTTTAGAGTTCAATGGAATAGCCAACTCTTTCTACTAGAATAACAATGGATCACATCCATATTTTTCTCATTGTCAAAACTATCAAATTATTTCACTCTTTTGTATGTAGTTCCAATTTTCATTTAAGCTTTTTCATATTTGGTTATTAAAAGAAAAATGTTATTTTTACAATATTTTCACCACACTTTCACAACAAATTTTAACTAATAGGTTGTTACGAGTTGTTATTGGTAGTCAAAAAAATAATTTCAGTGATATATTCTAATTAGAATTAATAACAACTTAACATCTATAATTTATTATTAAAATATTGTAAAAATATTATAAATGAAACACTCTTCTTAACAAAAAAAAAAAATGTAATATTTAATTTATTCTTGAAAAAAAAAAAAAAAAAAAAAAAGCTTCAAAGGATTCCATTTCCAATTATATCTGGACCACTCACATTGTCCGCTTCACTTAAACAGAGGCGATGACACTTTTGGGTTTCCTGGTCC
Source organism: Quercus aquifolioides (assembly GCA_019022515.1). NCBI lineage: Eukaryota > Viridiplantae > Streptophyta > Magnoliopsida > Fagales > Fagaceae > Quercus > Quercus aquifolioides. The sequence continues at coordinate 1,738,284 of CM032329.1, forward strand.
ATACCCTATCGGCCTATCCTATAGTCTATTCTGCCAAAAGCTGAGATCCTTCCTACCTAAAACCTTTTCAAACTGAGTTCAGAATTAATGTCAAAAAGAGTACAATTCGTGCAATCCACGTCAACGCTACTGTTTCAAAGCCACATAGGAGGGACAATATCCACCACTTCAACCTCTTTGTAGGTTTTTGCAAAGCTAATAATAATAATAATATATGTCATCAAGCTTAATCTGTCAGGGACAATGTGGTCCTCACCCCTCGTTACATAGTCAGCAAACTTTTTAATTTTGTGGCTATCGAGTAATGTTAAAAAAAAAAAAAAAAAAAGACTCAAAAATTTTCACTAACCTATTTTTTTAACAAATTTTAAGGTGAAAGAAAGTTACTATTTTTTTCACTAACCTACATAATTATACAAAAGTTTCTAATTCAAGATCTAATAAATCTCATGAAATTTAAAGGATCATTAGGTGGATTCACTTATATTATTTTCATGGCTTTTGTTAATAAGTATTCTAGTGCACTTTTTAAAGAAGTTTTAAAAGGATTTCATCTGCACTGAAAAATAACTAAAACTTATAAAAAAAAAAAAAATCAATCAATTGCATTAAAAATTCTAACTTGGGTGGATTAAAAAAAAAAAAAAAATCCTAGCTTGGGGTGTACAATGGAACTCTTTAACATGACCTCTTAATTCGGTACAAATCATAAGAGACCAAGTCAGGGGAAAAAATTGTAAAAATTTTTAGTTCACTTAGATTTATGGTATGCTCCCATAAAAAATAAAAAAAGATTTATGGTATGATGTAGATTTATTTATTTTTTCATAGAAGTATGTTGTAGACATGCACAGGTGTTCCATTTTTTGTTCATTGCAACAACTGGGTCCCAGACCCAAGAGGAAAAGATAGCCGTTGGGAGGAGCGGCAAGGCAATAAAAGAGCTGGGATTATACCCATGAAACTCGGTCAAAAAAACATAATAATAATAACAGTTATAGGGATGAGAAATAAGAAAAACTAGCCGTTAAGCTTTGTAAAGTAGGAGAGCCTCCTAACCTTACTGCATTTAGCACCCACCCCACCTGACATTTTGTCTCGGGTTTTCCTCTCTCCCAATACAAGATTCCCCGCTCTCTCTCTCTCCCTCTCTCTCTCTGTGAGCTTCACGTGCACATTCAGAGAAGAGAAACCCCACCCTTCAGTTCACACTACAAAACCCTCTTCCAACTGATCTTTGTTTCTGTTTCATTCACACCTCTACAATACACTCTTTCATACTAGCGAAAACTCAGATTCTTTTTTTGTTTTTTGTTTTTGTTTTGTTTTCAAACTCTGCTACAGTATTTCTTAGTGGCTATGGCTAACCAAGCTTTACTTTTGAACAATTTTTACAAATACCCTTTTCAGATTCTTGAGTTTCTGATGAAAAGGAGGGCGGGTTGGCATTGTATTTCACTCAATAAGAAAGAGAAGTGGAAGGTTCAGTCTGAAATCCATGATCCTTTTCATTTCTTGGGGTTTTTGAAAGATCTCTTCCTTTGCTCCCACTTTTTGTTGCTTTTATTGCTACCAGTGTGTTTCACTAAGCCTGTTTCAAGCGAGATTTGGGATGGGGTAGTTGTCACACAGGCTGACTATGAAGCACTTCAAGCATTCAAGCATGAATTAGATGACCCCAGAGGGTTCTTAAGGAGCTGGAATGATAGTGGCTTTGGAGCTTGTTCAGGTGGTTGGACTGGAATTAAGTGTGCACAAGGACAGGTTATTGTAATCCAGCTTCCTTGGAGGGGACTTGGAGGCCGAATCACTGAAAAGATTGGCCAATTTCAAGCTCTTCGAAAGCTTAGCCTCCATGACAATGTTATTGAAGGTTCAATCCCTTCCTCATTGGGGCTTCTCCCAAATCTCAGAGGAGTTCAGCTATTCAACAATAAGCTTTCAGGTTCAATCCCTTCTTCATTAGGTTCATGTCCTTTGCTTCAAACACTTGATATTAGTAACAATTTGCTCAGTGGGACAATCCCAGATAGTCTTGCAAACTCTACCAAACTTTATAGGCTTAATCTAAGCCTCAATTCGTTTTCGGGGTCAATCCCTGTTAGCCTCACTCGCTCTCCTTCCCTTATATACCTTGCTCTCCAACACAATAACCTCTCTGGCTCTATCCCAAACTCGTGGGGTGGAGCACTAAAAAAGAACAACTTTCAACTTAGGTCATTAGCTGTTGATCATAACTTCTTCTCTGGGAGCATTCCAGCTTCTTTAGGCACATTAAGTGAGCTTGAAGAGATTTCGCTTAGTAATAACCAGATTATTGGATCAATCCCAGCTGAAATAGGGAGTCTTTCTAGGCTAAGAACATTGGATATCTCTAATAATGCCATAAATGGAAGCTTGCCTGCTAGTGTCTCTAGTCTATCCTCACTTGTTCTTTTGAATCTTGAGAGCAACAACATTGATAACCAAATCCCACAAAATCTTGACAGATTACATAAACTTTCTGTTCTAAATTTGAGGAGAAACCAATTTAGGGGTAGCATTCCCACAACTTTTGGCAACATTTCCACTCTTACACAACTAGATTTATCCTTTAATAATCTTAGTGGAGAAATCCCAGCTTCCCTTGCTGATCTAAGAAACCTTGTTTCTTTCAATGTTTCTTACAATAATCTCTCTGGTCCTGTTCCCACTGCTCTCTCTCAGAAATTTAATGCAAGCTCTTTTGTGGGGAACATTCAGCTATGTGGGTTTAGTGGTTCAATTTCATGTCCTCAAGCACCTTCTCCCCCATCTCCGAAGGGATCAACCCATCACCGCAAACTAAGTACCAAAGACATAATTCTCATAGCAGCTGGAGCCCTCCTCATTGTTCTGCTCATTCTTTGTTTCATATTGATCTGCTGCTTGATAAGGAAAAGGGCAGCATCAAAAGCAAAGAATGGTCAGGCCACAGAAAGAGCCGGTGCTGCTGCAAGGGCTGAAAAGGGGGTCCCACCTGTTGGGGGTGAAGTAGAAGCAGGCGGAGAGGCAGGGGGGAAACTAGTCCATTTTGATGGACCAATGGTTTTTACAGCAGATGATCTTTTATGTGCTACTGCAGAGATAATGGGGAAGAGTACTTATGGAACTGTCTATAAGGCCACATTGGAGGATAGGAGTGAAGTTGCTGTGAAGAGATTGAGAGAGAAAATAACTAAAAGTCAGAGGGAATTTGAAGCTGAGGTTAATGTTCTTGGGAAAATCAGGCACCCAAATTTATTGGCACTCAGGGCTTATTACTTGGGACCCAAAGGAGAAAAGCTTCTTGTTTTTGATTACATGCCAAAAGGGAGTCTTGCAACATTCCTTCATGGTAAGATATTCTAAATTTGCAATGATCAGCTAATAATTGTCTACTAGTTTTGATTCCTTTAGAAAAACTTAAATGTCCTCATTATAATTTGTTCCATTTGGTTGCAGCTCGTGGTCCTGATACACCCATTGATTGGCCAACAAGGATGAAAATAGCGCAGGGCATGACTCGCGGCCTATTCTACCTTCACACACATGAGAACATCATACATGGGAACCTCACATCCACCAATGTCCTGCTTGATGAACACACCAATGCCAAAATTGCAGACTTTGGCCTCTCTCGGCTAATGACAGCTGCTGCTAATTCTAATGTGATTGCTACTGCAGGAGCATTAGGCTATCGAGCACCTGAGCTTTCGAAGCTCAAGAAAGCCAACACAAAAACTGATGTATACAGTCTTGGGGTTATCATATTGGAGCTCCTAACAGGAAAGTCTCCTGGTGAGGCATTGAATGGTGTGGATTTGCCTCAGTGGGTTGCCTCTATTGTAAAAGAGGAGTGGACAAATGAAGTTTTCGATTTAGAGTTGATGAGGGATGCATCTACAATTGGTGATGAGTTGCTAAACACATTAAAACTGGCTTTGCATTGTGTTGATCCTTCCCCGTCAGCTCGACCGGAAGTTCAGCAGGTTCTCCAGCAACTAGAAGAAATTAGACCCGAGGTAGCTTCCAGTTCAGGTGACGATGGAGCTGGAGTCCCTTCAACAAGCGAGTAAAAACGGATTTCCCGATGTGGGTTTTATATTTTTGTGGCAGAGATATTTAGGAAGACAGCTAGTAGTCCATGATTCTTTCATTCTTGAACATTAGTTTTGTCTAGTAATTTGCATTAGAGTCTGTAAATAGAGTTTATTTTAATTTATTAAATGGCTTTTTTTGCCGTTTCCATTGTGACTAGATAAAATCTTGCAAACTTCCAACTCATCCTAATTTGCCGTGTCCATCTTTCTTTCTTTTTTCTCTTAAAAAAAAAAAAAAATTAAAAATTTTGATATCGTCTATATCTTGAGTTAAAATCGAACTTTTGATGTTTAAGTGAAGGGATGATTGACCCCTTTCCCTTTTTTGGTAAGCGTCCTAAAATAGATGAGTTATGATCACAACGTTTGTCACAATTTTTACCACAGCTTACTCACGTGGCAAGTTATGAATGGTAAGTTGTGAGCAAATTGTGAGTGTTACTCAAAACAGACATCTCCCATCCCATACATGAATAACATCAAATTATTGGTTTAGCAGTTGCATGGAGAATCTAAAATCGACTATCGAGAGTCAGCTTAGGTCAGAGCTAAATGATGAAAACAAGTTGTAAAAAAAAAAAAATACTTTGTTCTATTGAATACACCTTGTGAAAAAACAATGCATTGTGAAAGAGCAATACTAATTAGTACTACAACATTTTACACAATTTTTTGCTACAACTCGCCGCATAGACGAGTTGTGAGTAGTGGAGAAAAAATGGTAGGTCTATGTAAATTCACATCTTTACCACTCACCAAAAGGAATCTTGGTCATTAGAAATGATAATGACCTGGACGACTACACCAACCCAAAAAGGATATGAAGTTACTAACAACTCAACTTTAGAAGCTTGTTGAGAATTTCAATTACTGTACATACAAAAATTACAGAAAAGGGTACAAAGGAATGTCTGAAAAACAAAAAATTTAACAGCCAACTACTTCAGCTGCCATCTTTCACATATGCGTTGGTTTCTTCTGCGAGTGTCTCCCACACGTTTGCCATCTTCTCCGCATATCCCGCCTGTAAACAGGCATAGATTATTATCAGAACCAAAAATTGCTCTTATTAAATGTTATACGTAGCATTATTATCGTCCAGGAAGACATTGCCAATGTAAAAAGAAGGTACCTGATTTACAACAAATCCTTTCAACATGCTCATGAAGTCATCATGCCTCTCTTTGTCATGCCTTTCAAGCTCACTCCTGATGTTTTCCTGTATATAACTCACCATTAATAATACTTACACATCTTCGCTCTCTCCATGGAAAACAGTTTGCTATCAAATGTAAATGTTCCTCCACAAATGCCAAAATCAGTTCAAATTATAAGAAACATGACAACCACAGTGCACATAAAACAAAACAGAACCAGACATTGTCACTTTACCAAACAAGCTTTTGAAGGTTAAATGCATTAGAAAGATGAAAACACTAAAATAAACTTATTGTAATTCAAGTGGCAGACTATAAATCTGTTGCCAATCCCAAAACAGCAACAAATAAAACAGCTCCATTCTGAACTTGGTTCAAACAAAAACTAGTTATTTATTTATTTTTACAAAAGAAAGATAATTAACATTAGTCAACAGAGCATAATGATCGAACTGGTGCCAATCTACCAAAGCAAATTATAATTTAAAATCCTACATCACAATGTATGTTGCCACAAGCTCTCATTAAATGTGCAGAATACAGAAACAGACACAGATACACAAGCGAATATGGAAGTGTTGCTTTCAATAGTGCAAAAGATAGAGCTCCACACCATGTGAGATATGGAATCTCCTAGAGTATCTAGAAAGAGAAAATAGCCACTTTCAGGGTCATATTAATAAGTAAGGATCACAATATTCTCTTCTCATCTGATCTTGAAGTACATGCTTAAAGTGAAGTTTAAGGCTTGTATTTTCAGTGAAATAGTCTCAACTATTGATGTGGTCCATGTGGAGGCTTACCATTAGTATACCAATCTATAAATATCTTTATATAAATTTAATTCTCCCTCTTTCCCTCCAATCATTGAGCTTTGCCAAAGCCAAGTTTTTTTTTAGGTAAGAATAATTTAATTCATGTGAAAAAAAAAGAAGAAGCCTAAAAAATACAACAAAAAGAATTATCTACATAAAGGTAATGACTCTATGAATGAAACAATGGAATCACTATCTGTAAAGCCAAGGTATAAACAAATTTAACAGCTACATGCATGCTTTAAGACATAATTGATATTTTTTGATAAATTGATATTATGACTATTAAGTGGGAAGATGCAGTAAAACTAAAAATGATACTAAGGACCAATTCATTATGGCTAAGCTAACATTATGCTTCAACAATATTCATAATCGAAAGGATATAAAGGTATAATAAAGTATATGCAAGAATCAGGTCCCATATGGATGGGAGCTATATTGCATCTTAATTTTTAGCAATAGGCAAAAGAGCAAGAGAAAATGATATTATCAACTAAAATCATTATTCCACATTGGATGCGCATAATACATTACAGGTCATCGAGAATAATAAAACTTGTTTCTAAAGCTGGCTATTTACCATCAAAACCATAGAGCCTAAGTTTCAGTTGCCTTAGCAAAAAAACCAGTAAGGTTACCTTGATCCGCTCATATTCTCTCTCAGCGCAAATTTTAGCATCTTCAGTAGCTCTGACAGTTTCTTTCAACTCTTCTATTCTGCGCAACCTGGACCTGTCTCCGCCAAATATTTTTGCTGAAGCAGCTTCAAGCTTCTCAATCTTTAAATGTAAGGAAGCTAAATCTGACGAAAGCGTCTGGACTGTTAGTAAAGCGCTAGATCGGTCAGAAAATGCATTGTTCACAGCTAGCATTATCCCTAGATATTCATGGAGTTTCTCCTGCAATATAATGGAACAATATGGTATGTGCAGCAGTGAAAAGATTTTCCTTATGAAGGACAGTGGACCAGAAATATTCTATCAATTCACTACAACCCGTCAACATAATTAAGAAAGTTTCCTAGTAATACTAAGGAGAGAGTTTTCAAGAAATCTTTCAATATTTGTGTTTATTATGGATCACCTAGATTATAAAGTTTGAATTTGAATGTATAGCAATAACTCTTGTTAGTTACCAAATGTTTGACTGTCTGCCCATTTAACTCCCGGTACAATCTACTTGATTTAACAGCAGCAGTCGCAACATTTTTCATGTCACCAGCTCGTTCTCTTTGAGAGTCAAACACTGCTTCCTCCGTCTCAAACTTGGTCAGCTTAACAAACACCAATCCCAATTCCCCCATTGTCTCTCCCATTTCTTGCTGAGCTTTTACAAGCGATTCAGCCTGCAAAGACAATCATTCATACCAAACATTCACTACCAAAAACCAAGAAACCACCAGAGTAAGTATACCTTTAAATAACCCACTAATTGTCCATTGCGCTTTTACATATAAGTTTATTGTCAAATCCGCCATTCAGAAATATTTTTCACTTTAAAAGGACATTGTTTCATTGTATCCTAAAACTCATCCCACTTGTCACATCCCATATGGAGGAATAAAAATCTTCTTTTCTAAGCGTTTCACTTATGCTCCACCAATCGCAGCCTGCCACGTCCATTTTTTTCCCCTATAAAGAAACCAAAATTTAAAATGGAAAAAATATGACATATGGCATACCGGAGTTGGTCGAGTATAAAGTGGGACAAAAGATTTTGATCCTCACCACAATTCTATCTAAAAAATACACAACAAACCAATTCATTTTTACACAAAACATTCATAGAAACCAAACTTATATTGTTCAAGTGCCAAACTTTACAATGCACCAATTCTTCTCATAGTCACATTCCAAATGAAGCAACATATTATCACCATAAATTCCTATCCAAACACACACACACACAACATACAAATTCATATTAAACCCCTATTGTTCAAGTCCCAAACTTTACAATGCCTAATCTATTATTCATTCATTTCTCTTTCAAAATGCAACCGTGCAAGTACCAAATTCTATATCTTTACACATAAACTACAAAGCACATAAACAATAACCTGCTGAGACACGTTGCTAAGTTCTTGCTCAAACTCCATCAACTTCTCCTTCTTCTCCAAGAACCACTTATCCTCCTCCACCACCACCGGCTTCACGCTGCTCCAGTCATTCGACACCGCCTGCTTCAACTCCCTAAACATCCTCAACAAATCCCTCCCGCCTTTCGCCGGCTGCGCCGCCTCATTCACATCAATCGCCTCCTCACCAAGCAACTGCCTCGGCAGCCTCGCCGCGCCGTCGATCACCCTCGAAGCCACGTCGACACTCTTCGGCAGCGGCAACTTCCCCTTCGCCTCCAAAAAAACCCTCAACTCCTCGCTCCGCCGAATCACCGGGTGCGCCGCCAATCTCCGGAGGTACTTCTCCAACGAAACCCTCCTCTGCTCCACGAACTCCTGCTTCGCCATCACCTGACTCTCCACCACGCTCTTGTCCGGCCGGAGCGGGATGAAGAACCCCCGGTACGACTCCGACAACCGATCCGATAACGTAACCACATCCTTGAACCGCCTCCGAACACTGAATTCGGATCCGGATCCGCCGAATTCGGGTAAATTCGTCCTCGTCGTAATCAAATACGTGTAGTACGTGGTCCCACCGGGAACCAAAGAATTGGACAGCTCCTGCTCCTTTTGAGGATCCGAAACCGAGATTTGGAGGTAATCGGAGCTCCGAGGGTTTGAATTGGGGGAGGAAAACAAGGGGATTTGATCGTGGCCGTTGGATGAAGAATCGAAGGAAGTGAAGATCGCTTCGGCGTAGGAAGGAGGGTCGAGAAAAGCGTTGAAGGAAGCGTGAGAGCTCAAGATAGAGATAGAGTTAGGGTTTTGAGGGTCCATGAAGGACGATGAGGACGAGAGCAGTGGATCATCGTGATTGAGTACTAGTTTAGCACCGGAGTGAGATTGACCGTTGGATGAATCGTCAAGAACTAGAGACTCCATTTCTTCTCGAGATTCATGCAGGTTAGTTTCTTCTATGCACATCATTTTATCAAAAAAAGAAAGTAAATTTTCTGAAATCGATTTTTTTTTTTTTTTGGTTTTAGTGTGGAAGATTGGGTTTAGGACTCATTTTTTGTTGAGAGTGAAGAAGAAGGAAGACTTGGGGAGTATATTGTACGGTAAGCGAGAGAGTGAGTTTTGGGGTGGAGACTCGGTTGAGTCAACTCGGGGGGTTTTGGAGTGAGGTAAGAGGGAGTGGAGTGAAGTTTCTAAGTTGGGAATCTAAATTGGGAAGTTTCTGTTTTGTCAAAGATGATGGTAATGCCGCCACGCAAGGTGGTGACATGCGTGTTTGTGATCGTTCGCGGAGAAAACGTTGCTTCAAACGACAGATTTGGAGCTATATAACCCAAGCCCGATTAGGACTAGTAATTAGATGTAAGAGCACTAGCATACACTTTCTATAATCTTTGCGTATTATCAATAAATTAGGAAATTAGATTTTAGTATACCATTATATTTTATTAGCTTAAAAAAAAAAGAAAAAAAGAAAAAAAAAAAAGAGGTTTATCCCACGTTGGTTAGGATCCGGATCCTCTCCATTTTCCTTTGAAATGGAGAGTGTCCAGTTCACGGACAAGATCATTTTGAAAACTATCAAGGGTAAAAAACGTGACACGTCAATTAAAATGTCAACACACACTTAACTGGGGTTAAACACTTAAACTAGAGGCTTTTTAACTCAACCAGACAAACCATAGTTTCTCTCTCACCAAACCCATCTGAATATTTCAAACTCTCTTTCTCACTCTCTTCTCTAAGGTTCGACTTTCTCTCTTGCCCCGTCGTCACGGTGCCACCAGTACCACCTGTGCCAAGGCTACGATTTGATCAAGCTTTTAACTCAGCTCCTCACTCAGTTCCTTGCTCACCACACAAATTGAAATCCCTAACACACGAACTCAGCTCCTTACTCTCATGGATTCAAGCTCGTGGGTCATGACTCATGAGGCATACACTGGATTCAAGCTCGATCCCTCACCCACGAACTTAGCTCCTCGCTCACCTCACATTAGAGGTTTCCAAATTTCTAGGTTTTTAAATTTCTTTGTAAAGTTTTTAAATTTCTTTTCAGTTTCTGGGTTTTTGAGTACTTTTGTTCTTCACTTGAAAGCTTATCAAGTTTACTAAAATTGCTGGGTTACTCTGCTTTCTCTTGGCAATGGTGCTCCTGATTTCTTTTCAAACATCGTCTCGTTTATGGGCGAAGGTACATGTGATGTTGGCCTTAATACAGTACTAGGTGGTGCTTCTTTTGTAACGTGTGTTGTGGTTAGAATCATAAGCATTTCAAGGGGCTGAAGAGTGGTTCGAGTACATAAGTCTGCCTTTATTAGAGATGTTTGTTTTTTACTTTTGGTTCTTGTGTTTTTTATTGTTATATTGATTCAATAGGAAATTAATCTGTGGAGTGCAATTGGTTTTTCTTCAATGTATGTTGTTTATGTGATAGCACAAGGGTGCAAATGCTTTTTAGTTTTGGAAGATCAGAGAGCACAAGTGTATTTTATAGCTATTTTCTTTAGTGGGTCTTTTTTAGTTTCGAGGATTTTAGTATTTTGCCAATACAAGTGTTGGATTGGTGGTGACCAGATTTTGCTAATACTACTTCTTGTTGTTTTTCATGATTTTGGTTGAAGAGGCAATAGAGCAGAGGCTACAGGAAGAGAGAGAAGATGCTGCTCATTTGCCTGGGGCTATCTCTGGTAATAAGTGGGATGCTATTCTGCTTGATGCTTCTTTTGGTTGGCTAAATAGGTGGGGGGAAAATGGGTCATTAGGTGGGTAGGTATTAGTGGGAAAAGGCCATAATTTTGGTGTATGTTGGTAGGTTTTGGAAGAATGTTTGTGTTGGTATGTGTTGGCCTTAATTTGTGTTGGTATGTGTTGGTATGTATTAGTGGGAAAAGGCCTGAATTTTGGTGTAATTCTCTTTGTAATTCGAGACTTTAGCAATGGAACATGGTCTTTTTAATTAATCTATGACTTGTATACCAATTTATTGCATTGTTGTGAAGTGTTTGTGCCTTGTGTGCACTTAACATCAAAGCAGTTTAAACATTACCTTAAAAGGCTTGTTTGTGATATTATAGGGAACCATAAGAAAGAAGCATATTAACTCCTCAGCTGTATGCATACATCATAAAAACTCAAACAATGTTCAAGTAAATGGTCTTTTAAATGGTGCTCCACTGTACCCAAACAATGTGTAGTCTAACATTGTCTGAACCACCAATGCAATAGTATTCAATGCCATAACTCCTCATAAGAGAGCTGGTCAGCATGCTGCAATAATATCACAAACAATTAATTCAACTTGTTCTACAACCTGTAAAATGTGAATGGTTTAAATGTCCTGTTTTAGATAGCAATTTGAGACTGCAGAAACATCATGTGTGTCTGCCAAGCAACAAAATGGAACCTAAACTATTAATACACTCAAATTGAATATGCAGGTTGACTATATAATACACTCAAAAATGAAAAAAGCTTGATCCAAAAGAGATGGTACAATCTGCACATGTTGACTATATAATATGAAGAGTGCTTTCAATGGGAGAAAGGGTAAATACTAATGAACACAGAAACACAACATCACCTGTAAATATTAATGATCACTAATTAACACTTACATATAAAAACAACAACTCCTGCCTAAACAAAAATTGAACACTATCTACAGCAAAGAGGGAAACTGATCCACTCCTAATACATTCGAAACCTTCTGCAGAAAACAACAACTATGCAGAAACACAAACAGTAATTATGCAGAAATAGTAATTATGCAGAAATTAGAAACAATAATTATGCAAAAACACAAACAGTAATTATGTAGAAAATCATAAAAATTTCTACAACAACAAATAATTATGTAGAAATTAACACCATGCAGAGATACATCAGACATGCAGATCACTGTTAGTTGGTAACAAAAGGAAATTTATGGATCATCAAAACTTCAATCTTAAAGTAAGAAAATTACAAAACTAGAACACTTGGTCACAAATGTGACTAAGTTTGAACATTTGAATGTGACCAAATGTGACTAAGTTTTGGACCATAAAAACTCCAGTCCTAAACTAGGAAAATTACAAAACAAGAGCACTTAATCTCAACATGTGTCATAGATTATAAAACATGATCCTAAACTTGAAAAATGGCTTGACTTTATGAACCATCTCATTCCATCTACTTGTAACATTTTCTTGAGTCAAGGACCTCCACTTGCAACACTTCTTGAGTTAAGAGACCTTCTGCACCATTAATGTTGTCGTTGGATCCTACAACACTTGATATACTCTCTAAATGTGATGCTAATGCAACACTTGTTGATGGGCCTCCCTGATGTGATGCAGAACTTGTAGAAGCCAACTACAAAAAAACTAATTACACACTACACATATCACAAGCTTAGCATTAAAATTATCAAATCATGCATCTAAACTATTATTAATATCAAAGTAAAATATATAATTGTAAATATCTTTACCATTAAAAGTTGTGTAAAACTAGTAATATTTCCAAAAGAGATATCCTCAATTTTCTTTTGTGCCATGACGTCATGTGCATATATTTCCTGTAAAAATTGTACTAGTTTAGCAACAATAATAGTATACTATATTAATGTGAAAAAATAAAATAAAATGGTGAAAATAAGGATAATTTAGAAGATTACCTCCTGCACTTTTCTTTTCTCTGTTTGCTTCTTTGAAGTGCCTTCCTTTGGTTTCGGCATCTTTTCTATCCATGATTTCATCCTACGCTTTTTATTACAATAAATCTCCCTTTTCTTTATCCCTTTTGGTACAATCATAATTGAAGCACATAATTGATCTTCTTTGTCTGCAAAATCGGTGGAAAGCCTAATGATGTCTTCTTCTACATTAGTTTTGCAATTCCTAACGTCACAAAGTTTTTTTTTTTCAAATCTACAATTGCTAAGCTTAGAATATTATGGCCTTCTTTAGTTTCTCATGCTTCATTCATCAATTGAATATATTTTGGACATAAATCTCGATACCGATCTACATATTCCAGTCGAGTATCCGGCTTAATGTTATGTGTTGTGTAATTTTTTTTGCTTCCATCTTTTGCATCTCTTCTCCACCTTTTCATGATATATCTATTAGGAATCAACTTGATATCCAATACATCAAGAACTTTCAAATCATGCCTACATAAAATGCCAAATGACTCAAACTTTCTGTAACTACAAGATAGAGTCTCATCTAATGGATTCCACATGACTTCATAATTTCCATATTGATTGAAAACTCCAACCACATAACTATGTGTTTGACTCACATTGCGTTCTAGGATGGAAAGTGTCATTACCTCTTCAACTTCTGTCTGAAATAAATCAAACAACGTAAGCGTGTACATTGTTGCTACTTGGTTAAGCATATGAGAGCTTTTGAGCTTCAATCTTGGAAATTTATGTCTAGAGTTGTATTCTGCTTCTAACTTCTTATCCTGCTTTTGATTGACAACTCTTTCAAAATGAGTGAAAAATTCTACTATATTGAGATCAGTACGCAAGCAATCTTCAAGTCAGCATTGAAACTCTCACTAAGTTGGGTTGTCTTCATTCTTGCAGTGAAAGTTCTCTTAACATATGCTTGGGCCCATTTTTCCTTCAATTTAAATAGATCAATTAGCCATTTATTTTCACGAACATCGTACTTCTCCAGTATTTCATTCCAAGCTGTAAGAAACTCATTTTCACCATCATACTCATAGATACATGCTAAGAAATCATCGTTAAATTGAGACTCATTTTTGAGTAAATGACCCAAGTGTTTCTTAGCATTCTGCCACATATGCCAACTACACAATGCATGATATGTCTTAGGCATGACTACTTTTATTGCAGCTGACATTGCTGCATCTTGATTTGTGAAAATAGTGATTGACTTCTTTTTAGATATTGCTTTTAAGAAGGTCTCAAATAACCATATAAAAGATTCAATCGTTTCATCATATAAAAGTGCACCTCCAAATACAACAGTTTCTCTATGGTGATTGAGACCCAAAAATACTCCAAGTGGTCTTGCATCTCTATTTGTACTATACGTTGTGTAGGGTCAGGATTTGTAGTCCAAGCCCAAAACAATGAATTTGTAGAGAGTGGGTGAAAGAGCTGGGTTAGTTGTGAATTCAGCAACTGTTAACTATGATATCCAGGAATGAACCAACGTAAAAACACACTTAAAAGCTAAATAAATTGATGTCCGAAGAGGTTTATTATTGATTGAACAATGAATACAGTTCTTAGAGCTACAGTAATATCTTTCTCCTCCTCTTCTTCTCTTTTTTCCAATCCCCTCTCATCAGAGGCCTCTTCCCTTTATACAGCCTTCTTTCTCAACCATCTTCACCGTACACTTGTTCTCCATCTATGCATTCACTTGAGTGCATGTCACATCAGGTATCTTCTTTAGTTCTCCATGAGTGGTGGTAGCTGAAGTTGCACTGTTCAGGGGTCTTCTCCACATAAATGCGGCCAGAAAAGTTGCTGCAGTGCATTAAACACGGTGGTAGCAGCTTTTTCTTTTAGATATTTCTCCATTCTTACCATCTCTATACAAGCCCGAAACTTATCCTTATCATTGGAATAGTTAGGAAGATCACTCGAACCTCCCAGGTATCTGCTTGACCGAGACTCTTTATATCCGAGGAGAATACACTCTTCGGACTACCGTTGCTCTCTTCGGACTATATTCCTTGACCGTTTCCAGGTATATCTCTTCCCATGGAATTCTTCTCAATCATTTTCATCTCTTCGGACACACCGTAATCTTCAAATACGGCCCTAGGCCCAATATATAATGTTGGGCTTTTACCCCCACAATAGCCCCTCAAAATTTTAATTTTTCCCTCACGTCCGAGGAGAAAAAATAGGATTTTGATTTGTCACGAAATAAAAGCTTAAAACACAAAAATACCTGGATTTACACGTGTGTGGGCATAGATTTAGGTGCTTCATCATTACTGCTGACGTTTCGGTATTCATGAAGCGCTACTAATTACTCCAGACGGCGTTCTATCTCTTGCATTCAATGGTTGACCATCGATCCAACGGATGATGTCTTTCCTCGAGATTTGAGCGGGATAACTCCCACCCATTTTCCGGCCCTTATATAAAGCCTCAAAGAAGATTTTTTCTCTTTTACTTTGCAAATTCTCAGATTCTCCAGTGAACTCGAGCACTCAAATCCACCAAGCTCTTCCAATCATCAATCCTAGTTCTTCCCAGAATCTGTAAAAATCTCTCTACGAGTTTAAAAATCATTCTCCGATTTAGTTAGTGTAAGTTCTCTCTTATTCAAACCTTTCATCTTCTTCTCGGCCAACGTTCTCGGCCCTCAAACTCTCATTTCCCAGTTATCACTCTTCGTGCCTCCCTCTAGTTAGCCAAAAAAAGGGGTAGATTTCAGTATCTCGTCGATAGTCCTGCTTTAAAAAAGACATTTAAGGAAACATACGACATACCGTGGGGAATAAACCTGAGGTACTGTCCCCTAGAAAGAATATTAACCGACCGAAGAGAGGGAGAAGTCGTAATTCCTATGATAGCCTTCATAGAATGAGGAATGACTCTCCCTATGGGTTCTATTACCCAAAGTTATCTTCGTAACCATAGGCTTTCTCCTGATCAGTGCGCACCCAATGTCTTTAGGATCTTAGGAGCGATTGACACCTTGAATCGTCATTTAGGACTCGGACTCACCTGGCTTGACGTAGTATACATGTACGAATGTCATAGCCAAAAGGGAGCGAGATATTATCTTAAATCCCAATCCGACACTGTTCGGCTTATCTCCTGCCTTCCCAAGTCTAACAAAGGGATGAAAGACGACTATCTGATCGTCTCGGGCGCGTGGCATGACGGTCTCCATTGCCCAACCCAACCAGGAGAGCCAGGTGGGATATCCTAGATTTAGGTTTCCTAACAATAGATTTAGGACCTTCGCTTTTTTAACAATTTTTCTTCTCTTTGTATCAGTATTTTCAAGTCTCTGACTGAATTTTTTTGTGATGTTAACAGATAAAGAACACGTCACTCCTCGGCTTAGCCTCACGAACGTCGCCGCGCTCAATTACCTACTAAGGTTAGAAATTTTTGTAAGTGAAGACGGGTAACTCCGGGCTATTCCTCTTATTCTTGGCTTTACGCCAAAATCGGGCGATTTTCAGCCGGTCGGCAACACGATAAGACAGGGAGACCGTCGCATTAACCGCATAGACGTTGCTTGAAAAGATTTTCTAGCTCCGTTTGACCTTGCCCCCGTGCCACATCTAAATCCACAGGGTGTGCCTCTACTTGTCCAACTAGTTCAACAGGTTCCTTTTGAACCAGTTGCAGTAGAGGAAAGAGTCACCTCTTCGGCCTCTTCACTTGAGGAACAAATTGATAAGTTTAAATTTGAAGGAGAGGCTTCGAGAGGAGTTCAAGTGATACAAGTTTCGGACTCCGAGGAGGAGATTGACAGGCAGTCTAGTGTTCGCCCTCCTGTTTTGATAACTGCTCCTTCAGAAGACTCTTCGGAAGAAGAAGACATGGCGAGCTTGAGGGACTTAATGAAGACTAGGAATAAAAAAGCTGGGCCCAAAGAGACCGGTACGTCTCAACCAGTTGTTAGTCTTCCTCCACCACCTCCCCAGGTTCCTTTGGATCTCAGTGCAAAGCAATTGCTAGATCTGAAGAAGAAGAGGCCCCTTGCCGACAATGAAGAAAGGGAGGTGGCGCCTCCGAAAGGAGCCAAACAACAGAAAGTGGTCAAAGACCACCGGAGCAAAAGGGCTTCGTCTACAGAGAGCCGAGATGACTCTCTCATAACTGACATGCGCCGAGGACCTCGTACCTGGTCCCCCAGGCTGGAATTGGATGGTGCTCCTATCCCTTGGGAGACCTCCCTCAGAAACTATAATGGGGGGAAACCAGGTCTCGTTGCTAAAACCCTGGAGCAACCACTGCTTCTTCCATGGGACATGGATTCTTACAGGCGTTTCAGCTAGTGTGATCTCTTTTTATCCCTAAAAAGGGATTTAGCCATGGTAAGTGAATTAATCCATTTCTTCAGTTAGGATGTTGATGATTTTTTTTATATTGAAATTTTCCTTCTGCTATGTAGATTACCCAGTAGGTTTATGTGGCCGAGGAGTGGAACAAAAAGGTCTATACTGAAACCCAAGCAGAGGCCCACTCTCGGTCTGAGGCAGAAAAATCGCTGGGTAGTTTGAAGGAAGACTATGCTCATTTGTCCGAGCAGTTGAAAGAGATGACCAAGCAGAGGAATAGTCTAGATGCTGGTCTCAAAATGCCGAGAAGCAGGTCGAAGACCAATGCTAGCTGCTGAATTTGACCGAGATCAATCTGGAAACAGAAAGAGCACTGGTGAAGGACCTTCGAGCTGAGCTTCAAAAAGCCAAGGAGATTGCCAAATTGGCCGAGAAGAATGCTCAATTGGCCAAGGAGGTAGTCGAGGCTGAAAGGCAGGCGGCCTATAAGCTTGGGGTGGAGGAGACTCAGGTCAGACTTATTGAAGAGTTTGCGAAAGTCTGTAGAGAGTACTGCGACGTAACTTGGGACAAAGGCCTCGACGCTGCTGGGATCCCTCCAGAGTCTGTCTTAAGGCAATCTGGGAGTATTTATTATCATCCTAATATTTGCGAACTCCTAGAAGCTCTGAAGCAGCCCCCAGTCAATCAGATCCCTCCTACTCCTATTGAAGCAACCAAAGAGTCTGGTCAGGCCGATGGTACGGGTAAGCAATCCGAGGACGTTCAGGAAAAGGGTGAAGATCCGAAGAATAAGAAAACTCCCGAGCTCAAAGATCAAGCCCCAGACGCTACTGCTGCTCAGCCTAGCCAGACAGTTGACTCCTCGGCCACCCAAATGAAGGCTTAGATGTTTAGGAGTTTTTATTTCATACCTGTATTAGTTAGTTTTTTTTTTTTTGTAAGGGATTGCTAACTACTTTCTTTTGATTAATGAAATCGTTTCTCTTTTAATTTTAATGTCTTCGTTGCACATATTATAAGTCTCATTATTATTGCAAATAACTACAACTTGTGACTATGGTAATGTAGGCAAACTTAACCACGATATCATGCTGATGATGCAAATAACTTAGATTAATACTGAAAAAAGTAGTTTATATAAGAATTACTAATTAGCAATGAAAGCAATGAGTGATATGGAAGTTTCATAGGTCTTCTCGAACATGTACAGAGAATACTACTAAGCATTGATTTTGAATTACATACATGACCAAAGAGGCCTATCATAAGCTAGAATTTATTTTAAATACATCCGAGAATTTCGAGCATGATTCGTTTTAAGTTTAAGCATTAATAATAATTGTATGGAGGTGTTAACTAACCCAAATCATCTGGTCCGAGGACTACAGACATGATTGAATTTAAGTTTAAACACTTAGGAGAATTGTAAATGAGTATTAACTAACCCAAATCATCTAGTCCGAGGACTACAGGCATGATTGAATTTAAGTTTAAACACTTAGGAGAATGGTAAACGAGTGTTAACTAACCCAAATCATCTGGTCCGAGGACTACAGACATGATTGAATTTAAGTTTAAACACTTAGGAGAATGGTAAACGAGTGTTAACTAACCCAAATCATCTGGTTCGAGGACTACATGCATGATTGAATTTAAGTTTAAACACTTAGGAGAATGGTAAACGAGTGTTAACTAACCCAAATCATCTGGTCCGAGAACTACAGGCATGATTGAATTTAAGTTTAAACACTTAGGAGAATGGTAAACGAGTGTTAACTAACCCAAATCATCTGGTCCGAGGACTACAAGCATGATTGAATTTAAGTTTAAACACTTATCCAAAAACATTATATAATAAGTTGGTATATATTGACTAAGGAAAAGATTTGATTAATAATAGTACCTTTTGAGGTTATTTACATTCCAAGGGCGTGATATTATATGACTATCTAAATCTTCCAAGAAATACGCCCCAATGCCAGCCCTTGAAGTGATACGATATGGCCCTTCCCAATTGGGTCCTAACTTTCCCCAATCTGGGTTCTTTGCAGTGCCCACAACCTTTTTGAGCACCAAATCACCAGGTTCTAGAGGTTTTAGCTTTACGTTGGCATCATAGCCTTGTCTGAGCTTTTGTTGGTAATGAGTTAATCGGACCATTGCATTTTCCCTCCTTTCCTTAATCAGATCCAGACTCTTCTCTAGCTGCTCATTGTTGCCGGTCGGACTGAACGAACTAGTTCTCAATGTTGGGAACCCATTCTCCAAAGGTATGACAGCTTCAGCCCTATAGGTCATTGAGAAGGGGGTCTCTCCAGTAGATCTGCGAGGCGTAGTTCTGTATGCCCAAAGTACATGTGGCAATTCTGCTACCCATTTGCCCTTCGCATCGTCTAGTCTCTTCTTTAATCCATTTACTATGACCTTGTTAACCGCTTCTGCTTGCCCATTCCCCTGGGGGTAGGCAGAGGTGGAGTATCTATTTATGATTCCCAGTTCGCTACAATAATTCCTGAATGCTTTGCTATCGAACTGCAGGCCATTGTCCTAGATGAGAGTATGAGGAACCCCAAACCGAGTGACAATATTCTTTCACACAAATTTCTGCGCATCTATGTCTCTGATGTTGGCCAGAGGTTCAGCTTCGACCCATTTGATGAAATAGTCTGTGCCGACCAGAAGGTATTTCCTGTTTCCTGCAGCTTTAGGGAATGGACCCACGATATCTAAGCCCCATTGAGCGAAAGGCCATGGGCTAGATAGCGGATTAAGGGTTCCCCTGGTTGGTGAATGTTTGGGGCAAATCGTTGACATTGATCGCACTTCTTAACATACTCATGGGCTTCTTTTTGCATATTCGGCCACCAATAACCTTGAGTAATGGCTCGGTGAGCCAAAGACCTACCTCCAGTGTGGCTCTCACAAATTCCTTCATGTAGTTCTTCTAGTAGTAACTCAGCCGCTTCAGGATGCATGCATAATAAGTATGGTCCTGAATAGGAGCGTTTATATAGTTTCTGGTCCTCGGATAGCCAGAATCTGGTCGCCTTCCTCCGAACCGAGTGACAATATTCTTTCACACAAATTTCTGCACATCTACGTCTCTGATGTTGGCAAGAGGTTCAGCTTCGACCCATTTGATGAAATAGTCTGTGCCGACCAGAAGGTATTTCCTGTTTCCTGCAGCTTTAGGGAATGGACCCACGATATCTAAGCCCCATTGAGCGAAAGGTCATGGGCTAGATAGCGGATTAAGGGTTCCCCCTGGTTGGTGAATGTTTGGGGCAAATCGTTGACATTGATCGCACTTCTTAACATACTCATGGGCTTCTTTTTGCATATTCGGCCACCAATAACCTTGAGTAATGGCTCGGTGAGCCAAAGACCTACCTCCAGTGTGGCTCTCACAGATTCATTCATGTAGTTCTTCTAGTAGTAACTCAGCCGCTTCAGGATGCATGCATAATAAGTACGGCCCTGAATAGGAGCGTTTATATAGTTTTTGGTCCTCGGATAGCCAGAATCTGGTCGCCTTCCTCCGAACTTTGTCAGCTTCCCCTCTTTCTTCAGGCAAAATATCCTCCTTCAAGAATTTAATTATAGGATCCATCCAGCTGAGTTCGGCCCTGATTTGGTGAACTTGGACTACCTCTCTTCTTGCCTCTGTAGGCCCATGCAAGTCCTCGACGAGGATAACTCTCGGCAAATCTTGCACCGAAGAGGTAGCGAGCGTGGCCAAAGAATCAGCATGTTCATTACCATTTTTGGGGATATGCAGCAGATTAAAAGAGTCGAACTTCGATTGCAAACACTTAACTCAGCTCAAGTATCCCTGCATTCTTTCATCCTTCGCCTCAAACTCACCTTGTACTTGACCAACGACTAACCTCGAGTCCGAGAACACCTTCATTGACTTTCCTCCCATTCTTCGAACCATAGCCATTCCCATCAGCAAGGCTTCGTACTCGACCTCATTATTTGTGGCCGTGAAGTTTAGCATTATTGGCTTTTCGATAACAATCTTCTCTGGAGATATTAACATTAGCCCCACTCAAAAACCCTTCTGATTTGCTGCACCGTTCACATATACCTCCCAGGATGACGAGCCTCATTGAGAAATCATGCTAACCAATTTTTCATCCATGTCCTTCTCTACCGTTACCTCTTCTAAACTAGACTCTGTGAACTCAGCCACCAGATCTGCGAGAACCTGGCCCTTGACTGAAGTGCGAGGCATGTATTTGATGTCAAAAGCCCTAGGATAGTGCCCTATTTAGCTATTCTTCCCGTATAGTCAGCACTTCTAAGTACGGTTTTAAGCGGAAGTTGTGTGAGCACAACGACCGTATGTGCTTGGAAATAATGAGGCAACTTCCGTGTACCAAGTACTACTGCCAAGATGGCTTTCTCCAGCAGCAAGTACCGAATCTCGGCCTCATGTAATGACTTACTCACATAATAAACTGGCCTTTGCAGACCTTGGTCCACTCGTATCAGTACCAAACTTACAGCACAAGGAGCCACCGCAATGTAGGCAAACAAGACCTCATCTAGTTCAGGACTGGACATAATTGGTGGCCGAGCCAAATAGTCTTTGAGTTGTTGGAAGGCCAAAGCACACTCTTCAGTCCACTCAAACCCTTTCCATTTGTTGATCAACGAGAAGAAAGGTCTGTACCTGTCTGCTGATCGAGAGATGAATCAGTTCAAGACAGCAGTCATTCCAGTCAATTTCTAAACTTCTCTGAGATTCCGAGGAGCTTGTAAATTATGGATGGCCTTTATCTGATCGGGGTTAACTTCAATTCCTCTGTGAGTCACCATGTACCCCAAGAACTTGCTTGATCCCACACCAAATGAGCATTTGGAAGCGTTTAGACGCAGCTTGTGCTTTCTTAAAACGTCAAAAATGTTTTCAAGGTCCTTTACATGTTCAGAAACGACCTTGCTTTTCACCACCATGTCATCTATATAAATTTCGATACTTTTGCCCAACTGTGGATCAAACATCTTCATCATCATTCTTTGGTAAGTGGATCCTGCATTTTTCAAACCAAATGGCATCACTTTGTAATGGTAGTTACCGATAGGGGTGACAAAAGCAGTCTTCTCCTGATCATCCAGGGCTAACGGTATTTGGTGGTAACCTTGGAAAGCATCCAGGAAACTCATCCGAGGATGGCCGACAGTGGCATCTACTAGCTGATCAATTTTTGGCATGGGGAAGGGATCTTTAGGACAAGCCTTATTTAAGTTAGTGAAGTCTACACATACTCGTCATTTCTCATTCTTCTTCTTCACCACCACAGTATTTGCTAGCCACTCAGGATAAAAAACTTCTTTAATAGCTCCAGCTTGTTTGAGCTTTGTTACTTCTTCTCTTACTGCATCAGCGTGCTCCTTAGATGGGCGTCGAGGAGGCTGCTTCTTCGGGGTAATCAATGGGTTGACCCTCAGATGGTGACAAATGAATTCTGGATCCACTCCTGGGGCTTCGTAAGCGTTCCAGGCAAATACATCAAGGTTTCTTTTAAGGAACTCTATTAGCTCTTCCTTCTCCTGCAGAGGTAGCTGAGATCCAACTTGAAAGAACATTTCTGAGTAACAACCCTTCCTTCAAAACTTACCAGGAGGGAATTGTATGGTGTTAAGTCATCAGGTTTTAGGTTCAGCCCATTGTAGAGATCAGGGTACATTATCTCTACTGCGCTACCCTGGTCCACCATTACCCTCTTCACATCATACCCTCCAATTCTGAGGGTGATTACTAAAGCGTCATCATGGGGTTGGATGGTTCCAATCTTGTCTTCATCCGAGAACCCTAAAACCGGTTGAGCATCCGATTTAGCTCTCTTTGGACCTGGGCTGAAATCCCCTGCGGTTACCCGGGCTATCGACATAACCTTCGATGGCCAGGATCCTATTCTCCCCGGTGCGGCGAAGATGACATTAATAGTCCTCAATGGGGGCTTTGAAGAGTCATCTCTCCAGGGCTTCGAGTTCACCTGACTTCCTCGGCCACTGGAATGGTGCAAGAGGTGTCTCAATTTACCCTCGCGGACAGTTGGTCCAAATGATCCCACAGGCTCCTGCAATCCTCTGTGGTATGCCCATGGTCTTGATGGTACTGGCAATAGAGATTATGATTGCGCCTCTCAGGGTTTCCCACCATCTTATTCGGCCACTTGAAGAATGGTTCACTCTTAATCTTTTCCAAAACTTGGTGTACTGGCTCTTTGAATACAGCGTTGATTGCTTGAGGATTTGTTGATCCTGATTGCCTAGCAAAATCTCTCCGCGGTTTACTGTTATTGTAACGGTCCGACCTGAAATCCCTCCTCTCCTGAGGGATAACCTTGTCCTTTCCCTTCCCTTACTGTTGATCTTCTTCGACTCTTTTATACTTTTCAATACAGTCCATAAGCTGACGCATGTTAGTAACTGGCTTACCAGTTAAGAACTTCCTTAAACCATGGTCAGTAGGGAGGCCGAGCTTAAACGTGCTAAAGGCCATGCCATCAAAATTGCCCTCCATATCATTAAACATCTCCTAGTACCTATTTGAATACGTTTTCAAGGTCTCACCCTCTTGCATGCTCAAGGATATCAGTAAAGACAAGGGCTTGGCCACTCTTCGGCATGTGACAAAATGAGAACCAAATGCTTGAGTGAGCTCTTTGAAGGAATCGATGGAGTCTGCTTCCAGGCTGTCAAACCATCTCATTGCAACCGGTCCAAGACTGGAGGGGAAAACCTTGCACATCAGAGTTTCATCTTTGGAGTAGACGGCCATCCTTTGATTAAAGTGACTTACATGTTCCACAGGGTCTGTTTTACCATTATAGATGGTGAACGTCGGCTAATGAAAATGACGAGGGAGCCTTGCTTCTTCAATCCTGCGTGCAAAAGGTGACCTAGAGATTTGATTCAAAGCCTTGCTCATAGCATCGTTCCCTACGCCTCCACGTGATGGGCTTCGAGGTTGCCTCTTATGATGATGCTCTTCTTCGTAGGAAAAGGATTCACTGACTGGTGTTCGAGATCTCTGCTTGTAAGTGACGTCCTGTTTGTCATCGGAATCTTCATCAGAATACGAAGAAATCTGTTTTCTCTTTGCATGGCGCAACTCCCTTTTTAGCCTTTCAATTTCTAGTTGCATATTCTGGTTCTTCTCTGCATGAGACACGTGACTTCCACCATGTGGCTGGCTTCGATCAGTATGCGCAGTGTGCACACTACCTTCACGATCTTGTCTCTGCTCCAAATTAAGAAGGCATAAATACACTTTTGGTCCTTACATTTTGGGCTATTTCTCGATTTGGTCCCTAAATTGATTTTGCTCCTAGATCAGTCCCTGATTTTTTAAAATCGTTTTTAAACTGGTCCCTGCCGTCATCCAAGTAACAGAACCCTATTACGTGGCAAACGGTTGCTAACGTGGCGTTGACGTGGCGTTGACATGACATTAAAATATTATTAAAAAAAATTATTTGGCATTTTTCAATGTAAGGTCAGCATTTTTAAATTTTACTTTCATATTATTATTATTATTATTATTATTATTATTTTTGGCCTTAAATCTATTATTATTATTTTTTTTCATTATTTTTTTTTCCGTAAGAACATAACATCCTATTCTTCATGTTCTTCCCAAATTCAAGAAATAAACCCAACAACCAATCCAATCTCTGGCAAACCCAAATCCAAATTCAACAACCAAATCTAATCTCCATCAAATCCAGAAAAACAAGAAATAAAACCCAGAATCAAGAGCAAACCTAGAACAACAGCAAACCCAGAACAAATGCAAACCCATAAGAGTGCAGGTGAACCCAGAACTGTTCTTCATGTTCTACAGAAAAGAAGATGAAAACTTGCCCAGAAAATTAAAATAATCAATATTTTCTTTTCTTTTATTGATTTTCTTAGCAAATAATCAAATCCATGAACCTAGAAAAATCATCAACAACCCGAACATGAATCAAATCCATGAAAATCAAACCCATGAACCCATGAATCAAAACCCATGAATCAAAAGAGAGAGGAAGAGGGATTTGGGTTCCAGAAAAATCAAACCCATGAACCCAGAAAAATCAAAAGTCGAGAGATTGCATGAACCCATGAAACATGAATCAAATCCATGAAAATCAAACCCATGAACCCATGAATCAAAAGAGAGAGGAAGAGGGATTCGGGTTCCAAGAGAGAAAAAAAGTCGGAGATCGACAAAGAAAGAAGCAAAAGAACGATACAAACACAAACAAGCAAAAGTCGGAGATTGCATGCCGTGCCCATGTTACTGATCTCCTCTGCCTCTTCTTCTTCTTTTTTCTCAGGCCGATCTGCTTTTCTAATTCTTCTGGGCCGATCTTCTTCCCTCTTCTTTTTCTCAGCCATGGTTTGGGATATTTTTTAACCAACCCAATCTGAGAGCAAGTCGTCTCAGATCGAGAGAGATAAAGACTAAGAGAGACACAAACACACAAACTAATTTTGGTTTTTTAGCACCATAAATACGCATCTCTGGCTGATGTTGTTTGGGATATTCATTAATTTATTTTTGTTTTGATTTTACTTTTTTGGTTTATCTTAAAAGAAAGAAGAAAATGAAATAGATACAAACACAAACACAAACACAAAAATGCCAACATAGAGCGTGAACAGTGTTAATTGCTCTAAATTTTTTTCCTCAATCTTTAAAACTGTAAAGTTTTTTTTTTTTTTTTTTTTGGATTTTTTCAGTTTAAACTTCAAATTGAAATTTTTTATCAAAATTTAAAAATGCTGACCTGGCATTGAAAAATGCCAAATAATTTTTTTTAATAATACTTTAATGTCAGGTCAGCGTCACGTCAGCAACCGTTTGCCACGTAATAGGGTTCCGTTACTTGGATGACGGTAGGGACTAGTTTAAAAACGATTTAAAAAATCAGGGACTGACCTAGGAGCAAAATCAATTTAGGGACCAAATCGAGAAATAGCCCAAAATGTAAGGACCAAAAGTATATTTACGCCAATTAAGAAAAGGGTCAACGTGTTGGGACGCCCTAGATTCTGCTGGTTGTTGCCCTGGTTCCGCCATTATCAACTGTTGCCTCCACTTACGCTCAAGCTCTTCCCATAGACGGCGCCAATTGTAGGGTCAGGATTTGTAGCCCAAGCCCAAAACAATGAATTTGTAGAGAGTGGGTGAAAGAGCTGGGTTAGTTGTGAATTCAGCAACTATTAACTATGATATCCAGGAATGAACCAACGTAAAAACACACTTAAAACCTAAATAAATTGATGTCCGAAGAGGTTTATTATTGATTGAACAGTGAATACAGTTCTTAGAGCTACAGTAATATCTTTCTCCTCCTCTTCTTCTCTTTTTTCCAATCCCCTCTCATCAAAGGTCTCTTCCTTTTATATAGCCTTCTTCTCAACCATCTTCACCGTACACTTGTTCTCTATCTATGCATTCACTTGAGTGCATGTCACATCAGGTATCTTCTTTAGTTCTCCATGAGTGGTGGTAGCTGAAGTTGCACTGTTCAGGGATCTTCTCCACATAAATGCGGCCAGAAAAGTTGCTGCAGTGCATTAAACACGGTGGTAGCAGATTTTTCTTTTAGATATTTCTCCATTTTTACCATCTCCATACAAGCCCGAAGCTTATCCTTATCATTGGAATAGCTAGGAAGATCACTCGAACCTCCCAAGTATCTGCTTGACCGAGACTCTTTATATCCGAGGAGAATACACTCTTTGGATTACCGATGCTCTCTTCGGACTATATTCCTTGACCGTTTCCAGGTATATCTCTCTCCATGGAATTCTTCTCAATCATTTTCATCTCTTTGGACACACTGTAATCTTCAAATATGGCCCTAGGCCCAATACATAATGTTGGGCTTTTACCCCCACACGTTGTATCAAACGTTATTACATCATCGAAGTGGCTATAGATCATTCTTGCATCGGCCCAAAAGATATTAGTAATCAACTCTTCACAGTCCAATTGAGTAGTGAAATAATATGAATGATTTTCCTTAAATTGACGACTAAAATATCTTCCCAAGCTAGCAGCTTCCCCATGCTCCATGTCTCTAAGTCGCTTAGTGCGTAAATGGTTTTTATGATATTGCTTGGTAAAACCAAGATTATCATATCCACCAACTTGCTTGCTAAGAAGCTCATAAGATTGCTTTAATCTTAATCCCGATTCATGTGCCAAATCAATTTCAATAGCATGAGTTGCAGCCATTTTCCGTTGTGATGGCATCATGTGCACAGTTGATGGGAGGTGGAGATAGTGGTTATGCTCAGCAATAAATTCACTTAGCACATATTTTTTACTATCTCGATTAAGTACAATAACCAAACGTGCTTCATAACCACATCTTGTTTCTACTCGTGGATTCTTTATATTCTGATCTCTCTTGTCTTTGCCTCGAACTCCCTCCTTCACGCACATAAATCTCCTTGAAGTAATCACTCCAGTCTTTTTACATTTATTTACATACTCTTTTCTAATACTAAAATCAGTCTTTCTGCCATATTCATTATAAAAATCATATGCAATCTCATCTGCTTCAAACTCCATCCCTTTAAATGGGGTAGATTCCATGGGCACATTAGAAGGAACATGTATTCCCATCATTATCCCTAGAAAAAATTGACCATAAATTTATTATAACTTTCACTTATCATTTGTTTTCAAAACAGAGATGATGTAAAAAAATGAGACAAGGTAAAAATGAAAGAGTAGCAGAGTAAAAATGAAAGAGTCATTGGAAGTAAGGGAAAATTTGGCTGCTGAATGAGCAGTAGAGTTACGGCATCTACTAATCCAACTAAAATTGCAAGAAACAAAAGAAATAGTCAAGTCTTGAATGTTAGTAATCAAATGGGAAATAGACCAGATAGAACAGGGACCATTGGTGTGGATAGACCAGGTAATCAAATATGTCATATACTAATAAAGATTCAATCTTTATCTCAAAAAAAAAAAAAAAATGAAATCTTTATCTCAAAAAAATAAAAAAGATACTCCAAGAATCATTCAGCCATTATAAAGATTCAATCTTTATCTCAAAAAATTAAAAATGAAAGTTCACATAGACTCTAACTTGCATCCAGCCATCAAAACAACAATATAAACTCACCAAGACAACAATATAAATGCAAAAAAATGAGATGGACTCCAAGAATCATCCAGCCATTATAAAGATTCAATCGTTATCTCAAAAAATTAAAAATAAAATTCAGATAGACTCTAACTTGCATCTAGCCACCAAAACAACAATATAAGCTCACCAAGACAACAATATAAATGCAGAAAAATGATCAAACATCAAATAAGATAAGCATAAACAAGTTTTACGAATATACCTCTGTTTTGGCAAGATAGAAACAGAGATGTGCTCTGAACTTGTTCTCTAAACCTTTCGTGAAGCTTTTTTTTTTTTGGGGGGGGGGGGGGGGGGTTAAAATTTGCGAAGCATTGAACGTGCACGGATATACCTTTGTTTCACTTTTCTCTCCTAAAAGGTTTTTTTTTTTTTTTTTTGTTCGGTTGAGTTAAACAACCTCTAGTTTAAGTGTTTAACCCCAGTTAAGTGTGTGTTTACATTTTAATTGACGTGACATGTTTTTGACCCTTGATAGTTTTCAAAATGATCCTGTCCGTGAATTGGACACTCTCCATTTCAAAGGAAAATGGAGAGGATCCAGATCCCATTGGTTATATGTGTCTAGTGTCCATTATTTATAACCCCAGTTTACAACTACAAAAGTTAAGCCTTTTTGTAGTTGTACTCTGGTTAAATAATGTATTATAAACCCAGTTTAAAACACCAATATTACTATTTTTGTGTGTGTTCTAACAAGTATTATTGCTAAATTTTACATATTTTTGCTAAAAACCTATTCACATTTTTTAGTCTATAACACTGTTTATTTACAAAAATGCTACTTGTGTAAATATACATCACCCCCTACTCTCTTTCTACCCAACTAACTCTAGCTCTCTCTCTTCCCTTACTCAATTTAACTAGAAAAGGCTAAGGAAAAGGAGGAATCAACCCAAAACAAACTAATTCAAACAAATCTGAAAACTCATCACAAATCCAACTTAAAATCAACCCAACATAAACTTATTTGAAAGACCCAAATCAGCCCCAAACCTAATCTGATGTTGCCATTGCCACTACCATGGAGTGCTCGTGTCACGCCCCAAACCCGATACTCGGATTTGTGACCATGACCGGCATGCTAATATCAAGCTTAAACCTGATATTAACAAGAACCAACTTAAACTTTTACAAAACTTTCACAAAGGCTTTCCTCTTTCTTATCATCTTTGTTTCTTTACTTAAATGGTATAATTTTTCACTTGACATTCAGAGCATCTATACTGAACTCAAAGAATAACATAATCCACCAGTTTTTCAAATTTCATACTTTCACATAATACATCTCTTAATACCTTAAGGTATACACTTTCATTAGATCCTAAAATTCACAATACTGCAAAACTAAACATCAAATGCTACTTTAGGATCTATACAAATAAAACTAAACCAGCTCCTTCCAAAACTCGACTAAGGCTCCCTCTGCTCCAAAATAAAACCTGCTAACTGAAAGAGTGGAAGGGGTGAGCTACACAGCTCAGTAAAGGTAAGATATATGAGAATTCAATAAGTATGCATGTAAATCAAACCATTTCATTCTATGAGTATTCGAATAGGAGAACATCTTTTCATGCATAGTATCTTATACTATGTATAATAATAAATTATACGCTCTTCGTAAGAAAATAATTGTTCTCCCTGTTTATTGTCAGAATAATATTATCAAAGCATTTCGAATTGAATTTCTTTCATTTCTTACAAAGTTACCATATATATATTTTCATTACAAAATGATCATTTTAACTTAAAATCAGATAATCGGTAACTTTGTCTTAAAATAGAAGCATCTTAAAGAATAATAAAACTTTCCTTCATAAACTCCTTCTTATACAATATTATAACTTTCATAATTATAAAACTTAACGTTTCATAAAGAAAAACAGATATCTGATGACTTCTTAACATAAACTTGTACTTTCTTCAGAAACTTTATCTTTATAACATAACAAAACTTCATAAACTTTTATCTTTAATGAACAGCTTTCTTTTCATTAGAAACTTCTTCTTTTCATGAGAGCTTTTAACCTTTCCCAATGCATTTAAATAAAATAATTCTCTCATGATTAATAACATAACATAGCTGTTCATAAATAACTTATTGGTTAGTCCATATCTGATAAATCTGTACATATTTGGGAGGCTTCTAGCACTACTGTGCTAGGCATCCAGCATTCCCCACAATGCCAGGTATTCCCGGGATCACATCATAATACATATCTTCCAACCATGGGGGTAGGTTGGCTTCCCCCAAGTTGGTCGTAACCAACAAGGGCGGGTACAGCAGAGCCAGTCCCACTTAATGGCCAATCAT
The DNA here is from genome assembly GCA_019022515.1 of Quercus aquifolioides. NCBI lineage: Eukaryota > Viridiplantae > Streptophyta > Magnoliopsida > Fagales > Fagaceae > Quercus > Quercus aquifolioides. Next base: position 1,768,933 of record CM032329.1, read on the forward strand.
ATAACGTTTTCCATGGAAAGCCAGTAATTAACCCCTACTGACAGAGTTCAGATTACCAGAGAACATAACCCGAAAACCTTTCATACTTATACATCATACTGAAACTTCTTATTCTGCATAATATTTCATAATAATAGCATTTCCATTCTTTTCTTTAAGCATCATGTTCGTGAAATTAATCATAGCATTAACATGCTTAAATCATATGCATAGAGTTTCGAAAGCTCACGAACATATTTTTGTCTGATAATGCTTACATGCCATATCTCTAATAAAACATTTTAATGCATAATATACTTTAAAATAACCTCATGACTTACCAAATACTCATATAACTTATCCCTTACCTGAAAGCAGAGGAACCGAGAGCCTAAAGTCGAAGGAGCTTAAACCTGACGACTGGTAACACCTAAACCAAAATCAAAGCTTATTACTATCCATTATTCCTTATCATAACTTACACATTCATCTCAAAGTCTATCTCTTAAAATTAAGGAAATCCTAATCCCACCTTAAAGAGGTTCCCACAAACACAAAATACATCCATCAGACAACATCATGTACCAATCATAGAGAAACTAACATTCTCACATTAATACCATATCTCTAGAAGAGCCAACTTCATTTCAAAAGGTGCTTTGAGCTTAGGGCAACAATGCATGCATAAACATAAACTCTTTTAAGCATTGTCATGTAACCATAAACACACTTAAGGAAACATACAGCATGTTCAGTAAAACAGCTTCATAAATACAACCGTCGAATGGTTTAGAACCCCTCCTTTGAGTACTAAACCTTGAACCGAGTTATACAAAAATTACTCTATGATCCCAACATATCAAATCTTGAGCATAATAAATTATAGCTCAAATCATTCACCCTAACTTTAGAATTAAATCTACAAAGTCAGAGTTATCCTACCCTGTTTACTGCTCATTCCAGCAGCGTATACTTCATTTATAAAATACAAATGGACTACCAATTCACATCCAAACCTCATGAAATTTTACAGAACAATTCCCCTGTATGTCCAGTATATACCATAAAAATTTCGTAGTCAAAGCATAAAATCATAATTTATTACAAATCATACAAGGCAGCATGCACGAATCTGTCCTGACAGAATTTCTTGTAACTTAGAATTTAAACCATTATTTTTATATTGATCCAAATGCTATGAGACCAATTCCATAACAACCGTATATGTCTTAGCTTTCATAGAAAATAACCCTAGCATCCAAATTCACAGAATATGATTTAATACATATTTTATCATGCATGAACACATAATCTGTCTCAGTGACAGCTTTGCAACATTTTCTGGTAAATTCACCAACAATTATCAAAGCATGTTATTTTCATATGGGGATTTTTATGAACTCATTAAACATGTTATAAAACACTTATATACAGTCATTTAACCATTTAGAGCATAATTACATACAACCAAAAATCCCAGCAGTAACATCCATAGTACTCATCCTAACTTTTTCTCACTTCCTTAATCATACACAATCCTTAATTAGTAAAAACCCTAAGCTACCTTCAACAAATCACCAACACAATTTCAAAACTTCTTAAAACAGCATATATATATATATATATATATATAAACTCACAAGCTTCCCAATTTTACAAACCACAAAAACCAACTTCTCACAATCATATTAGAGAAACATAGAAGTGAAATTAAAGCAAACCATACAACCATTAAAATACCCATGATAAGATGAGATTTTTATTTACTTACCCACAACTTTGAAGCTGAAATCTTAGGGCTAAACTTTTAATTTCTTCCTTAGAGTGAGGTATATGATTTCAATGAGAAAGGGAGGGAAAAGTTGAGAGTTTTCTTTCTTTGAGGTTGGACCCGTAGGTGTGAGAGGTAGAGCTTGAGAGAGTTTTTTTTTTCTTTCATTAGGTGTTGGAACCGTGGGAATGAAAAGGGAGAGAAGAGTTAAGAGAATTTTCCTTCTTTTGGTGTGTGTGTGAACCCTTGGACTTGAGGGAAGACTTAAGAGAAAAGAGAGTAAAGTGAGGTGCAAATTTCTGATTTGCATGGACCCGTAGGAAATGATGAAGTAGAGAGCTTCTTGAGTCTTCTTTCTTTGAGAAAGTCAAAGAAGATATAAAGGTGTAGCCAATAAGAACAAAGAAGGAAGAAAACAAAGAAGCAAAGCAAGAAGACCAAGAAAGTTTCTGCAGCCAAGAAGTCAAGCAAAATATCTTGGGTGATTCACGTATGTTGCTAAGGAAAGAAAGGATAACTCATCTCTTCATCTTTTAGTATTCACACTTACACTTTTCTACAATAATAATATCACTTTACAAACACACACACACACACACCCACATATATATATATATGTATGTCCTTACCTTTATACACTTAATTAAACACCAACAAATATATATATCTAATAACTTAAATCGCTTAATATAATTTTACACATACTAAATATATATTTATAATACAAATAGTCATTTCAATTATTTCTAATCTTCACAATTCTTATCCAAAAGCATTATAAAATAATATATTTATTTAAATACTCTTATATTAATTTTAGTAAGTAAGTGGCTTAACATATTAATAATACTTAACCGCTCAAACACATAATTTAATTATAAAATTGGGTCGGGGTGTTACAGCTCGCCACTGGCATGAGAGAGAAAGTGAAGAGTTAGACCTCAGATCTATCTAAAAATGGACTTGAATTGATATGGGTTTGTGTCGAAGTGAAGTTTGGAGGTTTGTTTATAGGGTTTTCTAGTGAAGAAAGAGGGGAGGAAGAAGAAAGTGACCGCCTAACCGGTAGAGAAAAACCAAGAAATTTCAGAAAGTCACAGAGAGAGAGAGAGAGAGAGAGAGAGAGAGAGAGAGAGAGAGAGAGAGAGTGAGTGAGTGAGTGAGTGTGTGTGTGCGCGTGTGCGTGCGCGTGTGCGTGCGCGTGTGTGTGTGTGTGTTTGATGTGGGTTATTGAAATAATAATAAAATGATATAAAATGATTATTTAAAGAAAAGAAAGTGTATAATAGACAATCTGATGTAGGTGTTTTTGTAAAGTACTCATGTAAAATAGAAAAAGTAGGTTCTTATGATAAAATAGAAAAAAAATTTAGAAGGATTGATGTCAATGCTCTAAGTTTTGTTAATGTGAATTTCAGTTAGTTTAACTGATAAAATTTTGAATTTAGTTTAATCAAAACAAACATCATTCATGTTTTTAGCATGATGATGAATTGGTGATCGTTAAATAAAGGACATTGGTTTGAATCTAGTCTAATCAAAATAAACCTTATTGTTGTTTTTGGCATGATAATGAAGAGTAATCATCGTATATAGCTCTAGATCTTAACTTGTCTATATAAAAAAAAGGTTTTGTTAATATGTTTCTTAATTTTTTTTATTATTTTGTTTGGATTAATGACGTCATTGTTCCTTTCACGATTTGGAGGAAAATGTGCTCAAATGTAAATATTAGAAATTTGGAAAAATATCCTGTCTAAAGGGAAAATAAGTGACAAAAAGTTTCTTCATTTATTTTGTTTTGTCTATTAGACAATGAAAATTTTCGTCACCATGAATTTTTGCAACAAATAGTAGGTGACAAAATTCTTTTCCTCATCTAATGTCTTAGGTGACAAAAATACAATATACAGCGATGAAATTTTTTGGATCATAAACCTTGTTTATTGTTATTCTGTTTTTCCTCTTTACTTTTTCTTACATCTCATTTCTCTCTAATCGACTGAGAGGTGATGGTGAAAGACTTGGCGATGGTTCTAGTGATGAAGGGCTAATGTCAACAATTGGGTGTTAGGATCGATGATCTCAAATGGGATATGGTCCTCAAGGTGACAAAGCGACTCCAACAACAATTTCATTGGTTAGGGGTGTGCATGGATTGAGTTGATGAGTTTTTTCAACTCAACTTACCATGGTGGTTAAAAAAAAATCAAATCTAACCCAACCCATCATAGGGGTCCAACCTAATCCACATGGATTGGGTTGGACCCATGGGTTGGACATTTTTTTTTAATTATTATTATTAAATTGAGTATTAGAATAACACCACCACAAATAAGAGCAAATTTATAAACAAATAATCATGAGTATAACACCAGACAAACACAAACACAAACTATACGAGGAGAATTTAGAGTTTGGGTTTTATTTAGGAAGAAGGATAAAAAAGTAAATAATAAAAATATATAATATATTTTTAGTTTTAAATATATATTAAATATAGGAGGGTCGGGTTGGGTCGAGTTAGGCGGATTTGTGAATCTTTTGAATCGAACTGAACTTGACCCACTACAAAAATAAAAAGTAAAATAAAATTATAACCCAACCCAACTTATCAACCCTTAAATACCGACCTAATCCAGTGGGTTGGGTTGGATTGGGTCGATTATAACAGGTTGGCAGGTTTGTTGCACACCTACAATGGTTTCATCTCTCTCTCTCTCTCTCTCTCATGTGTGTGTGGAGGTTAGTGATTGTTGGTTAGAGTGGCATTGGTGGGTTATTGATACCACTCCATAGTGGCACTCGTTGGGAAACATAGGCGGAGCCGCGGAGGTGAGTGGTGGTGGATGAGGGTGACTTTTCAATTGTTTGAGACTATTTAGGCATAGAAAGAGGAAAGAATTATGTGTCTTATTTGGTAATTGTTGAGTTGTTGATTATGTGGTATTTTAATTAAGTTGACGTTCTTTTATTGGACTATCTTTTTTTGAGAGAGTTTCAACTTATAGCATCCGCTTTTGACGATAGCACTTTAGTATCAAACTAAGACACCAATCAGTTTTTGGATAGGCAGAGATTGAATCATAGATATCTTATTTAAGTATAAGAGATTTTACTTATTGAATTAACTAAAACTTACTTTTTATTGGACTATCTCATCGCATTGCGTGAATTGCATATTCACCAATTGCAGTTAATATGCTCCCAAAAAAAGCCCACATAGGTGGAGCAGAAAATCCAGGTATTAGAGGTTTTGCACTTGTCATTTGGGCCAGCCTAGGCCCTTATCGTTAAGGCAAACTATGCACACGCCCTTCGGTCCAACTAGTCTGCACGTTGTTTAGGCCAGCCCATACTAGTGTCGTTCGGTCAAAGTTGTTTGGGCCAAGCCTTTATTTGAACTATACAATACACAGAGTTAAATCTTCTCTGAGTTTGACCAATCCACCTAAACCTTTAATTTCAGAAACGTACCAAACCTGGCCGCCCACACCGTTAAGATTGGAGGCCTAGTAGTTCTAGCCCTTTACAAGATTTCAATGCCCTCTGTACTTGGTGCTACGTACTAGGCCTCTATAGTCTAAACCATATCTAAAGCAAGTCAATGGAACCATGGAGGAAAACTTTTAATTGATCTATTCCTACAAGTCTACAACTCTACATAAATGATAAAACTTTTCTCACAATTTCGCGGGTAAGCTGTGCCAACTGCCAAAAGTTTCTTAGTGCAACTGACAATTCATGCCATTTCTAAATTAAAAACGTGGTTCAAATGCTCTCACAAGTCTCACCCATTGTAGTTATTTAATTTTATATAAATAAAAAAAAAAATATATATATATATATATATATATAAAAACAAAGGTGTTAATAGTAAGTTAATGTGAAAATCAGTAACTTGCTAGTTCAACAAATTGTGAAAAATATTATGAAAAGTTGATGTGCTTGCATAGTCTTTTAATCAATCCTTCATACAAACTTTCTTGCTTTTGTATCAACTAGGTACCCATTTGTTATTTTATTAATCTGGAGGGCATGGGCGTCGCATCTGGATCCTAGAACACTAAGGAGCTATTTGGATGAAAAAAATGATCACTCATTACTCATTATTCATCACTTAATAACTCATTACTCAATAACTCATCAATTATCACTTAAAATACTCCAACTTCCTAAGGTGGCACGTTTGACACTTGTTTCCAACTTCTGATAACTCAAAAAATTTAACTTTTTGTGGGACTTACGGATTGACTTAGTGCAGCTTTTACTTTTTTTTTTTTTCAACCCCCAACACCCAAACTCACTGAACACAGAGCTTCTTGTTTCTTTTTCTTTTTTCCCTTCAACCCCCAATACCCAAACTCACCGAACCCAAATTGCTCTCAAGTACCGTTCACCCAAAAAATGAGAGGGTTGGAAAGAATGAGATGAATCGTTGCCCCATTCGTTGACCCAAATCGTTCTTTGGGTCTCTCTCCATTTGGGTTTTATTTCCCAACAACACCACCAAACCAAACCCATCTCCGATTTGAGACCACCCACTAGAACACCCAATTGAAGAAATCACTCGGATTTGAGACAACCCAGATCGAAAAGAAAAACCCAGATGGGGAATGTGAAAACACTGTGTGTATGATCGGTATCATGTGTTTATGGGTTTGATTTTCTAGGTTTGAGAAATCAGTACCCATGTGTTTTTTTTTTTTTTTTGATAAAATTACCCATGTGTTTTTGTGAAGAAGAAAAGAAAGAAAAAGAATGAAGAAGAAGAAAAAAATGGCCGTTGGAGTGAGTATGTGAAGAAGAAAGAAAGAAAGAAAAAGAAAGAAGAAGAAAAAAGCCGTTGAGTGAGTCTATGAAGAAGAAAGGAGAGAAAAAGTAAGGAGGAGAAAAAAATAATAAGGGTACGTTTGGTATACTGAATAGGGGTTACAACAAGAATTGTAATATTTATTACTAGTAATAAAGTGTGTTGTAATATAATAATTAAACATATTCATTAGTTTGGTTGTGAGATAACATTAGAATGAAACTTAACATTTATTTTAGGAAATATCTTTCGCATACAATTATATTTCCTTAAAAATTGTTATTTTTAAATTTAAGAGAAATATGTGTTATTTTTTATGATTTTTTTATTTTTATAATTGTTAGATGTCTACGGAAAGTTTGTTTATTTGGAAATATATTAAAATTTAAAATTATTGCACTTACTAAGGAATAACTAATACCACATTTTAAAGAGGAATATTTATTCCCCATTTTAAAGAATAGCTATTCATAAGGAATGACTATTCTTTGTAATAAAAACATAACCAAACTAAAGAATAACTAAATAATAGGAATAACTATTACATTACAATGCCTATTACAGTCTACCAAACATGCCCTAATAATAAAAGTAAGGACGTGACTTCTCTCTGACCGTGTGGGTCTCAGAAATGTGTGTGTATTTACCAAAATGCTATCATAACTCAGTTTTCATAACTCAAAAATACCAAAAAGTTGTTTTCAGTTTTGCTAACTCATCACTCAAAAATTAGAAAATTGAGTGATGGAAACAAAACTTAAAAACGCAGCCAAACAGACTTCCTTTCCATGGGACTCACCAGTTTTGAGTTATGGGTGGTGAAAACAGAGTGATGGGCGATGGAAAACATGAAATCCAAATAGCCCCTAATTGTTTGGTTCTATTTTTCTTTTAAAGCTGAATAATTATTGGGTCTACTTATTTCTTCTACTCCAGCTTTTGGTTGAATTAATTTAATTCTCCAATCATCTAAGACCACTAAATATATATCTGCTGGTGGTTATGTCATATGTGCCAAGACAGTATCATAACCTCAAAAAAGAGAATATGTCTTGTGTTTTTATTTTTTTTTAATATATATAAATTAAAATCCTGGATTAAAATGGTATTGTTACTTAACGCGCGGCAAATTATTACCGAATTTGAATGAAAAGACTGAATTGACTCATTTTAATTTAAGAGAGTGAATTCCCTTTAAAAAAAATGGTTGACAACGTGAAGAATTAAATTGAACAAAAAAAAGACCACTGAAAGCAAAATGGACTTAATTGAAATTTAACCTTTTTTTTTTTTTTTTGGATATAATTATAACTATTTCTAACATCGCCAATTGTTGGCAGTTATCATTTTTTTTTTCTCACTGGATAAAAAGTTCAAGAGATACAACATTTTTTTTTATATAATTTTTGATATGGTCAATCATAATTAATGTATAATAAAAATAATATCAGTAACGGAAACGACGTGAATCCAATCAAAATAGATCATATAAATAAGAGTTTACGCAAAAAGTTTGAGAACTTTTATTCATTCTACAATTTTTCAATACAATTGAGACCCATCGAGACAGTGGCGGCTCCAAGAATATTTTTTAGGGTGGTCATTAAGGAAAATAAATTATACAATATTTGATAAAAAAGATAGTTATATCTCATTATCAATGCTGCAAGTTATATCTCTTTCAAAATTTTAGTTAAATAAAATTTTTCTTGAATTTTTCTTTTTGTTTGTAAAGGCCCAATATATTGTTAAAAGGACCAAAGTTTGACTACAAACTTAGTTGTATCATAAGACTACAACTTTCACTAAACAAATTAACATGACTATATATTTTGAAAATCTAACCGTTGAATTGTATGTTTTTTATGTTTTTAAAACACATGTTAAGTTTCATGTTAATCGGATGTTATTTACTATTTGATTCATAAACTTATTTTTTGCGTATAATTTTATACTATAAAAACTAGAAAATTAAACATTTGATTGATGACATAAGCTATTGATTTTTAATTTTCTTGAAATTGTGCAAATATGGAAGATATAAGAAAAAAATGCAATCTAATTGTGGAATTGTTAAAATTCATATCCAATAAAAAAAATATTGAGTGGAGTTGTAGTTTTAATCTACAGCTAAATTTGTTGCTAAACTTTGTCCAAAATTTAATTATATTGAGCTTAAAAAAATTTAGGATGGTTACACATTTTTTTAAGGTAAAAAAATCATGAAAATTTAAATTTTATATATAATAATAAAATTTTTTTTTTAAGGCCAAGGTGGTTCTGTGACCACCTGACTTTAACGAGGAGCCGCCAGTGCATTGAGAGCACTCGATAATACCTCGAGTTGACAATATGATTGGTTGTACTTGTACTGTACACAATGGTTTCGCCGTTTTAACTCAAAATCAAAATCAAAATCAATCAAATCCTGGTGAACCAGAAGTACTTGGATATGGACCTTTGGGCCTTCGAACTTTGCTCATCAGAATTTTCAGAGGCTAATATTTGGTACGGATTTTTCAAAGGCAACACGTACACAGTAGTATATCAGATGTGACCGGGTATAGCTTATTGTCGCTGACTTTTAGAAGTGTGATTTACTCTTTTTTTTTCCTTTTTTTTTTTAATTAAGGTCCAAGCTAACGTGGCCATACTCAAGATGAAAGTAGTATTTTTTTGACAAGATGAAAGTGGTTGAGTTGTTCAATTCTCGTTCCTTTCATTTCTGTTATAGTTTGGTATTGGAAAAGGACTCTGTTATCAGCTTCAAATAATTGCTTGAATTTTCGGGACAAATGAATAAGTAGTGACTGACAAGGAGGAAAAAAAAGAAACAAGCTTTACCAATACGTGGGTTTGTTGTGTTTATATTAAGTAAGGTACAAGCAGTGCTTTGCTTGAATCATAGTAATCAATCAATGTTTATTTGTTAATTCTCTCTTAAGTTTCCCTGAAATTTCCGTTCAAATGACCTTGGGTTACTTGAAGATTAGTTATAGCAAACCAAAGGTATTTGAACTTGAGCTACTTCCCTTTTTAATGAAACTAAAAATCCATATAAGGGAAGGGACACAGATAATGATGGATCTTTTCTTTTTTTTGCTATATAGATAATGATGGATCACTTGTGAGGATAGGAATAATAAAATATTGAGAGAGAGGGAGAGTTTCTACGTTGTGAAACCATGTTTTTTTTGTACATTTTAAGTTTTCTAACTAATTTCTTAATAGTTGAATACATTAGTTGGGACAAAAATGCCTTATGCCATTTTCAAGAAAATTATATAGCATTATGCCCTCCTTCCCAAACTAAATAGGGAAATGTTCCTTTTTTAAAACTCGATTTTTGATAAATCGAGTTAGGCTCTATAATGACGTTTTTAAGGAGTCTATAGTGACATTTTAAGGACCTATAGTGACCTTTTTTAACTCGACTTCAATGAAATCGAGTTATAGGCAATGAAATCGACCTATAGTGGCATTTTTTTTTACCTATAACTCGATTTTATTGAACTCGAGTTAAAAAACGTCATTATAGGTCCATAAAATGTCACTATAGGCTCCTTAAAACGTTACTATAGGGCCTAAGAATTTTTTTTTTTTTTAAACTCGATTTATCAAAAATCGAGTTTAAAAGAGGGACATTTTTCTATTTAGTTTGGGAAGGGGGGCATAATGCTATATAAATTTTCCGAGAAGGGCGAAAGCCCCTTTTGTCCACATTAGTTGTATAATTAATATTGAAGCATTTAAAAGCATATCAGAAAGTCATAAATTTGAGACTTAGAACTCAAATGGATTAATTTGGTTGATTCTAAAAAAAGAAGAAGATTAATTTGATTAAGGCGTAAGAGATGAGGTCATAGTCTCTAATTCACTAAGCGAATATGATCAAATAGAATATTGATCATTATAAAAGATAAAGATAATGAAGAAAAGTACCCATATAATTCCTAGCAACCTTTTGAATTTTTTGTCATAGCTTTTTATGATGTTTCCACATGCTACCTCAATAAAACCATCAAATACACTTTTGTTTCGTTAAGTAATAGACATCAGCTTTTCCTTTTCGCAAAAAAAAGATGATAATTGATACTGCTAAACCTTCATTTTGAGTGTGAACTCTAAGAATCTATTCTTTTTTTGGATCAGACAGTCCATAACACGAATAATTTGTTCAAAGTTGTACAATTTCGCACCCACCATAACAACCAATGAAAATGAAAACCAAAGAAAAAAACAGTAAACAACCTAAAGAAAATAAAAACAATAAAGGAATTTCTGCTCTTCAGTCAATTTTTTCCTTTCATTTTATTTTATTTTTCTTTAGCATTACTTATAACGACTTGTCATGTACATTTAATTTTCTTGTTAAGATTCTGAAAAGTCAGTAACAAACTCACCCAACTATGTTAATTGCTCTTTCATGATTCATCCTCGCCTGTCCAATCCTAACCATCCTTTTCTTCTCAAAAAAAAAAAAAAAAAAAAAAAACATTACATCCTTCCATTCCAAGAGACTTAACGGTTGTCATACAAAAACTTTGAGCTTTGAGCTTGGTTGCTATCACTTAGTTGTAGTTGTAGCCATCCATTCTTTTAGAGAATTAGACAAACCCGCTAGGCTCTAGCAATGATCTATCACCCTTACTTGTGCTTTAAGATTTTTGTACAACTTCAAGGCTTAAACCAGTTTATTTTTCTTTTTGAAAAGGTTATAATTTTGCTGATATTGACAAGCATTCAATTTTCGGATATAAGGATTACAACTAGCTGTCACCAATGTTGATGTGATCTTATTTATTTTTTTGCCAAGAGTCAATTGAATCATTATATTCTATACAAGATCACCCGATTGGGATCCGAATGCCAACAAGCCTAAAGGACATCTATCGTTGTAATGTTGATGTGATAATTTCAAGAAAAAAAATTGACAAGTTCTATAATTACTGTAATTAATGTTGATGTGATAATTTCATGAAAAAGAATGCCAAATTCTATAGTTACAGCAAGTATATTTTCATTTAGCTTTGAAATGTTTCAATTGTGTGGTCTCCATCAATCATAGACAAAACCCTACCTTCATTTTTTTATTATTATTCTTTTTTTCTGTTTCTTTCTCTTTGGAAGGGAGTGTAGGGGCATTTAACAAAGGGACTCCAGCCTTGAACATTATTTTCCTTTTGGTCACCGTGATTTACTAGAATGGGAAATTTCGTTTTCCCCTGTCGTATGTGAATTTTATGATTATGTATTTCCATCTCTTTCCAACTTTTTGATGATCACACACAGCATTACTGTGAAAATAGATAAAAGAAAAAGGCACTTTGTTAGCACCTAATAACATTTCAAAGAACACCAAGTTAGCATTTCAGGAGGAATAATATTAGAGACATTCAATTTTTCACTATCTTAATTATTTACTTAGTTAATACGATAAGTTATAATTAGAACAAAATCAATTTTACATGAGTCCGTTATTGTTACCACTTCTCTTAACAACAATCACGACATGTTAATTACGTCCGTAGCTGTGAAATTTTAAAATCAATTTTGTCTTTAGATTTATTGCTTTAGAGGAAGCTGACCCAAAATCACCTCAATAGATCCCAATCAAATATCACCATGAATAAATCATTAGCGGGTGAGATAGAAAATTGAGCATCCTGGGTCTTGTTTAGTTTATCAAACATACAAAACGTGCATGACAAAAATGCCAATAAAAGATTTCCTATAGACCATTCGTGTTTATTGTTTAGTGACAGGCTACCTAATTCTTGTGTAATTTTATCGATCTAATTTATCTGTGTTTAAGTATCCCCAACTGAATGGCTGTTGGACCCAATCAAATTTCCTTTCGTATTATTTTTATATATATATGGTTGCCACCTAATAAAAACATATATATATTTCAATACTCATTTTTCCTTTCAAAGGAGACTTGATTTAGTCGGTGGTTATGGTCCACCCAGTGTAAAGCAAACTTGTACACCTCTCCCATGTCTTTGTGTATGTGTGTTCAACCAACCGATCATCCTTACCCGTTTGGGCCATCATGGTACTCTTAAGTGGGTTCACATGTGAACAGCTTCGTCTAGTCTTTGTAGTTTGTACGTAGATTTCAGTCATTAATCATTTCATGAGATCTATAACCAAAAATAAATAAATATATGAGAAATGGTCAATAGTCTAATACTTCGTTACCCATTTTTATTTGACTATCCCCATCAAACAAGTAATTGTTGGTATGGTTTAGCAAAAAAAAGTAATTGTTGGTATTGGTTATGCGCTTATTTGTTTCAAAGTAGACAAAAATACAAAAAATAAACAAATGAATTAAATTATTTTCATTTTAAAAAAAAGGCAAGCCAAAGAGACCACAAAATAATAATGTACCAATGAGATGGTGTTACATATAATTGGTGGACCCACTTGATGCGTGGGAATGAAAACTTAGAACTTAGAAGGATACTGGTCCATAAAGGGATCGGAGCAATTAATTTGCAGGACTTTAACCACACAAGGGCCAATTTGCATTGGTTTGATTTGATAATGGATCTAATTGAAACTATGAACCCAAACGATATAGTTTTTTTTTTTTTTTTTTTTTTGGTGGGGTCAGCAAACGATTTAGTTCTTGAACAAGGGTTGGTTATTTATAGATTATTTGAGTTGTTTATTTGTATTGAAGAAACTATTTGGATATATTAATGATTTGGACACTTACATTAAGAAATTAGTTAATTAAGTGGTTTTAAAAAACTGATTAAATGGTGTTTAGGACATTTATTTCTGGAAATATGTCTTGAGGTTTAAGAAATTGGCTGAGTTTTATAAAGGAATGATATTCAAATGTACTATTTTAAGGACATAAAAACAGAAAAATAAGCAGAGGTTGAAGAAAAAAAAAATCTTGTGATTAACTTAATTTAATTGGTTTATTTTATTAAGAATGAAAAAAAATTAACGAATACTCTAAAGACACTAGTTTATGAAATATTTAAGAAAAAAATTTAAGAAAAAAAAATTATATTGACTGCTTTTTATATTTTTCATGAAAATAGTATTAAAACTTTCCTAAAATAGTTTATTAATATTTGTCTTGAATGTAACCGTTAACAAGACTTTTTTAAGAAAATAATAAGTTTAAAAATATGATTGTATTTTATTTTATTTTTATAAAAATTAAACTTTAGAAAGTTGTATTTAGTATGATCCTATACATAATTTGCTTTGGTTTTGAATAAAAAAAAATTTTAGAACCAAAAATTGGCACGGTTCTTATATTTTTTCACCTACCCTAGCGAGAATTGAACCAATCGGAGCCCCAGTTGCCAGCCTCATCAAAGAATCCTTATTTGAAGTACTTTTCCCATAAAGGAGTGGACTTTAGGCACGGCCTTTTCATTTGTCGCTGCTTTTTCTATTTCCACAATTCTAAGGAACAGGACAAGTTGGACTAATGCAAGAATTACGAACTATCCCTTTCTCTAAGCCTTTTATCACATATCAAAGTCACCCCCATCGATTAAGAGAGGCCAAGTTAATAGAAAATGAATATTTTCACTAAGAAAAAGACAAGTAAAAAACGCAAGTGAATTAATGTCTTTTTAAGGAACTAAGGGTGGTGGCCTTACATATATAATCTAGGCTTAGTATTTTTATTTTCAATGGTAATATTGATTGTCAACATTAGAGTGAATTTTTTTTTTCTTTTCTCATATGAAAAGAAAAAAAAAATTTCACTCGTTTTCATACGTACATTGAGATGCACATGCAAAATATGAGCATCAAATTAATGGTACTTTTAATTATTAAGTTATACAAAAAGCAGTGAAACAAATTTGCCGCAAATTCTCACATAATAATGATGCTTTTGTTGAAAAGATTCAACCCCAAAAGAAAGAAGGCTTGTCAAGCAAGCGTTTAATGAAATTATACACTAAATTTGATAGGCCAGTGGGTGCAACAACTCTTTTTGGGGTTGAACTAAGTTAGCCCGGGAATCTGACCATTTTTTCCAATCAAAACCTAATCTGCCAACCTCAAACAACTTTCTCTCTCCTATAACCTACTATAAATAGAGCCTCTTGTCTCTCACTACTCCTCACTGCAATTATCACCTCAAGCATCATTAGTCATACAAAGCCTTCGTAGAGATGGAAGGCCCCAAGAACATTTTTGCCAATTCTCAATGCTCTTTCATCGTCTTTGGCATTTTTCTTCTCTTTGCTTCTTCGGCAATGACTTTGGCAATTCCCATTACTCACCAACACGAATTTGTTGTATGTCTTCCTCTTCTATATCTCTTTCTGTTTTTCACTTTTTTTTTTGTTGCTTCTTCTTCTTTTTCTCGCTTTTGAATGCTAACTAGTGTTTGGCATGAAATAGATTCAAGCAACACCAGTGAAGAGGCTGTGCAAAACCCAGAACGCCATCACGGTGAATGGGCAATATCCAGGTCCAACCTTGGAAGTGAATAATGGTGACACTGTGGTTGTCAAAGTCACTAACAAAGCTCAATACAATGTCACCATTCACTGGTAATTGCATGCATGATTGAGCTCTATTGAGTATCGAACATACATATATGGAATTTCTCATCTCTAATTAATGGTTTGTTTGGGATCTACTTATTTTGCTGAAATTGAAAATTTTTTGTTGAAAGTACTATAGATAAATGTAAAAGTTAGCTGAAATAGTATAGTGAGATTCATGAATAATACTAAAAAGTAAAGTGAGGCCCATAAATAGTAGCAAAAATAAGCTAAATAGTAAAATAAGTTGACAAAAAATAAGTTATCCAAACGCAACTTAAGTTATTATTGTAACTATTGAATAAAGAAACAAAAAAATCTTTATGCATGGGACATGCATGCATATATGGTCACATTACATAGAAAAATCCTCCTACTTATTGTACTGGAAAATTTTCTTTTACTTTACTATTCTTTTTATAAAATTAATATTTAAATACTTTTTATTTTCTAGGCATGGTATTCGACAAATGAGAACAGGATGGGCAGATGGACCAGAATTTGTGACTCAGTGCCCAGTTCGGCCAGGAGGGAGTTACACATATCGTTTCACAATTCAAGGACAAGAAGGGACATTGTGGTGGCATGCTCATAGCTCATGGCTTAGGGCCACTGTTTATGGAGCTCTAATTATTCATCCTAAAGAAGGAGATTCATACCCATTCACTAAGCCAAAGCGTGAAACAGCTCTTCTTCTTGGTAATTAAATTGATGCTCCTTTATTTCATAAATACCACTTGATTTCTCTCTTTTTCCTTTTTGGCATTAATTATTATAATTTTTTTTTAAGTGACAATTTTAATTGTTATGATGACATAGTGTGGAAACAAGATCTTGGTTTTGAAAATTATGATTGTAATGATGATGAACTATGTCTGTATCTAATTAACGGTGATAATAATTAACTTTGATTGTTAGGTGAATGGTGGAATGCAAATCCCATCGATGTTGTGAGAGAGGCAACTAGAACAGGAGCTGCTCCAAACGTGTCAGATGCATACACCATCAATGGTCAACCTGGTGATCTTTACAATTGCTCCAGCAAAGGTTTGCTTCTAAGAATTAATGAATCTTTTAATAAATTAATTAGTTATCATTTCTATCTTATAAATCATTGTATAATATTTTAGGTGCTATTCATGACACCCCCACATGATAAGCAATCAAAGCTAGTAAAGAACCAATAATATGACACAGAAAAATGTGTATACTCTCCACACATATAGGTGACAAATTATGGACTGCCTTTAATTTGTAAACTACCATTTTTTTTAGAATCAATTTGAAAACGACCAAAAATAAAGTAATAATATTTTTCTGGGTAGAAATAAACTAATAATAATTACAACAGTACGACAACGACAATGAGAAAATTATTGTAATACATTAAATTGCGTAGATACCCTTTTGCTTCTTTTTATTTTTTTGGTCATCAATTACTATCTAGATTTTTTTTCCCTTGTTTGGGCAAAGATCAACAATTGGGCCTAGCGACTTGGCTTGGACATGGGCCACTAGTCTTAAAAAAAAAAAAAAAAAAACCAATTCTGATTATCCGCCAAGGTTTTATTTTGGGTAGTAAATTGATAAAAAATTTATCATATGCATGATTATTCAATTTATTCTATCTTGATTTCAAAGGATATGACCTGCATGACTTGATAGCCTATGCAGACAATTTCATAGTCTAAGCTTTTTTTGTAGTGAAATTGACAATTGTTTCATCATATGCATGGCTTAATTTCAAAGAAGATGACCTATATGACTTGATTGCCTATGCAGACACTTTGATTGTTCCAATAGACTCCGGCGAGACCAACCTCATCCGAGTCATCAATGCCGGCTTGAACCAACCGCTATTCCTCACAATTGCAAACCACAAGCTCACAGTTGTTGGAGCTGATGCCTCCTACACCAAACCATTCACCACCACAGTACTCATGCTAGGACCTGGCCAAACCACTGATGTTTTGATCAATGGTGACCAAGCTCCAGCTAGATACTACATAGCAGCACGAGCTTATGCAAGTGCCCCAAATGCACCATTTGACAACACCACCACCACAGCCATTCTTGAATATAAGTCTGCCCCTTGTGCTGCCACAAATTGTGCAGCAAGCAAACCAATTATGCCCCCTCTACCGGCTTTCAATGACACACCAACTGTCACTGCATTTTCTAACAGTTTTAGAAGTCCTAGGAAAGTGGAAGTGCCAACTGAACTTGATGAGAGCCTCTTCTTCACAATTGGCCTTGGACTCAACAAATGCCCACAACATTTGAAATCCAGGAGGTGTCAAGGACCTAATGGAACACGCTTTACTGCCAGCATGAATAATGTGTCTTTTGTGCTCCCAAACAATATTTCTATTTTGCAGGCATATCAACAAGGCATACCAGGAGTTTTTACCACTGATTTCCCAGCAAACCCACCATTGCAGTTTGATTATACCGGCAATGTTAGCCGCTCACTTTGGCAACCTGTTCCTGGGACTAAAGGGTACAAGTTGAAGTTTGGGTCAAGAGTGCAGATTGTGTTACAAGACACAAGTATCTTCACCCCTGAGAACCACCCAATTCATCTTCACGGATACGATTTCTACATCATTGCAGAGGGTTTTGGAAATTTCAATTCTAAGACTGATACCTCAAAATTTAACCTTGTTGATCCGCCTCTTAGGAACACAGTGGCAGTACCTGTGAATGGATGGGCAGTCATTAGATTTGTTGCTGACAATCCAGGTAAATTTTCATAAGTTCACATAGATTATAATTTCCAATATACTAACCGTTATTTCATAGATATGAATTCAACCATCTAATGTTTAAAATCATATGTTTATATAGGTGCCTGGCTAATGCATTGTCACTTGGATGTTCATATCACCTGGGGCTTGGCCATGGTGTTCTTTGTAGACAATGGATTTGGGGAATTGCAGACCATACAGCCTCCTCCATTAGATCTTCCACTTTGTTAGGATAATCAACACAAATACACACCAACAAATTCACAAGCCCAGTAACTGGGGTTACTATTTTTCTACTATTACTATTCAATTTCTCTGTTTGTTTCCCTGCATTTGGGGACCCAGTTCTTGTTATGTTTCATTGTTCTTTTTGATAGATAAAGAGGGTTTAGAGAGGAGATGGTGAAGTAATTGCAATACTATGTATCATCTATTTATCCGTAGACCCTAAACATTTCTGGATTTAGTTGTATTTTTTTCTATATCTAATGTTAAAGAATGAATTAAAAAGTTTTGAATATTTTTATGGCGTGCGCCTTTTATTTGTATTCAGTCAATTTAAGGATCCTTCTTATTTCTAGTACGGTAACAATGTACATAGACTAAAGAAACATGAAAAATATAATGTGGAAAGCATCACAAAATGCCATATTTTGAAGGTAGCCCTTATGCCATGTATCTTGGAGGATGTTGGTTAAAGCCAACAAAGCAGAGCAAGAGAGAGCAAAACTCAAAAGTGAGTAATAGAAAATGTTAAGGATAGCATCCATCTTGTCCGCGAAAGAAGCAAACATAAGAACTTTTTTCTGAGAGACCAAAATATAAAATAAAAAAAAAAAAGAAAAAAAAAAAAAAGAAAGAAAGAAAAAAGAATCATGCACAAAAGAATGCCTGTGTTCACATTTGGTCCACTAGTAACATACACGAGATGCACATTGAGGGCAATCTGCAACCACCATACCAAAGTTATGCTAATGTTTACTAAAGTCAAAACATATAATCTAAAATACTTTGTCATCAAATTTAAGAAACCAAATATACTTTGTCATCAAATTTAAGAAACCAAATATGCCACATGATTCTACCTCTAAAGATGAGTCAAAGTGGGTACAACAACATGTAGTGTGTTAGGTTCTAAAGATTTAGGATTTTATGTATTTAGAACTCTAATGTGTAATATTGGCAAACCATGATCAAAACAATATGTTTAGTCTTGTTTAGGCTTGCTCAAAGTTGATTAAATATTGTAAAGTTGGAATCGAGTGGCTGCAGATGTACTGGAGCATTTCGGCCTGACTCGATCGATCGAAGCTTAGGCTCGATCGATCGAAGCTTAGGCTCGATCGATCGAATCTCGGGTCAGATGCGTTTTCTGCAGAGTTCTAGCTCAGCCCAAACTCTATTTAAACGTCTTGGGGTTCAAGTAAAACACTCCTATATATAAGGAAAACCCTAGAACATTTTTGGGACTTTTTTGATGAGAGATTAGAGTGCCTCTTGTGTCTCCTTTTATTTTTTAGGGTTTTGTACCCAAACCTCTCTAAGTCTTTGTTGCTCATATTTGCTGTTTGTGTGAATCTCTTGTGAGATCTTTGAGGAGCTTTCCTTCACATAAACTTAGGGTTGTCAATATCTTGATGATCAACATAGTTGCAACCATTGGAACTTAAAAGAAAAGCAAGCGGGGAGCTTGTAGCTGATTGAGGAATTCAAGAAAGAAGTAGTCCGTGGATTCGGAGCCTGCGCGTGGTCGTGTCAGGAAGTTCTACTGGTGGGTAGCATTAGGAAGTCGAGCGGGGAGCTTGTAGTCCTTTTGTAAGAACTTCAATTCTTTCATAGTGAATTCTGTTATGCCTTGAGGATCGGTGGGTCAAATCCTCCCCAGGTTTTTACCGTGTGGTTTCCTGAGTGATCATATCTTGTGTTATTTATTTTCTGCTGCATTAATATTCTTGATATGATTGTTTGGATTGTTTTAACCTAGAATTGCATAATTTGACTAAGTAACAACTTGGCTAATTAATCTAGGCTACACAATCTGGTTGTTTAAGGGGTCTAAATTTCCCATCAAGTGGTATCAGAGCGGGTAGCTCTTTTGTTTTAGATCTTTTGATCTAAGAGCTGATCCTTGACCCCTGTTGTCATGGATAATTTGAAGTGTCTTTCTGATCATGTTTCTGCTCATGCTTCTGCTGATTTTATTGATGCCTGTGATATTTTGAATAAAAAGGATACTATTGTTTCTGTTGATTTTTTTGATGCTTTTGAAACTCTTCGTAAGGAATTATCTAAATCTTTGAAAATTGCTAAGAAATTCAAAGAAGAGTTAAAATTGACTAATCTTGAAAAAGAGGAATTGCTTGTTAGATTAGATGAATCTAATAAAAAGAATGAATTTTTGAGAAATCAAATTTCCTCTCAAGATGAGAAGATGAAAAGCTTGGAACAAGAGTTAGCTGAGTCTAAAGCTAAACTTGAAAATTTGATTAGTACCAAGCCTGCTGATGATAACAGAATTGTTTCTGTTTCTCTTAAGCCTAAAACTGAAAAAGTTTATATCCCTCATTTTAAGAGGAATAATAAAGAAAAGGCTTATTGTGCTAGGTTAGACAAAGGTAAAAGTTCTGATGTAGACGCTGAAGTTTCTACACCTAAGTCTAAACCTACTGTGAGAGAGCATAAGAAATCTGTTTTTGTGCCTACTTGTCACCTTTGTGGTGTTGTTGGTCATATTAGACCAAATTGTTCTTTGTTGAGGCAAAAACCAAAATCTGAGATTAGATTTGCTATTAGGAATACTGATGTTCCTAAATTTGTTCCTGTTTGCCACTTTTGTGGTGTTCGTGGTCACATTCGTCCTAATTGTCATAAGTTGAAATTTAAGCATTCTGTATGTCAATCTAGAATATGTGATGATATTTCTCCTGCCATAAGTCCAAATAAATTGTTTCATATGCTTTTGAAAAATTTGAGCTTGTTGGCTTGTGAAAGGAATTTGCAGGATTTTAGTCTCTCTCAGAAGATTGGTGTAATCCCTCAAATACACTCTGCTTCTCATGGATTTTCACCTATAAAGCCGAAGACTCGTGCTAGATGGGTGAGAAAAGATCCTCCAAGGTGAGTGTTGCTAACTTGTCCTTGATTTAATTCTTTCAATTAATTGTGGACATGTTTTGTGTTTGTTTTTGGTTGTTTTGTTTTTTAGGTTGTTTTTTATTTAAAAAAAAAAATCCAAAAACATTGAAAAATTTCAAAAAAGACAAAAATATTTTATTTTGTGTCTTGTTTTATTTGTTTTGAGGATTACATGATTTTTAATATCTCTCTTGATTTAGAACATGCTTGACATTGTGGAGAAATTTGAATAGTTTGTGCTAAGCTATTTTTGATTTTGTATGAGTATGTACTAGTTTGTACATGTACTCAAGGGTTAATTAAGAAATTGATATTTCTTGTTTGTGTACCCTCTATAGCTTAGTTAAGCACTGTCATGCATTGCATTTGCATTGTTCATTTAGCATAATATGTGCTTTTTGTTTTTGGTCATAAAGTTTGTTAAAACCAAAAAGATTTTTGTGTTTTGTATTATAGATCTTGGATTTATAATCAAGGTTGGCCACCTTATCTTTACATAACTAAGTAATAACTAGTTTATGTACCTTGTTTAACTTTGATGAGCTTAAATATTGCACTTGACTAGTTGAAGCTTTGTAGTGCATGTTGTGTGGGAAAGATGTTTATGGTGTTTATCACTTTGTCTTAATCTTGAAGTCATATGTTATTTGACTGTCGGACTTGATCCTTTTGAGAAAGGCATAAATAACCATCTCACCACTGTTCACTAGCCAATCATGAACACCTTAGTGCATATCATAAGATTTTGTGCTCGAGAAAGTGTAGCACATGCACAAAAAGAACATAAGGTGTAGCCTCGGTTTAATTGCTTAATGCTTAAAATTGGTGTGTACTATTAGGCTTGATGCCAATTCACTTAATTCAAACCGGTGTGTACTATTAGGCTTGATGCCATTTCACATAATATATTTCACATACTAAACCGGTGTGTACTATTAGGCTTGATGCCATTTCACATAATATATTTCACATACTAATGGGGCAAAAATACAAGAAACTTACATGATTGCAAGCTTTTGTTCTAGGAGATATGGGAGTTATATGATGTAACTCTTTAGGTGATAGTCTCTTTTAAATTCTATGTGATGAATTTTGTAGACTTTGTGATTGATTGCTATTCACATATCACCTCACATGTATCTCAAGCTTTTGCTAGTTGTACACACTACACAAGTTACTCTTTGTTAAACTTGGTACATTATATTGTGTGTGATTTTGTTGTGGCCATCCAAGATTAAAAGTTCCTTGATTTTAATGCAAAATGTGTATAATGTTTGCGCTTTGAGGACAAATTGATTGAAAATCTTAATTTGGAAGATCTGTGTTAAATTCAAGTGTTTTTGAAAAACTTTTCGTCTCATACTCATGCATTTTTTATAAAATAATGTGCTTTGAGGAGTTTCTGCATTAAAATGATCTGTTTTTCAAAAAAATTGATTTTTCCAGAATTTCGATCGATCGAACCTGTTTTTCGATCAATCGAAATTGCGATTAAAATTTTTGGTTTGAGTCTGCCTGACTCGATTGATGTTCGATCGATTCTCGATCGATCGAAACTGAAAAATTTTCAGTTTCTATGTTTTTGACCAATGTTTTTTTTGCTATCATTTGTGTTTAGGATTCACATGCATTACATTGATTTCTGTATCCATCTTGCAGTTTTGTAGTCATATCTCTCTTTGTTTTCACACATAACATGCATACACTTTGCTACATTGGGTACTCAACTTGATTTAAAAATTGATTGATTAATTTTTGAGTTTTGTACATTCTAGTATATGCTATTTTTTATATGTGAACTGTAGAAAATATTTTTCTTAAGAGATATGATGGATAATCAATGTGCAAATATTTTCTCTACTTATGCAACTGTTTATGGGTCACATAATGCCATGTTTGCATTTTATTGAAAGAGATAATATTTTTTCTTCATGTGTATCCTCACCTTAGTTTTTAACTTTGGTTTGTGTGTTTTTAACTTTGGTCCTGCTGGTGAGGATGTTCTTGATACTGTTGGTGATGCTGCTGCTGCTGCTGATTTCCCCCCCCCCCTCATTTATTTTTCCCCAAAACTGTTTTTCCCAAAACTTGTTTTGTTTTTCCTATTTTTATAGGGGGAGAAAAGTTTTTTTTTCACCTGTGTTGTTCATAGGGGGAGCTGTCTCTATTTTCTATAGAGTTGGATTGTTCTGTATCCCCTTGATTCTCTATTTTTTTCTTATCCTTTATTGCATATGTTGACTGTTTACTCTTTGTATAAGTTGTATTTGTCAATACGTGACAAAAAGGGGGAGAAATTATTGATTTATGGGAATCATGTTTGTCTTGTTTAGGGGGAGTTGAAATTATTTTTGAAAGGGGAGAATATAAATAAAAACTTTTTGTTGTATCTAACTTAGGGGGAGAGTTAGTTTACTTTTGTTTTTATTTATTTCTGTTTCTTGTTCACTGCTCATTGATTTATATTTATGAGTTCTTCATGATATATGTCTTTGTTTTGTGTTTTGTGAAGTCAAGAATTTATTTTTGATTTACTTGTATTTTCCACACATGCGTTTATGCATTTTTGTTTAGTGTTTCAGGAAATATACAGGTTGATTCAATTGAGCTGCTGTCTATACTTGCAACTGATGGATAGTAGTTAGGTTGGATTTGTTGTTATGAGCATTATTTTTGTAATGGGCTGTTTACTTGTAAACTTTGAGCTTTTATTTTGTGTTTTGTCACGGATTGCCAAAGGGGGAGTTTGTTAGGTTCTAAAGATTTAGGATTTTATGTATTTAGAACTCTAATGTGTAATATTGGCAAACCATGATCAAAACAATATGTTTAGTCTTGTTTAGGCTTGCTCAAAGTTGATTAAATATTGTAAAGTTAGAATCGAGTGGCTGCAGATGTACTGGAGCATTTCGGCCTGACTCGATCAATCAAAGCTTAGGCTCGATCGATTGAATCTCGGGTCAGATGCGTTTTCTGCAGAGTTCTAGCTCAGCCCAAACTCTATTTAAACGTCTTGGGGTTCAAGTAAAACACTCCTATATATAAGGAAAACCCTAGAACGTTTTTGGGACTTTTTTGATGAGAGATTAGAGTGCCTCTTGTGCCTCCTTTTATTTTTTAGGGTTTTGTACCCAAACCTCTCTAAGTCTTTGTTGCTCATATTTGCTGTTTGTGTGAATCTCTTGTGAGATCTTTGAGGAGCTTTCCTTCACATAAACTTAGGGTTGTCAATATCTTGATGATCAACATAGTTGCAACCATTGGAACTTAAAAGAAAAGCAAGCGGGGAGCTTGTAGCTGATTGAGGAATTCAAGAAAGAAGTAGTCCGTGGATTCGGAGCCTGCGCGTGGTCGTGTCAGGAAGTTCTACTGGTGGGTAGCATTAGGAAGTCGAGCGGGGAGCTTGTAGTCCTTTTGTAAGAACTTCAATTCTTTCATAGTGAATTCTGTTATGTCTTGAGGATCGGTGGGTCAAATCCTCCCCAGGTTTTTACCGTGTGGTTTCCTAGGTGATCATATCTTGTGTTATTTATTTTCCGCTGCATTAATATTCTTGATATGATTGTTTGGATTGTTTTAACCTAGAATTGCATAATTTGACTAAGTAACAACTTGGCTAATTAATCTAGGCTACGCAATCTGATTGTTTAAGGGGTCTAAATTTCCCATCATAGTGTATAAACAAAACACTGAACTGATAAAGGACAGAAGGAAACAAACTACGAATAACCCAGGAGCCATTCTTCTAATCTTTGACCCCTAATAAAAAGCAATTGCTAGCCTCCAACTTCTCAAGTTTTTCAAACATGGAAGGAATGTAAATATAGAAAATACAAGGTGAGGAATTGAAGTTGAAAAAATTGGTGGTTGCATTCTGATTGAACAATATGTTTAGCTTCTTAAGACAGAGAGGGTCAGGGAAACGGCCTAACATCTAAATATAAGTCCACAATCAGACCAACTACAATATAAGATAAAACAAAATAAAATGCAACAAAACAACCAATCCTTAGTCGCAAAACTTTTGGGTCAACTATGGATTCTTAATAGACTAATCAATGGACATTCTTGCAAAAAAATTAGTAAAAGGATTGGGGAAAATATGAGTAGATGCCTTCAATATATCTTTTCCTGGCATATAATAAAAGTTATGCAGATCCTTGTCTCTACTCTACGTAGAAAATCGGTTACAAATAAATACCAAACAAATTGTGCCAAGAAATCGGTCACTTGGAACAAAAAATTTCAAATCCTAAAAAAGATTCTCACAAATTCAACTATCCGATGAAGATAAAATTATGAGCTACAACAAATCCATAACCTTCTTCGGTTTTCCTACCAAACGTACTTCAACCTCTGTTTTTCCTGCCAAATTTACACAATTGGAAAAGGAAACTTCTTAAGTGTAGCTAAATATGTCAACAAGAGTTTATCCAAAAAAAAATAAATGTCAACAAGACAACAACTACTTCACTGTAAGGCAGAGGAAAATCTAGTACAATGAATCCAACTTACCACAAACAAATCAGCAGGTAAAATGAACCCTTTGAATACTCTAACATGTGTAGCTCCATTTTTTATATTAAAAATAAGAAGATACCATCAATAAAGCAATAAGGAACAGTCTGCTGTGTCCTTGAAAATAGACAAAATTATTATTAAAAAAAGAAAAAAAGAAAAAAGAAAAGAAAGAATACAAAACAATAGAGAAATTAAAATACTACAAAACATCAGTGTCCAAATTGACTAATTAATAGGAGACTTGTTGAAAGCCTGCAGGAACAATCTGCCGTGTTCTTGAAAAAGACTAAATAAAAAAGAAAAAAAAAAAAAAACATAAGACAATAGGGAAATTAAAATTCTACATAACATTATAGTACCGTCCAAATTGACTAACTTATACGAATTAGCCTTGTTATGAGTAGATAAACATTGAGTATACTACAAAACATCAGTGTCCAAATTGACTAATTAATAGGAGACTTGTTGAAAGCCTACAGGAACAATCTGCCGTGTTCTTGAAAAAGACTAAATAAAAAAAAAAAAAAAAAAAAGGAAAAAAAAAAAAAAACATAAGACAACAGGGAAATTAAAATTCTACATAACATTATAGTACCGTCCAAATTGACTAACTAATACGAATTAGCCTTGTTATGAGTAGATAAACATTGAGTTGGTCTGCAAACAGAATCAGCATCACTGAATTCACTCTCAAGATCAATGCCCCCTTTCCCATGGTCTTTGTCAGAAAACCCATGAAAAGCAAATCCATTAGAACCACAACTACCCACAGAAGAAGCAATGCTCTCAATATCATCACCATCCACATCATGACCTTCTAAGGGTTCTTCCTCCTCCTCATCATCATGATCCCACGGCATTGTTCTCTTTGCGCTTGGTTTTTTAATCGGAGAACAACGATCTCTATCCTCACATGGCGGCTTCAATCCATAACTCCCACATCTTTTTTCACCCACATTTCCTTCTTGGTCCTCATCATCATGCTTCAATGGTGGACAGCAATATTCATCACAGTCTCCCTTTTCTTGAACATGTTGTTGCAAAGACTGTCTTCTGATAAGTGATCTATGGACTTCCACGTCCCTGTAGTTGAGACCTAGGTAGTTTTCAACCTCAAGTAACCGGACCAAGAAATACTCTTCATCAGTGTCAGAACTAGCCTTTGCCAAGACTATCCCTGATTTCCAAGAAAAGATGTACAAGACCTCAACAAGAGTACCAGTCACCAAATACTCCTCCTCCTCCTCCTCCTCCTCCTCCTCCAATGGTGGGTCACATGGATCACTGCCAAAGGAACCCACATTCTTGCAAAGAAAACTCATCTTTGCTCTGTAACTTGCAACCCAAGCGACCAGAAAAACAAAACTCAAATACACAAATTAAGACAGTTGTGTAAGCGTAAAAGCAAGACCTCTTGTTAGGCCGTTGTATATAGTAGTTATATATAAAACATAGTAAATGGTAATCCTAGGGCTAGGGGGAAAAGGAATCCCAACTTATTTAGGATTTCTATCTAGTTCGTAATAGCCAATAAGATTGGGACAATGGGACACGATATATATATATATATATATATATATATATATAAAGTATAAACTAGTAATTCCCACGTTGTTTGCTTGTACGTATGGGAGATAAGGTGAATTTTATCCAGCCTGATACCTTACTTGGTATCTTACAACTTGTTGGTATCCCTGGTGTGGTTTTTTTTTTTTTGGGATAAATGTAGTGATTAACACTAAAGGTGAGATATATTATTATTAATATTATTGGAAAAAGTCGAAAAGATTCTTTGGTATTTGCTATTTCGTACTATCAATTAATATTTTTTTTAAAGAATAATTAATATATCTTTAATATTAGTTATAAAAACAAATAAGAAATGAAGAAAAAACAAATTAA
This sequence comes from Quercus aquifolioides, assembly GCA_019022515.1. NCBI lineage: Eukaryota > Viridiplantae > Streptophyta > Magnoliopsida > Fagales > Fagaceae > Quercus > Quercus aquifolioides. The sequence goes on from CM032329.1 coordinate 1,796,338, forward strand.
ACTAACAAAAGAAAAGGTTAATAAAGTGATACAAAGATTAAATTCCTTAAAATGAGACCACACCTCATCTTTCTAAATTAACTTAGAGCACTATTTCTACTAGAAGGATAAATGAATACTTACAAGCAATTATTTAGAGAAAGAATCTCCTCCAATCAGGGACGGAACTAGGATTCGAAGTCGAGGGGGACAAATATAATTTTCTTGAGAGGGGCAAATATAATTTTTTATGGACTTATTTTCTAAAATCTTAAATATATACCTTTTATTTAATATTTTAAAAAAATTTGGGGGGGGGGGGGGGGGGGGGCACAACCCCCCTCTTCTTCTACATAGTTCCGTCCTTGCCTCCAATTGAATTGAATTTTGAACCAAATGTGTGTGTAGGGACTCAAATTGGATTGGATCCAGAATAGGGATGGGTTTCTAGCCCAACAAGCCCAAACAATAAATTTTTAGAGAGTGGGTGAAAGAGCTAGTTCCATTCGTTAGAAAAGGTCATGATCATCGTGCAGCAAAAGACGTTTCAAGCTAACTATACGATAAAAACTCTCCTCGGCTAGGTTTCAGGGGATATCTTTCTGGATTCTATCGTTTTCTTCTTTTTTCTTTTTCAAAAGTCCTTTCTAATGTTACCCACTTTCCTGTTATATACTGCGTTCCTCACCCCATTTTCACCGTACACGTGTAGGTTCTATTCTAGGAACTCCTTTCTGTCCCATCCAGTACCTCCCGGAACCTTCGCTCAGTAGCCATAAGGCTGCTTGGTTATTGTTTAGGTATCACCTCCACATTAATGCGGCCAGAGAGTTAGCTGTGAAGCATTTAATGTGGAGGTAGCAGCTTTAGAAGATATTTGTTATCTTTCCCGGTTCCTCCCTTGTTCTATATTCACTTTCCAGTTCGTGTACAACTTTGCGGAGTACCTTGAATACTAAGATAGTTACATCCACCTCGGACCATGGTATCCGAGGTGAGTCTTATCCCTTTCTCTTATACTAGTCCCACAATATCTTTCTTTAACTATCCTCGGATAAGTGAGTGTCCTCGGATTGGGCCGTTGGGCCACAAGCCCATTTTCTGCGATTTCTACATCATCATTTTGGATAACCGGCCCCACAGTGTGATAATACGTGACATTTATTTGATTTTAAATGCTTTATGTCCTAAAAAAAAAACTAAAAACAAAATTGAAGAAATTGGAGGGTTCAATGGGAGAGGGTCTTATCCCATTTTTTGTGCATTAGTTAATTTTATCTCATTATATAGTAGTTGTGGGGCCCGTGGGCCTGAAAGTCTCGGCCCACCTCTAGGCTGGCCCAAGGCCCACGCCGAGGATCAATGACTGTCCCAGGCAGTTATCTAGGGGCTTCTAGCCCTCTGGGCCACGCCGAGGATGACCCCTTCCTCGGCGTGCATATCCTAATTCCAGGGGGGGGACAAGCCCAGTATAGGCGGTCACATCCACACTTAATGCATCTACCTAACTCCCCTGGCAATCTTAATGCTGAGAGGACTCCTGAACGGCGGAACCTTGGGTGCTGCGACCCACAGTAAGGTGGGGGACGTGGCTGATGGGACAGGTCCTTAAGCAGTGGTCCAGATGATTGACAGTTGGAAGGTTAGGATTAACCAAAGAGGGTATATAATACAAGGGGCCCTTCAGAGTAGGGGGCTCCTTGGCCGTCCGAGGAGCAACCCCCAAGCCAAAAAGAACGGGGCTAAGTCCCCTCAACGAAGGAAGTCTCCGGCGAGCCGGTGGCAAGCCTGTTAGCGCCAAACCCTACGTCCCACTCTCTAAACAAATGTATTGTTGGGGGATTTCTGACAAAACGAGCCCCTACAATTGGCGCCGTCTGTGGGAAGGGTTAGTGCGCCGACCGGCGCAACCGGCGATCATTCTAAACAGTCACTCCGCAAAAGAAAAACAAACAAGTACAGTTGCAGCAAAATGGAAGATTCAACAGCAACAAAAAGAAATGAGAAAAGAGTCTGATATTATTTCATGAAAAAGAAAGTTACAAAATACAATCAGAGGCTCAGGCAGGCTTGTTTTACAAGCTTTATTACAAGCTAATCCTACAATCGGAGGCTCAGGCGGTCCGATTCTACAACTAGCTAGAGGGAGAGGGAAGTGTCAACCCGTGCTTTTATTGGCATCAGCAGAACGGGAGAGCTTGACAATAAAAGCGGGGAAGGGGGGCTGAGGCTGGCTCGCTTCAAGGCGGAAGCTTGAACAAAGTGAGGAGCAGATGCAGGGGCACCGGAATGTCCTCCCCCGTGATGTTCCCTTGATGCTCTCCAATCCTCCCGAGCGCCGGCCGTTGGAGACGGCAACACTCAGGCGCCAGCCATGACATGAGTTCGCGTGTCTCCTCCACCGGAGGTGCGCTCTGGGGAGAGACGTTAGGTACTTCAACAATGTTCCACCTGGCCACCACGTACGGCACTGCCGGTGTTACGCCTAGACTCTGCCGCGCCAGAAACCCAGTGGGGGCTGCGGCCACGGCAGCCCTTAGCCCCATATCTCCTAACTCCGGTCACAATTCCGACGGGGTTATCAAAGGGGCATGGGGAGTGGAAAAATGGCGTTCTTTCTGTTCGAGTTGGGAGGCTCATGGAGTATGAAGGAACCATCCCCCCAGAAAGCCTTATATAGAGGAGGAGGGTTGGTGAGAATTAATTCACGCAGAATTCGAAAAGTGGGTTGTTGAAGCGGCGGACAATAATGAAGCCACCAAATTCCAAGGGGGCCGCAGACCGTTGTACTTCTGTTGATTTACGAGACCATTAATGAAGGCGCGTCTCGCGCACCGAAGCGTCAGGCGCAGAATACGAACGGCCAAGAGACGCTTCCCAAGTGTTAGACAGAACCAAGGCTCTGCATGGTCCTCGGACTCAGGCCTATGGGGAAACTAACTACTTCAGAAAACCAAGTGTTAGACAGAACCAAGGCTCTGCATGGTCCTCGGACTCAGGCCTATGGGGAAACTAACTACTTCAGAAGACCAAGTGTTAGACAGAACCAAGGCTCTGCATGGTCCTCGGACTCAGGCCTATGGGGAAACTAACTACTTCAGAAAACCAAGTGTTAGACAGAACCAAGGCTCTGCATGGTCCTCGGACTCAGGCCTATGGGGAAACTAACTACTTCAGAAGACCAAGTGTTAGACAGAACCAAGGCTCTGCATGGTCCTCGGACTCAGGCCTATGGGGAAACTAACTACTTCAGAAGACCAAGTGTTAGACAGAACCAAGGCTCTGCATGGTCCTCGGACTCAGGCCTATGGGGAAACTAACTACTTCAGAAGACCAAGTGTTAGACAGAACCAAGGCTCTGCATGGTCCTCGGACTCAGGCCTATGGGGAAACTAACTACTTCAGAAGACCAAGTGTTAGACAGAACCAAGGCTCTGCATGGTCCTCGGACTCAGGCCTATGGGGAAACTAACTACTTCAGAAGACCAAGTGTTAGACAGAACCAAGGCTCTGCATGGTCCTCGGACTCAGGCCTATGGGGAAACTAACCACTTAGCCACCACTCTTGAAGGCAGCACCTGTGCCTAGGTCTTGCATGGTCCACGGACCCAAGCCTACGGAGAGCTAGCCACTACTCTTGAAGGCAGCACCTGTGCCTAGGTCTTGCATGGTCCACGGACCCAAGCCTACGGAGAGCTAGCCACTACTCTTGAAGGCAGCACCTGTGCCTAGGTCTTGCATGGTCCTCGGACCCAAGCCTACGGAGAGCTAGCCACTACTCTTGAAGGCAGCACCTGTGCCTAGGTCTTGCATGGTCCTCGGACCCAAGCCTACGGAGAGCTAGCCACTACTCTTGAAGGCAGCACCTGTGCCTAGGTCTTGCATGGTCCACGGACCCAAGCCTACGGAGAGCTAGCCACTACTCTTGAAGGCAGCACCTGTGCCTAGGTCTTGCATGGTCCACGGACCCAAGCCTACGGAGAGCTAGCCACTACTCTTGAAGGCAGCACCTGTGCCTAGGTCTTGCATGGTCCACGGACCCAAGCCTACGGAGAGCTAGCCACTACTCTTGAAGGCAGCACCTGTGCCTAGGTCTTGCATGGTCCACGGACCCAAGCCTACGGAGAGCTAGCCACTACTCTTGAAGGCAGCACCTGTGCCTAGGTCTTGCATGGTCCTCGGACCCAAGCCTACGGAGAGCTAGCCACTACTCTTGAAGGCAGCACCTGTGCCTAGGTCTTGCATGGTCCTCGGACCCAAGCCTACGGAGAGCTAGCCACTACTCTTGAAGGCAGCACCTGTGCCTAGGTCTTGCATGGTCCACGGACCCAAGCCTACGGAGAGCTAGCCACTACTCTTGAAGGCAGCACCTGTGCCTAGGTCTTGCATGGTCCTCGGACCCAAGCCTACGGAGAGCTAGCCACTACTCTTGAAGGCAGCACCTGTGCCTAGGTCTTGCATGGTCCACGGACCCAAGCCTACGGAGAGCTAGCCACTAATCTTGAAGGCAGCACCTGTGCCTAGGTCTTGCATGGTCCACGGACCCAAGCCTACGGAGAGCTGGCCACTAATCTTGAAGGCAGCACCTGTGCCTAGGTCTTGCATGGTCCTCGGACCCAAGCCTACGGAGAGCTTGCCACTATCTTTAAAGCAGCAACAGAATCTTCTATAAGAGACTAACTACTTGCCGAATGATTGAAGCGCCGAGCTGACTATTTGGGGAAGAACCAACCAGTGGAAAGCCTTCTGGGGTATGAGGGCCGTGGATATCAAAACCCTCCTCCCCGTTCACAAGAACGTGCAGCAGGATTTTGAGGGGCTATTGTGGGGCCCGTGGGCCTGAAAGTCTCGGCCCACCTCTAGGCTGGCCCAAGGCCCACGCCGAGGATCAATGACTGTCCCAGGCAGTTATCTAGGGGCTTCTAGCCCTCTGGGCCACGCCGAGGATGACCCCTTCCTCGGCGTGCATATCCTAATTCCAGGGGGGGGACAAGCCCAGTATAGGCGGTTACATCCACACTTAATGCATCTACCTAACTCCCCTGGCAATCTTAATGCTGAGAGGACTCCTGAACGGCGGAACCTTGGGTGCTGCGACCCACAGTAAGGTGGGGGACGTGGCTGATGGGACAGGTCCTTAAGCAGTGGTCCAGATGATTGACAGTTGGAAGGCTAGGATTAACCAAAGAGGGTATATAATACAAGGGGCCCTTCAGAGTAGGGGGCTCCTCGGCCGTCCGAGGAGCAACCCCCAAGCCAAAAAGAACGGGGCTAAGTCCCCTCAACGAAGGAAGTCTCCGGCGAGCCGGTGGCAAGCCTGTTAGCGCCAAACCCTACGTCCCACTCTCTAAACAAATGTATTGTTGGGGGATCTCTGACAAAACGAGCCCCTACAGTAGTTATCATCATCAAATATATATTTAATTTATTCTTTGAAGAAAAAAAAAAGGAAAAAAAAAGCCTTTGAACACTCATATGCAGCGCATGTGAGGAGAAAAGTTATTGTTGTTGTTGTTTTTTATTTTATTATAGTTATTATTATCATCTTCACCGGCAAAGGGGTTAGAAAAGTTAGAGAGAACTATTTTAGAGAAGATTCATTCCCCAACTTATCTTGAAACATATATATATATATATATATATATAGTCTAGTGAAGACTTGGTCCAATTCCATTGGTAGTATTAAGGAAAATTTTGAATTTTTTCAAGCCAAGAAAAAGGTATTATACAATGACGAAAAAATATCAAAGAATTAATATAGATCGAAGGATGAAAAATCCAAGTGGATTTTGTATCATTCTCGAAGGATGAAAAACCCAAATGGATTTTGTATCATTCTAAAGTATGCCCTACAATATTTTTTTTTTCCTCTTTGTTATGCTAAATAATATAAACATACCCTATACATTCAAGAACTTCAAAATCACTGCCTTAATTTCTTATGCAACAAAATAGTACATTTACATTTTGGACCCATTAAAACCTTTATAGAGAGTTTACTATAGTTTCTACCAGATTCGTCCTTTAGGAAGGTCCTCGACAACGGTGCAACACCAACAGAGATAGCCAACCCAGATAGAACTCCGACGAAACAAGTGCATCACCAATGAATCCCAAGGGCTCATTATTCTTTGAACGACTTGATGGCATTTCAATGTCGTTTAACTCCATAACTTGGTATCTACTCCGCCCCACCATCACAAGGTCGTAATTGGCTTCTAATGACTGAATTGCATCCACCACTTGTGCATTGCTCTCTGCCACAACCTCCCTGCACACCACACACGCATTACTAATGTTCTTGACCTTGAACTCATCGTACAATGCATCGTCCATCAACATCTCCATCTCCATGGCCTCCTCCTGCTCCTTCTCCTTCTCCTTCTCCTTCTCTGCCTCCTTGCTTTTGCCCTTGTTTTTACCTTTGTTTGTGTGGTCTAGCTCACCCTGTTTCTTGATACGCAAGGAAACACGCAAAATAGTGAGACTCACTTCTACATGGCCAGACATGCGTTCAGCGTAAGCAAGGGCTTCACGGTCATCCTCTCCGCCGATGAAAATCACAGCAACATTGTAAGAAAAACTAGAAGTGCTCATTTGACGTGTGCCCCTATCGACAAGAATTCCAACAGTACACGGTGCATATGTTTGCAAGTTAGTATTGAAAGCACGTATTAATAAGGCAACACGGTTTCCATGAATATGTGTTTGGTTTTCATGGTAGGGAACGATGATGAGAGGGGTCAGTTTTTCTTGAGCGATCATACAAATGTTTTCATGCATGCTTTTGTAGGGGGCGATCATAGTGAAGGGTCTGACAATGACTGGACCATTGGAATTCCCGGAGTAGTTTTCAAAGGCAGTAAAAATGTGATCAGAGATAGGAGAATTGGTGCGCATAAAAATCTTTTTTTTCTTAGCAATGTAAGGGGCGAGGAGTGGAGCAGCGTTACCCCTGAGTTCCTCAAGGTGGATTACATAGACACAAATGGGGCTTATTTCAGTTGGGTTAGAGGCTTCGAGGAGGCTAATGATGCTGTTTACATTTTCTTCATTGTGGACACAAGTAATGACACGAAATTGAGATGTGCGTGGTGTGGTTTGGATTGTCAACGTGCATCTTCGCCTGTTATTTGGAGCGAGTCGTACTTGAGGCTTGTATAACCTTTCTGTTAATGGCGCTATAAATGCGGTAATAGCCAGCGAGGAGAGCATCATTACAACAAAAGTTTCCTCATCTAAAACCTGCAGCATTAGGAACACAAATTAGATGATGCACAGAGGAACCGTACAATAAAATTGAGAAAAATGTTAATACTACGTAATATAAAAGTTTGCAAACTAACATAATAATAAATACAAACAATGCTATTTTAATAATATATTAAAAAAATTTAAATGAAAATTTTCTTTTAAATTATACTGTACAATGTAAACTTATATTACAAGTATAATATAAATATATAAATGTAAAAAAATATATATCATTTACTTTTTTGAGATTTGTCACGCATAATTATGTAAATTTTATATAATAAAATTTGTAATATTTTTAATATATTTCAACGAAAGAAAATATGGTAAAATTTGAGACAAATCCATTTCATAATAATTCAAATTAAGGAATTAAATATTTTTATTTTAATAAGAAAAATGTTAAATTTACTATCAATTTCTTACGAAAGGCTTAAAAACTTACGTGACAAAGAATGTAATTGCTAAGTTATTTCAACAACAAAATAAATAAATATATGAATCACTTTTAAAAGTGATTCATAGAAATTTATATAACACTAATCATAGAAATTTCCATGACTAGTGTTATATCCGAATGTAAAATTGATATAATAATTAACTTTGTAATATGAAAAGGGTAAAAGCTTCTCCAAAAGAAAAAAAAAAAGAAAAAAAAAAAGAAAGAAGGGTAAAAGGAAAAGAAATAATAGACTCACCCCATACTTCTTCCATCGAAAATAAATGATAAACTCAATAATGCCCTTATTATTCATAATGAGGCCAAGCAAGAAAGCAGTTCTGGGTCTCAACTTGAATGATATTGAAGATACAAAAACTCCCAAAAACTTGGCAAAGTATCCCACAAAAATGATGCACGCTAATGCGACAGAAGTCTTCCAGTTACGCAAGGAACGCACATCTAATTCATAGCCAATACGGATAAAGAACAATGGCAGAAGAATCTCCGTGACAAAACATTCTGCCTTCTCTACTAAAATTGAACCAAGAGGTGGTCCACCCGGTATGATAAAGCCTAGAATGATAGGCCCGTAGGCAATGGAAGAGCCCACGAAGTCGGTGACAAATCCCATGAGTGAAGCTCCAAGTAGTATTAGTACAACATAGAACTCATCTATCGCTTGCCCTTGTGGTGTTTTCTTGATGATTGAAAGCAATGCAGGGCGTATTCCATAGATACAGATAAGTACAATTATGAATGTGGAAGCAAAAGCGGCAATTGCTTGCGTTGTGTTTCCTTGCTTAAAGCTTGCAACCGTTATCACGAAGAGCCATTGTAACAAATCACCCATTAGTGAGGAAGAAAGGGAAAGTTGGCCCAACTCAGAAGTTAGAAGGTTGAGTTCATCTAAGGCAAAAGCAACTACAGCGAAGAATGTTAAGGATAAAATAGAGGCAACAAAGAAAGGAATGAATTTTAATTGTAACGAAGGTGGAAGGTAATCATGATACGAGTAAAAGAGGCACATGAGAGTTATCCAAGGAAAAATGGTGCCTGCAAAACCAATGACCCAGGTGATCCTTCCGGCCCTGCAGACCAAGGTCTTGTAGTCTGTTTTCACTGAAACAATGAAGACAGTGTACATTACGCCTAATGTGGAAAATGTACTCAACAACCCCATCTCAATTGGTGGGAACAAAGCTTCCCTGAATTTCATGTTCAGCCCCATAACACTTGGTCCTAAAAGAATGCCACCCTGCACAAGTATCACATTAATTTTTCATTTAAACACATTTTTGGCAAACTATTGTTTACAATAAGGAACCAAAAAAATCTACAAATTATCTCTATTCGGCTCAAGAAAAAGGATTGTAACCTTAATTGTGAGTTTAATATATAGGAAAAGTTAACGTATACTATAAAAGTATTAGTTTAAAAAATATTTTTAAGAAAAAAAAAACAATTAACTTTTTTGAAAACTTTTTATATTTTTTATGAAAATTTTATCAATTTAAAAAAAAAAAAAAAAAAAAAAAAGTCTATTAACAAATACTTAAAGATATCTGTTAACTCGAAAAAAACAACTAACTCTTCAAACTCAACTTTTCTATTTCAATGGAAAGAAGATCTTCAAATTATCTACTAATTAAACCCCATGTAAAAAGAGTTGCGAAAGAAATGCTTTAACTTATTATGGTAGTCTGTAAAAATTGATCTCCTGCAAGAAGCATGACAGAGTAGCTAGAGAAAAACAAAAAGAATATGATCGTGCCTGACAGGGTAAATTTTCTTGAAGTGGATTTTTTGAGAAAGAAACAAATAGGTCTGTATTTTCCCTATTCACAAATCTTTTACACAACTCTCATGTATAAGGATGTGATTGTAAGGGGCTGCATCAACCTCGTGCAAAAAAATTGTGTAAGCAACATTTTTCCAAAAATTTATCTCGAAAAAGTAAACGAGAAAATCACATTACAAGCAATAGAATAATATAAATTGTGGAAAATAACAAGAATTTCAAAAGGAATGCATATATACCAGGACACTGCAGAGAATTTTGGATTGTCTAAAAGGCCTAAGAACCAAGTAAATAACTCGGGAAACCACAATGCCTGCTATAAGTTGGAGTATAAAAGTAGGAAAGATGCTGTCAAGGGGACTATATCCAGTAAAAATGCCTCTGGGCGAATCAAATTCGGGAGATCCACAAACAAATTTTGAATCAGCTTCCAGGGAGGGTTTCGGTAAGATCAAACTGGTGGCATTTATTGAGGACGTATGATCCATTCTGCTCACAATAATCAATATGACCAAATTGGTATGTATATGTGTGTGTTACTGATAAAAGTTTTTGAATCTCCGAGCCTAAAGATCCAACCCCTTAAGAAATTCAAGACTAACAAAGAAATGAGACATATTTAAGATTATTATTAGTTGTTGGAGATTTTCTGTTGAAGTTGTTCGACTATTATATACAAATTTAACTCATGTATACCAAAAAAGAAACAAAAGGGAAAACAAATCAAGTAAAATCACAAATTCGGTCTAAGCAAACCCAATTACTCGAAGGAGAACTATTAAAAGCTATAGGATAACCAAATATAACGGCAAAAATAACCAACAAAAAACCGGGGTTTAAACAAATTAACTCTATTGACCCAAAAATAACACTTAAAATCTTTAACACCACAACCGAAGAGAATAACAAAAAACCTTTAATCACAAAATCTCGGAGTTGGTTTTAAATCTCAACAGATTAGTCCCTTAATTGATACTAGCCTTGTCACACGATAAGGCTATTTTCTTATTTTGAGTTTAATGTAATTTTTCAATTTGAATTTATCTACTGTTAGTGGGGTTGCATAAGAATGAATTTTTAAGGGCTTGTTTGATAAGAGTATTTAAATATAGTTTTTTGTTTTGTAATCCATAAAATGGTGGGTCCCACACTTGAATTTATTGTTTGACTAATTTTTTCTAAATACAGTTTTCAAAAAACGTATCCTATTTTCCTAATTTAAAACAAAATTTTGAAAATGGCTAAGGAAGTATTTTCAGAATACAGAAAATGTTTTTAATGACATAGTTGTAAATAAATTGAAAACAGTGGACCTCACATATTTGTCCAAATTCTTTTATCTTTTAAATTAAGGAGCTTATCTTTATCACAAAAAGAATTCCCACACTTCATATTTGAAATTTATCATTAAAAAAAAATGATGAGGTCTATTCCCTTATCATTATCCACCAAAAAAAGTAATCTACAGATTCTACAAGTTACTTTTTGTAATTTTTTTAAAAAAATCTCAAAAATAGAAATGGTCTCCCAAACCATTATTTTTTGTTTTTAGTATTTTGAAAATTGTTGTTAGAAATGGGAGCCAACCACGTAAAATATAAAAATTATTAGCTGAAAACTAGTTTCAAATTCAATTTTTTGAAAATTGTTTTTATACTGTTTTGAAAACAAAAACAAAAATGCTCTTACCAATCAGGTCCTAAGAAACTAAAATCTAGGATTTGAAATGGAGTAAATTGCTGGATTTAGTGTGTGTTAGTTTTTAGGAAAAAAATGTATTAAATGTGCGTGAAATATATTTAAATAGAGAGTGTGCTAATTTTTAGGAAAAAAGTTTCTCTGCTAGTTTTTTTTGAATTTTGAATTTTTTTGACTTACAATTTTAACCCTAATTTTTATTTTTTAAGAATAAATATTATCTAATATTTAGATTAGGAGTATTTTTCACATTTTTTGAACTCATAACTAACTTTCTAAATCCTCTTAATATATAATGTCCATTTGAAAACAGCTTATTTAGCTGAAATTGAAATTTTTTCACTGAAAGTACTATAGATAAAACTAAAAGATAGCTAAAACAGTACAGTGAGACCCATGAATAGTATCAAAAAGTGTAGTAAGACATATGAAGAGTAATAAAAATAAATTAAATAATAAAAAAAATGATTTTTTAAGTCATGCCAAATGCACACATAGAGATAGAGATAATTGATAAGTCCCTTATTACTACTTTTATCAATGTTATTTTGGGGTTTTTACTTTTTTACTCAATTTAAAATAAAAAAAAAATTTCCCTCTACTCAACTTGAATTAGTCACTTTTTGGGTTTTTTACGTTTTTTTTTTTTAATTCCCTCTACTAAACTTGAATTAGTCACTTTTCTTATCAGTGTAACATACTAAAAATACCAACAAAATCAGGCACAAATATTTTGGTCTAAACATTAAAAAAAAAAAAAAAAAAAAAACTATTTTCATTTTACCCATTTTGATGTCGGTGGCTCACTATCTCAATTTCCACCGAGTCATCGCTGGCCGCTAGCTCCACATACTCGAGCATGCAAATTCCAATAGCCTGAACTCTCTTCTCCGATCTCTCACTTCTCTCTCTGAAGTGAACGGTGATAAGTGATAGATAAGCGTGAATGTGATGTGTTTTTTTTTTTTTTTTTTGATCGTGAATGTGATGTGTTAGAACCATGTTACACTTAAGGGTGAATGTTACTGTGTTAGGTGTACTGTGTTTAAGTGTGTTAAATACTTGGATTGCTGAAGTGGGCAGTTGGAACTGGGAAGCCATGGTTGTTGATTTGTTGAATACTAGTGTTGAATTGTTACTGTGAAAAACACGGTAATTTTTTTTTTTTTTTATTTTTTTTAGATAGGATTGTTGATTCGCTGTGCGGTGGCCAAGAATAATTAGTTGTTTGGGACTCAAAGTTAAAAGTTAAAAGTTTAGTTTAGTTTTTTTTTTTTTTTTTTTTTTGGGTATACCACTAATTAGACTTTTAGTTCAAAAAATATTAACATATAAAATAGATGAAACATATAACTTTTAATTACTTGTTAAATTAAGGGAAATCTAGATACAGTATTTGACATTTTTTCCAAAGAAAAAAAGAAAATAATTCAAATGGAATTATTTTGTGTCTTTTCTTTTATTGACCGGTTAAAATAATTTATTTAGAATAATGGAACAATTATTACAATTTTTACAAATGGATGTTTTAATTTTTAAAACACAAAAAATGTTATGAAAAATGCTAAAATTACTACAAATTTATTACAAAACGTTTACAAATTAATATGACAATGAATATGATTAATGTACTTCAACAACATAATAAATAAATGTCAAAATTATTATTATTAAAGTAATGCTACAGTCACAAATTATTTTACAACATTTTTACAAACTATTAATGCAGCCAACTTCTTATTGGTTTTCATCTAGACCTATCATTAACACCACTTATTCATTTACCAATAACCACTCACCACATCAGTAGTTTGTAAATTTTTTTGTAAAAAAGTTTATATCTTTAGCATTACTTTTATTTTAATTTGTGTGTAATTAGTGACATATTAATTTATAACAGCTATATAGTAAAATTTATATTATACGTACCTAGCTAGTATCACTTAAAAAGTAATTATGAAATAAATTTATTATATTGTTTACCAATCATATTCATATATTGTCATATCAATTTGTAAATATATTGTAGTACAATTAACAATGTCTTTAGCATTATGAGTACGTTGCTAAGTTAGTTTGTATGCATTTAGTGAAAAATAAGTAGCAATTTTTAGCATTTTCTTGTTAATATTTTGTTAATACTAAATACAAGCTAGTTTTCATAAAAACTAAAAATTATATATTTATTTATACTTTGCTAAGGTAAAATCCTAGTTTGGTTTCTACATGTAATTATAAATAAATAAAAGAAAAGGTTTTACTCCAAACATATTTGAAGCCTTAAACTCCAACCACCAATAAGAAAATAACATGTATCCTAAGGATGGAACCATGAATTTTTACTTAGGGCCCAAATTATATGGTACAAATAAATTAATCAAGAGAAATCATGCATGCATACACACACATCTAATGTCAGAGTTAGTCATACTTCATAAATGTTACATACAAAATTATTATTAACTTGTATCTAATATGCTACTTCATAGTGAAAATAATTTACAATAGAAACAATGAATTCTTTAAAATTATAAATGATCCAAAATCTTACAATAAAAAATGTCATTGAATATTTTTTAAGGGGGCCAATTCTTAGTTTTGTAGGCCAAATGTTTCAAAATTTTATTAAGCATATATACTGTAGGGACTGGGTTTGAGCACTCATACTGTTGAGTGAGCGGACTCAAGCCCAGCTAGCCCAATACAATGAATTTGTAGAGAGCGGGTTCAAGAACTAGGCCCTAGTGAGGGGTACAATGGCTAGGCATGGATGCATTCGGACTGAATAGCATGGGCGTGGATTCAAATGTGCAATGATGTTCCTCGGCCCTCCTCTTAGGAGCTTTAGGTTCTTATTATTTCCTCAGTGATTGGTTACAAAGATTTTTCTGTTGTTACAGGTTGTTGCAATGTTCTACACTTCTAATTTTTTCCTCCTGTTTTCTCGTCCCTCTTTCAAGAGGGATTCCTTACATTATATACCCCTTTTTAGTTGATCTTAGCCCTACATTTGTCGATAAATCAGGTCATTACTTGAGTGCTTGTCCCATCAGCCGCCTTCCCATTCTTTCTGTGGGCTGCAGCAATTAGGGCTACACTATTCATGGGTCATTTCCTCATTAATGCGGCCAGAACGTTAGTTGTGGGCATTTAATGTGGAGGTGACAGTTTATCTTAGACTTGCTCCTCCACCACGCCTCCACGGCTGACACGTTGTACTTGTTCCTTCTCTTTAGATGCTTGGGAAGGATGCTTTTGGTGGGTCATTACTTCCTCCTCCCATGGTCTTGGTTGGCCGAGGACAGGGTCGTCCTCGGCAAGGTTCCTGGGCAATTTGGACTTTCACACTTCGTCCTCAGGCGTTTCTTCATCCTCGGCATAGGCCTTGGGCTTGGTACGAAGTGGGCCGGGGTTACCAGATTCTCTATCCCCACAATAGCCCCTCAAAATCCTGCTGTCCGGGTCCTCGGGCGGAGAGGAGGATTTTGACATCCTCGGGCCGTCGTGATGGCTTGTCACGTCTTATCCTCCGTCAGTGCCAGAGTCTTTTCGCCTATCCAAGGCACGTTCTTGGCGCTTTGGTATATAGAGCGCGCCCTCATTTAATTCTGGCGGCTCTGTGCTCCCCATGTTCAACGGCGTGATGCCAATCCAACGGCTGGGCTTCTCCCAGCTTTATGAGCGGGGAAACTTGCACGGTTATCTTTAATTGGGGGTATAAATACCCGTTTGATCCGATTGGCCCCTTTACTTTTGCACTCAAGAGTTCTTGCGCACGTACATTGAATTCGGTCAAATCTCCAACTACACTCACGCCTTTTTCAGCATAAAAAGCCTGTCCGAGGAGCTTTTCCTCATTTCTGTAAGTTTTCTTCTCTCTCTCTAGCTCAAATTTCCTCTCTGAGTCCTTTCTTTCCTTCGCCCTTTCTTAAGTCTCTTAGCCGTTGTTAGGGATGGGGCTTTGAGGGCCAAAATAGAGGCTAAGTCTGCGAAGACAGAGGCCGAGAGTTCCAAAGAGCGAGCGGAGGGAGAGGCCTTTGCTGAGGGAGTGGCCGAGACTGAGGCTGCCCTCAAGGCTCAAGTCCCTGAGGTGTGCAGGCGCTACTGCTCCCAGACTTGGAATGAGGCCCTCAACCAAGCTGGGGTCAAGGCCTCGTCTGAGCTTAGGAGGGCCGAGAGAGTGTACTACCCCCTTGCTATTCGAAAGGCTGCCTCTACCACCTCTGAAGCCGACACTGCCCCTAAAGCGGCAGACGGGGACCAGGCCGATGCTGCCAAGGATCCCATTTCTACTGGTAGGCCTGCCGAGGAGGCTGAGCATCAAGGGATGCCAGAGGAAGGAGAAACCAGTAACTTGGAAGCGCCCCGGGATGTGGTGAAGCCCTCTGTTGGTCCTTAAGTCCCTCCTGCTGACTCCCAGGCTCTTCTTGTTGAGGGGGACCTTCCCAAAGTTGCCCCTCCAGCCAAGGAGACAGCTCTCATGGTGGTGCCTCTGCAGGCTGTTCCCCTAGGTTAGAGCTCCGAGGATACCTCTGGACAGCCTCCCAAGGGGGAAGAGAAGCTCAAATTGAAAAAATAGGCTGTCTTAGCTAGCTTCTATCTTATGTTTAGTTTTTAGTTTAGTTTTTTTTTTTTTTTTTTTGTCGTTTTTGTTCCTTTTTTCTTTTAAGCACTGTAATGCTACGCTTCAAGTTGAATGCATGAATCCTCTTTTTTACTTGGTGTTTGTTGTTATTGTGATGAGTTTTGCTACTTATATAACCTGGGTTTTAATTATTAGCTTCACAATCTCAGAAGCTCAGCATGTTTTTCATTCTAAATTGACAACCGAAAAATGTAAAGCCCATAGTGACAATTCCCACTTGGACTTTGGACGATAATTGAGCCACCTTAACACCACGTCCTATTTTTGCCAGATTGAGTACTGAGGGAATAACTCCACAATATTGGTTCTACATCACATGAATTGGTTACTGTAGACAGTAAAAAATGCTTAAGAAAGCCGTTAGTTGCTGATTATGCTAAGGGGTTAGGTTCAATGTGCCTCAGAATGCCTTAAGTGATGCTCATGGGCTTGTGTTTGTTTACGCCTTTGCTGAATGTGGCCAGTCTCCCCAGGGACCTGAGTCTGAGGGCCATACAAGACCCTGGTGCTGCCGAACCCTTAGGTTCTTCTCTGAGTAGCTAGTTTCCCCATAGGTTTGAGTCTGAGAACCGTACAAGGCCTTGGTTCTGTCTAACACTTAGATTCTCCTGTAAGTGACTAGTTTTCCCATAGGTTTGAGTCTGAGGACCATGCAAGACCTTGGTTCAATCTAGTACTCAGGTTTTTCTTGAAGTGGTTAGTTTCCCCATAGGCTTCAGTCCGAGGACCATGCAAGACCTTGGTTTAGTCTAGTACTTAGGTGGCCGCCAAAATACAGGATATATAATCATAATAGACATAAAACTTGAATAAAAAAGGGGATGCTTTCATTAATAATAATACATTCTCAGGTTATTTACATTCCACGGACGAGGTACAGGTTTTTCATCTAGGTCTTCTAAGTAGTATGCACCTATTCCCGCCACCGAGGTAATTCGATATGGCCCCTCCCAGTTGGGCCCCAGGTTCCCCTAGGAAGGGTTCTTGGCAGCCCCCACAACTTTCCTCAACACTAGGTCTCCCACTGCTAGTGGTCTTAGCTTCACATTGGCGTCATATCCCTGCTTGAGCTTTTGGTGGTAATAGGCCAGCTGGATCATTGCCCCTTCCCTTCGTTCATCAACCAGATCTAGGCTCCTCCCCAGTAGTTCATTATTACTGCCTGGAGTGAAAAAGCTCGTTCTCAGCGTTGGGGAGCTTACTTCTAGAAGGATGACAGCCTCAGCCCCGTAAGTCATGGCAAAAGGCGTCTCCCCCGTTGACCACCGTGGTGTAGTCCGGTATGTCCAAAGAACGTGTGGCAGCTCTTCTACCCATCTTTCCTTGGCGTCATCCAGTCTCTTCTTAAGCCCATTGACGATGACCTTGTTGACAGCCTCGGCCTGCCCATTTCCCTAAGGATAAGCTGAAGTTGAATACCTGTTTGTGATCCCAAGCTCACAACAGTACCTTTTGAAGGCCTTGCTGTCAAATTGGAGTCCGTTATCCGAAATGAGGGTATGAGGGACCCCAAATCTCGTGACAATGTTTCTCCAAAGGAATTTCTTAGCGTCCACATCCCTGATGTTGGCCAACGGCTCAGCTTCGACCCATTTGGTGAAGTAATCTGTGGCAACCAACAGATATCTCTTATTCCCCGGTGCCTTGGGGAAAGGGCCTACAATATCCAAGCCCCATTGGGCGAACGGCCATGGGCTGGACAAAGGGTTGAGGACCCCTCTAGGCTGATGAATATTTGGGGCGAACCTTTGGCATTGGTCACACTTCTTAACATACTCCAGGGCCTCCTTCTGCATCCCCGACACCAATATCCTTGTGTGACGGCCCGGTGAGATAGGGATCTTCCTCCTGTGTGGCACCCACAGATCCCTTCGTGCAGCTCTTCGAGTAGTAACTCTGATGCCTCGGGGTGAATACACAGTAGGTATGGTCCAGAGTAGGAGCGCCTATACAACTTGTGGTCCTCGGACAACCAAAACCGAGAAGTTTTCCTTCGTATTTTTTCAGCCTCTGACTTCTCCTCGGGCAGACCATCGTCTTTGAGAAACTTCACTATGGGGTCCATCCAACTGGGACCCATCCCAACTTGATGGATGTGGACCGTGCCCTTTGCCACCTCATTTGCTCTCTCCAGATGCTCTACAAGAATGATTCGAGGCAAATCCCTTGCCGAGGAGGTGGCAAGTGTGGCCAATGAATCGGCATGGGTGTTTCCACTCCTGGAGACATGTGACAAGCTGAAAAGATCGAAATCTGACTGCAAGCGCTTGACTTGGCATAGGTAATCTTGCATCATCGAATCTCTGGCTTCCAGTTCTTCTTTTACCTGGCCCACCACCAATCTCGAATCCGAGAACATCTCCACTGCTTTTCCTCCCATTTTCTGCACCATAACCATCCCTTGTAACAGTGCTTTGTACTTGGCTTCATTGTTCGTGGCCGAGAACCTGAGCCTCAGGGATTTTTCTATGACAAAATCCTCAGGGGATACTAAGACCAGCCCCACTCCAGACCCCCTCTGATTTGCCGCGCCATCAACGTATACCCTCCAACATGGTAGCCCCGAGATGGAGATTGCCCCAACTGATTTTCCGTCCATGCTTATCTTCTCGGGTGGCATTTCTACTGGTGGTTCAGCGAATTCGGCCACCAAATCAACCAGGACCTGGCCTTTTATGGAGGTCCGAGGCATGTATTTGATGTCAAAAGCCCTCAGAATTGTGTTCCACTTCGCGATCCTTCCTGTGTAATCAGCCGTCCGAAGTACAAACTTCAAGGGTAATTGGGTTAGGACAACCATTGTATGAGCCTGGAAATAGTGGGGGAGTTTTCGTGTAGCGTGGGCCACAGCTAGTATGGCTTTCTCTAAGGGTAGGTACTTGACCTCAGCTTCATGTAGTGACTTGCTAACGTAATAAACTGGTTTTTGAACGCCATTGTCATCCTGAATCAGTACCAGGCTCACAGCGTGAAATGCCACAGCAATATATGCGTATAGGACCTCGTCGGCCTCAGGATTAGACATGATGGGTGGTCGGGATAGGTACTCCTTAAGTTACTGGAAGGCCGTGACACAATCCTCGGACCACTCAAATCCCTTCCACTTGTTGATCAGGAGATAGAAGGCCCTGCACCTGTCAGCCGACCTGGAAATGAATCGATTAAGGGCCGCGATCATTCCAGTAAGCTTTTGGACCTCCTTGGGGTTTTGCAGAGGTTTTAGATTATGAATAGCCTTAATTTGGTCAGGGTCAACCTCGATTCCTCTGTGGGTAATAATATATCCTAAAAACTTGCCAGATCCCACGCCAAACGAGCATTTGGAAGCATTCAGGCGCAGCTTGTGCTTCCTCAAGACATCAAAGGTGCAGCCGAGGTCCCCTAAATGTTCAGATACTGCTTTACTTTTTACCACCATATCATCAACACAGACGACGCCAATTGTAGGATCTGGGTTTGAGCACTCCTACTGTTGAGTGAGCGGACTCAAGCCCAGCTAGCTCAATACAATGAATTTGTAGAGAGCGGGTTCAAGAACTAGGCCCTAGTGAGGGATACAACGGCTAGGCATGGATGCATGCGGACTGAATAGCATGGGCGTGGATTCAAATGTGCAATGATGTTCCTCGGCCCTCATCTTGGGAGCTTTAGGTTCTTATTATTTCCTCAGTGATTGGTTACAAAGATTTTTCTGTTGTTACAGGTTGTTGTAGTGTTCTACACTTCTAATTTTTTCCTCCTGTTTTCCCGTCCCTCTTTCAAGAGGGATTCCTTACATTATATACCCCCTTTTAGTTGATTTTAGCTCTACATTTGTCGATAAAGCAGGTCATTACTTGAGTGTTTGTCCCATCAGCCGCCTTCCCATTCTTTCTGTGGGCTGCAGCAACCAGGGCTGCACTGTTCAGAGGTCATTTCCTTATTAATGCGGCCAGAACGTTAGTTGTGGACATTTAATGTGGAGGTGACAGTTTATCTTAAACTTGCTCCTCCACCACGTCTCCACGGCTGACACGTTGTACTTGTTCCTTCTCTTTAGATGCTCGGGAAGGATGCTTTTGGTGGGCCATTACTTCCTCCTCTCATGGTCTCGGTTGGCCGAGGACAGGGTCGTCCTCGGCAAGGTTCCTGGGCAATTTGGACTTTCACACTTCGTCCTCGGGCGTTTCTTCATCCTCGGCATGGGCCTTGGGCTTGGTACGAAGTGGGCCGGAGTTACCAGATTCTCTGTCCCCATATATACTACATATATTTTTTAAAAAGTGAGACTGAAAAAATTGAACAAAGATGAGAGTCTTTTAAAATTGAGTGGTTCGTGGCTAGAAAGTATACTACTCGGTACTGGAAAATGGAAATTACTAGCAAGTTGAATGAAGAAGTAGCTAGTAAAAAATATATATAAAAAATAAAAAGGAAGAAGTGTTGATTTGCCAATGGTAGAGCAATTTGAGGCTTTGAAAGGCACCTAGACCGGTGGGGCCATGCCGTGTGATGTGTTATTAGGTCCCAAGCTTTTACCTACAATAAAATGTTTTGTAAAATTTTTGTACCTCCTGTTATATATATAGTTTTGTCCCCATGTAACCTCAATATATATGACTCATTTAGTCGTGTATATTGCATATCACAATAACATATATAATCTTGTTTTTAGTATTATTAAACCCAAAATTCTAAACATAGTTGTAGCTAAATTTTGTAGTAATAATAATAATAATAATAATAAGATCAAAGAATTAATAAAGATCAAAGGATAAAAAAATCAAACAAAATTTGTATCGTTTAAGAATGTATCCTAGGGTACATTATCTTGAACGATACAAATTTTGTTTAGGCCTATACGTTCAAAAACCTCAAACTCACTCCCTTAATTTTATATTATGCACAACAACAAACTTTATTTACATTTCGAACACATAAAAATCTTAACTATAGAGATCAATTTAATTACTATTTATGATTATCATCATTATGCTATTATCAAACTTTGTAGATCAAATGATTGATACCTCCTTATGTTTTTAACAAAAATATATCAAATCTTTCATTCTCATTGTAACTATCAAATTATCAACAAATTAAAAAAAAAAAAAAAGGTATTTTCATCGTTGATTATCAAAAGGAAAAGAAGGAAAAAAAAAAAGGTTAGTTTACTACTTATGAACTGGTCGTCCACAACGGTGCAACACCAACAAAGACAGCCAACCCTCAAACAACTCCGAGGAAACAAGTGCATCACCAATCCTTCCCAAGTGCTCAGTATTCTTTGAATTCAGTGGTGGCATTTCAATGTCGTTTAGCTCCATAGCTTGGTGTCTGCTCCTCCCCACCATTACAAGGTCGTAATTGCTCTCCAATGATTGAATTGCATCCATAACTTGTGCACTGCAATCCGCCACAACCTCCCTACACACCACACATGCATTACCCATGTTCTTGATCTTGAACTCATCGTACAAAGCCTCGTCCATCAGCTTCTCCATCATCTCCTCCTCCTCCTCCTCCTCCTCCTCTTTGCTTTTGCCCTTACATTTGCACTTGTGTTTACAGTTATCTCTACCCTTGTATTTGTTTGTGCTGTCAAACTCACCCCCTTTCTTGCAATGCAAGGTAATACGCAAAACACAGAGACTCACTTCTGCATGCCCAGACATGCGTGCCGCAAGAGCAAGGGCTTCACGGTCATCCTCTCCACCGATGAAAATCACCGCAACATTGTAAGAAAAATGACTGGAGTTCATGCGACGTGTGCCCCTATCAACAAGCATTCCCACGGTACATGGTGCATATCTTTGTAACTTAGCATTGAAACCGCGAATGGATGTGGCAACAAGGCTTCCTTCGATATGTTTTTGGTTTTCATGGTAAGGAATGATGATGAGAGGGGTTAGTTTTTCTAGAGCTAACCTACAAATATTTTCATGCATGCCTATGTAGGGGGCGATCATAGTGAAAGCTTGGACAATGACTGGACCATTGGAATTCCTGGAATAGTTTTCAAAGGCACGCAAAATGTGATTAGAGCTAGGAGAGTTGCTGAGCTTAAAAATCCTTTTTTGCTTAGAATTGAAAGGGATGAGTGCTGGAGCAGAACTGCCCTTGAGGTCCACTAGGTGGATTACATAGGCACAAATGGGGCTTATTTCAGTTGGGTTTGATGCTTCCAGGAGACTAATGATGCTTTGGACATTTTCTTCATTGTGGAGACATGTAATCACACGAAATTCAGATGCGCGAGGTGTGGTTTGGATTGTCTTCAACCGTATTTGCTTGTGAGATGATGAAGCCAGTCTTACCCTTGGCTTGTATAGCATGCCTGTGAATGGAGCTATAATTGCAGTCATAGCCAGCGAGGAGAATATCAATACAGCAAAAGTTTGCTCATCTATATACTGCAACATTAGGAACACAAGTTAGGTAATGCACAATAAAAAATGAGCTAAACTTCATCTTAATCAAAAGCCCGAGAGAGGTATGCACAATAATAATAATAATAATAATAAAGGTAGGGAAATACTCAAGTTAATTATCACAAATCCTTATTACAAAATTTATGATAATGACTCAACATAATATAAAAAAATCTCTTATTTACCTTTTTTGTGATTTGTTATACAAATACTTTGTAAGTTTAATGTAGTGAATGTGTAATATACCTAGCATTATTCTAAAATAGTGAGTTCTAGTTAGTTTAATTGATAAAGTTTCTTATCGTCAAATAAGAAATTTGATGTTTAAACTCCAACTACATTAAAAACCAATTGGTATATTGGTCTAATAATAAATAACATTTATTATGGAGCAAATATCATAGTTAAAATTTTATCATATTTAATATTTTAAAAAAAACATTACTTTAAAAAAGAAAATGTAGTAAAATTTAACACCGGTCTATTTCATACATAACTTTTTAAAAATAAAATTTGACTCAATGAATTGACTATTTCTATTTCAATATGAAAAATGTTAAATGTTAAATCAACTACCAATTTACCAAAAAAGGCTTACACAAATTGACAAGGCAATTAATATAATTGATGTTATTTCAACAATATAATAAATAAATGTATGAATTATGTTCCAGTGATTAGTGTAATAACGATTTGTTAATTGTAAAATTATGTAATAATTTTGTAATAATATTAACATCATTTGTTTTTCAATTATAAAGATTCATTATATATATAGAGATTAAAGAAATAAAGAGTCACCTTAATCCTCTTCCATCGAAAATAAATGACAATCTCAATGATGCCCTTGTTATTCATAATGAGGCCAAGCAAGAAAGCAGTTCTGGGCCTCAACTTGAATGATAGTGAAGCCAGAAAAACTCCAAAAAACTTGGCAAAGTAACCAGCAAATAGGATGGCCATAAATGTGAAAGCGGTCCTCAAGTCACCCATGGCACGCACATCTAATTCATAGCCAACGCGGACAAAGAACAACGGCAGAAGAAACTCTGAGATAAAACACTCTCCCTTCTCTACTAAAATTGAACCAAGAGGTGGTCCATCCGGTACGATAAAGCCTAGAATGATAGGCCCGTAGAGAATGGAACTGCCCAAGAAGTCAGTGGTAAATCCCATGAATAAAGCTCCAAGTAGTATTAGTACAACATAGGTTTCATCTATCAATTTCCCTTCTGGTGTTTTCTTGATGATTGAAACTAATGCCGGGCGTATTCCATAGATGGAGATAAGTACCAAAATGAATGTGGAAACAAATGCCTCAATTGCTTGCTCCAAGTTTGCTTGCTTAAAGATTGCAACTAGTAACACGAAAAACCATTGCATCAAATCGCTAACTATTGTTGCAGACAAGGAAAGTTGGCCCAATTCCGAAGTTAGAATATTGAGTTCATCTAAGGAATAAGCAACTACAGGGAAGAATGTTAAGGATACAAATGAGGCAACAAAGAAAGGAACGATTTTTATTTGTAACGCAGGTGGAAGGTAATCGATATACATGTAAAAGAGGGATAAGAGAGTGATCCAAGGAAAAATGGTGCCTGAAAAACCAATCACCCATGAGTTCCTTCCGGCCCTGGTGATCAAGCTCTTGTAATCTACTTTCACTGAAACAAAGAAGAGAGCAAACATTGCACCTAATGTAGAAAATGAATTGAACACCCCCATCTCAGTTGGTGGGAACATTTTTTCCCTGAATTTCATGTTCTCCCCGAAAAAACTTGGTCCTAAAAGAATGCCACCCTGTTAAGAAGATAAACAAAGCAGATGTATCACATTATTTTTTCACTTGAACACAGTTTAAGCAAACTAGTACTATTTACAATAAGGGGCCAAAAAAAAAGGAACAAATTAAGCTCATTATCCTCAAGAAACTCGAATCATATATTCATATTAAGGATTGTCATATGTAAGAATGAATCATATTAATCATCGGGAAAAGGAATGTAATCTTAATTGTGACTTTACTAAATGTATACATACATCTTCAAACTCAAGTTTCTCTTGCAACGGTAAGAAGATCTTTTAATTCTCTATTAAACCCCATACAAAAAGAGTTGCGAAGGAAATGCTTTAACTTATTACGGTAGTCTGTAAAAAAACAAAAAATTGATCTCCTGCAAGAAGCATGACGCGTACAGCGGAGCTAGACCAAAAGCAAGAAGAATATGACAAGTGCATGAAAGGACAAATAGTTTAATTGCCATTTTCACAAATCTTGTGCACAACTTTCATGCGCATAAGGATGTGATTGTAAGGGGCTGCATCAACCTCGTGGAAATAGATTGTGTAAGCAACTAGAATTTCAAGAAGCATGCATGCAGACATACCAGGACACTGCAGAGAAATTTGGATTGTCTCATAGGCCTAAGAATCATGTAAACAACCCGGGACACAAAAGTCCCCGCGATAGCTTGGAGTATGAAAACAGGAAAGATGCAATTTAGGGGATTATCTCCAGACCAAATGCCTCTGGACGTAACAGGTAAGGGAGATCCACAAATGAAGTAATCATCAGCTCCCCAGGTTTTCCTTATGATCACACTGCTCATATTTCTTGGGTCCATTTGATTCATTCTGCTCACGTTAATCAATATGAGCAAAATGGATATATGTGTGCTACCAGGAAAGTTACTGAATCTCTTAGCCTAATGATCCAACCACTTTAGTTCTTGGCATTTTTTATTCAAGATTAATAAGGAAAGTACAAAGAAGATGACAGAGGTTTCATATTTTACTAGTTCTTGGCAGTTTTGACGGTTTGTATAGCCAGTAAGCCATGCTGTTGAAGTTGTTGACAGAACATTGAGTTGTTAAGAGACAAAAACAGCAGATCTAGAATTCCATCTAGGTATGTCTCTTACACTCACCTTGAATTGATCTATTGACTGTTTAGAAGTAAAACTGAAATTTAAACTGCTGAATCTATATATATTCCACATGGCTATGGCCAAATCATGATATAGTTGAGCCGCCATGGCAATGTGTAGTTACCAACTCAGTAATTAATTTTGAGGTAAGGAAGGGTCTTGTTGGAAAAGATTATTTCTAATTGTGGAAAATCTAATTCGGAAGGGATAACCAATTTTATTTTCTTCTCTTAATCCAAGATCACTTATTATTTTAGTCATAAAGTTTAGAACTTTAAATTAGAAATGTTATAATTCTTATTATTTATTTGGCTAAAATGCAAATTGCATACTCTAAGTTTAATTGAAATTCATTTCAGTTCTCTAATTTTATTTCATTCAATTGAGTTTTTTAAATTTCAAATTTATTCAATTCAAGCATTTTGTCCAATTCTGATAAAAAAATTATCCTTAAGTATGCAATTAAATAAAAAAATTTTAATTATCACATAAAAAATCAATAAAATATTTTTATTAATTTTATAGATTTTTTTTCATGGGAAAATAGTATCAATTTTTTTCATTAAATTTTTTTTTATTAATTTTTTTTTTACAGCTTTTTATGTTTCTTCTGAAAATAGTATCAATACATTCTTAAAATGATCAATTAACAAAAGCTTTAAAAGTACTTATTAAAATTTTGATTTAAAACTTTTTTTTTGAGTTAAAAAATTTAATTTATAATCAAACTGTAAATGATGTGTTAAAGAACACATAAAAAAGATTCTGCACCCAAAAAAAAAAAAAAAAAATGGTTTAAAAAGAAACCGCAAGGGGCTAATTGAAAAATTAAAAGACATAGATCACTTCTAACAGTTGCAGACCGAGACAAATAGTAACCATAAGTAGGTACTACAAGGTCCGGAAAACTCAAGCATGTAAATCCAAAATGAGTCTCTAACTTCTAGAAAATGGTTTGACCTGGCCTTTATTGGAAAGGTACATGATATCCCATTTTGGGCACGACATTTCTCCAAGCTAAGTTTAGAGAAAATTTGTTCCAACCAATTACCTATTTTTTCGTTTACCAGACCAAAAAAAAAAAAAACCATATGTGTATTTAATTGGGAGCACATCATCTTCAATATTGTAATATGCCATTCTTGTTATTTAACTTAATTGTTCCGAGTGATGATTAGCTTTTCTTTCAGTAGTTGGTTTTTTGAAGTTGTAATCTAGTTTCTTTCTTTTGTTTTCTTTTATTTCTTTGTTGACGATGTAATCGAGCTACGCTAGCATATGCTAGTGTTGCAAAAGAGAAAATTGGAAGTCATATGTCCTTCTTTCTCTTCCCCATTGTATATATTGTTTCTTACTTAATAAAAACTATCGTTTCTGCTCAAAAAAAAAAAAACTTAATTGTTCAAATCAAAAGTAATCGCGTCAATTAAAAGTTAAAACCCCATCTTTTCTTAAACATTATATCATCTTCTCAAAAGAAAACTACCAAGGTATTGAGATTTTTTATTCAATTCCCTTCTTTTCTTACAGGTTCTCCCTCACACTTTTGAAAATATAAAAATTAAGATAAATTAGAATAAAAATAGATCCAACATTTCCACTAACTACGTTCTTCTGGTAACATATAGTTACTTTCCGGTAACAAATAGTTACTTAAATCTACATGTTTCTCCATCCTTATTATATTTTCTCTTTTTTCTTCCATATTTAAAAAAAAAAAAAACAAATCCAATCGGGCACAAGCAAATAGAAGAAAAAAATTATTAACCATTAGGAAAAAAAAGAAAAAAAAAGAGAGCTAACCCAAATCACTATGAATAAAAATTATTAACCTTTAGAAAAAAAAAAAAAAAAATCCCTGAGCTCACGCGAGAATGCGCTCTAGTATTCAATATTGTAATATGCAATTCTTGCTAAACTTAATTGTTCAAATAAAAATTAACCACATCACTTATATAATCTGACAGGGCGACCAAATAGCAACCCAAACTACACAATCCATTCGCCTTCAATAGTTCAATGGCTTCCCTTTTATACCCTATTTTATTTATAAAAAAAAAAAAAATTATTCAATAGTTAGAATGGAATTATGGGAGATAAGGATTTAAGTTTTTTTTTTTTCTATCTATAAAATTATTCAATAGTTACCATGGAATAAAGAAATTTAAACTTAGAATATCTTTCGTCTTATACCTAAGAGCACTCACAGCAGTGGTGCTATATTGGTATATTGCTATATTTTAACTCCTCAAACACCAAAATCATGCTTCAACAGTGGAGCTAAACTTATATTTTTTAGCTCCATTGCTATAGTGCACATCTATCTATAGACGTGCACTGTTCATGAGAGCTAAAAAAAAAAAAAGATTTATTCTACCTGGTGGATTAAAATAATAAAAAGTTCTCTCTCTCTCAGTCACTCTGTGCGTCTCTCTCTCTCTCAGTCACTCTCACCTCTCTTTCAGTCACTCTCACCTCTCTGTCTCAACGTCTCCGACCCACGCCTCCGCCGGCCTCAACGTCACCGACCCAAGTCGACCCACTCTGTCTCAACGTCTTCGACCCACGCCTCTGCCGACCTCAACGTCACGGGCCCAAACCGACCCACTCTGTCTCAACGTCTCCGACCCACGCCTCCGCTGGCCTCAACGTCACCGGCCCAAGCCGACCCAAGCCTCAAGCCGCCGATCCACGACTCCAACCCACGCCTCTGCCCAGTCCTCCATCCCAATGCTTACCCAATGCCGATCAGACCCATCCACCTCAGACCCACTTCTCTTCCGCCGATCAAACCCACGCCGACACTGTCCTCCCCAAGCCGCAAGCCACCGCTGCCACCCATCTCTTTATTCTCTTTGCTGTGATTGAGTTTTTGTTTTTATTTTTTATTTTTTATTATATATATATGGGTTTGGTGGCTGTGGTGGCGGTGGTTGATTTTGGCTATGGTGGTGGTGGTGGTGGATGATTTTGACAGTGGGTTTGTGGATTTTGGTTGTGGTGATGGTGGATGATTTTGGCTTTGGCAGTGGGTTTTGTGTATTTTGGCTATGAGTTTTGTGGCTTATGGTTGTGGTTGTGGCAGTGGCAGTGGGTTGTGGTTGTGGTTGTAATGGTTGGTGGTTTGTGGTGACTGGTGGTAATGGGGTTGTGATTGTGGTTGTGGTTTTTTTTTTTTTTTTTTTTTTATTATTTATTTTTATTTATTTTTTTATGTTGTGTTGTGGTTGCCAAAATAGAGTGGTGGTTGTGGCCGGTGGTGGTGGTGGTGATGGTTGTGGGTGTGGTTGTGGTTGTGGCTGTGGCTGATGGTAGAGGTGGTTGTGGTTGGTACTGTGGATGTTTTTTGGGTAATGAGATATATTATTTTATTGTAGGAAATATATTATTTTATTATGATATTTATATTATTTTATTGTGTTAAAAGCTAAAATAGATTTACTGCTGCAGCATGTGTGTAGATAAAATAGATAAAGTAACTTTTTATGTAATTAAAAAGTTAAATTTTTAGTTTTACTGTTGTGGATGCTCTAAATTGGTTAAAGGTGGGCATTAAAAAAAAAAGGTTAAAGGTTTCTTTAATACTTTCAAACTTGTCCTATTAAATAAGAATTGACTAACATATATTAATGGGTCATGCTAACGAGTGTCCTTAACGAGTAACGAGTATATATATATATATATATTTCTGACACTCGCGCAACGTTTTTTCAGACACAAGAAAGCACAAAATATGTTCTCACAGGGTTTTGACACGAGAAAATATTTCTGACAACACGGGGCTCACATATGCAGAGTCAGAATAGATAGGATACACCTTTAACGAGTGTGAGTGTATATAGATATATATATATAAACACGCGAGCGCGCAACGTTTTTTCAGACACAATAAAGCACAAAATATGTTCTCACAGGGTTTTGACACGAGAAGATATTGCTGACAACACGTGGCTCACATATGCAGAGTCAGAATAGATAGGATAGGGACTAATTTTTTTTTTTTTTTGATAGGAAGGATAGGGACTAATTTAGTTGATGAGGAAGAGGGAACATTAAAGGGCAGGATCCTCGGGGTAAAGGAGTGGGGACTTGAGAAGGACATGTTTTGCGTAGGTATGATCTACACGTGTTACTTCTATGTGCCATTTGAATGGATAAATAAATACTCCCAACTTTACCACTAATTTGGGATGTCACACTCACACAACATAAATGATTGGTTGGGACTTGGGAGACTAGGGGAAAAAATAAACATTCTTTCACAATTGATTAAGGTAATATATTATTTTTGGTGCAATAATTTTCTTTTTTTTATAGACTATATAGGTTAATTAATGACATCCTTCTTTCTCAAAAAAAAAAAAAAAATGACATCCTTATTACTGTACAGTGTACACCACTCATACTATATCATCCTTATTATTGTAATTTTTTTTATCACTAGTCTTATTGAGAAGAAATTAAGTTAGGTTAATTGTGTCCTTATGGAATCATAAAAAAAGAAAAGAAAAATAAAAATGAAAGCAAACACATATTATTATTTTATTATAATTGATAAAACTACATTTATATTAGTATGCGAAGTAATGCTATTGTACGGGGGTTGGTCCCAGGGTCATTGGGCCTTGGGCCCTGAACTAGAGATACGACACCTAACCCCCTCCCCATTGGGCTTAATAGCTTGATCCAGACACCCCCTTGAGACTCCCCGTAAGCCTAATGAACATAACAGGATCGGTTAACCCTGAATGCCAAAGGCGAAGCACTCCTGATCAAACTTATCTTGGCCAGGCGTATGGTTGCACGGCGGAATGATAAGGCTTCCCGATATTGCCTTAGGAAATATTGCTGCCGAGTGGGCTTTTTGGAGGTGGGAATCAGTTCCAATGCCACTACCACCTCACCCACCTAAACACCCACCTAAAGACGATGGAATTGGACCATCATTCGCACTAATAGAGGGAAGTAATCATAACACCCCCACTTATCTAAAGCTATAAATAAGGGGGTTAGGGGAGAAAAAGGGGTTGGCAATTCTGAGAAGAATACTAAGAGAAGAGAGCAAATACTCAGAGGGAACAAAGGAGCGATCCTGTGAGGGGGAGAGATAAAGGCGTGAGGAAATAGAAGTGTATTTGGGTCTGCCGAGCATAGGGCTACCCACAGTAGGAAACATAAAAGCCCACAAAACAAATAGATTGTGAGCCCAAATAGAGGTTAAGCCCAACAGCCAAATATTTTGGGTACGCACAGTTATAATTAAAAACTATTCTACAACATTTTTACAAATTATTGTTGTGGCTAATTTTTTACTGGTTCTCATCTGGACCCATCAATAATATCACTTTTTTATTTACCAATAATCACTCATCACATTAGATTTCACACATAATGTGAAAGTAAAAACACAAAAAATGGGATAAGTAGACAAACATATTGCCTTTTTTGCAACCAAAAAGAAGGCTTTCCATAAAGAGTGAACATATTATAGTTTTAAATTCTTTCTCTTTTTGGAGAGTAGTTGAGCTTGTTCATAAAGGAGCTAATTTTCTGGCTCATTCTTTGAAACGTTGGGCCTCTCTTGTTGTATTCAAATAGGAAGACTTCTGGACTGTTTGGAAGTTTAGAGAGGGAGGAGAGTAGAGGGGAATGGTTATCCTCTACCTTGTTTGGATGTTTTTAAAATTAGTAAGGGGGAAGGGAGTAATTAGCCATTCCTTTTGTTTGGATGTTTTAAAAATTAGGATGGAAATGAGAGGAAATTGTTTAAATAGACAAATTTACCCCTATTTAAAAATATAATAATCCAACAATCCACACATCAACGTGTATTTCATGCAAAAAAGTATTGCTCGTACTATAGCATAAGACAATGGGTTATGAGCATCCGCACTGGGCATGCTAAATGTCATATGTAGAGCAATTTTACCATTTTCACACAAAAACCATGCTTTATCCGAAATTGTAAAACTCAACTATTGCAATTTTTTTTGCAATAGTGCTACAGTGCAATTCTACCTTTAGAATTGCACTGTAGCACAATTCTAAAACAAAATAATATTTTTTTATTCACATATCTGACTCTTTCTCTCACCGTGGTGTCTCTTCTCTGTTTCTCATCTCCTTTCTCTCTCCACAACGGCCTCTCTCTCTCATCACATCTCTCTCTCACGATGGGCTATTCTGGCGTGGGTCATGGGTCCGGCGTGGAGGTGAGACTGGGGAAGTAGATATGGGTGTGGTATGGTGGCGATTTCTGGGTTTTTTGGGTCCATTTTCTGGGTATTTTTGGGTCCAAATCAGCGTGGTATGATCGGCGGCGTGTTTAAGTTTTTTCCGGTGTGGTTTCCTCTCAACAAGTGCAGGCAAGCTGAGTTGTACCTCCCATGGAAGTGCGAGACTGAGCGCCACATTTATGAGAAGTGCGAGTACGAGCTCGTCATGGAGAGAATGAAGTTTTGGGTTTTATTGAAGTCGAGTTGTGAAATTTAGGATTTTTTGTTTGTGGGTTTTGTTGATTGATGCGTTTTTGGTTGATCTATGAAGTTTTGGGTGTTTGAGTTGATGGGTTATTGTTGGATTTTGTTTTATTGATGCATTTTATTCTTGAACCTATTCAATGGTCTTAAGAAAAAATTATCTTTTGATTCTTCTCCAATTCATGGTTCAGCCGACAATCTCTTTGTTTTGAATCAATTTTGAATAATTGGTGTGTGTGATTTTGTCTCTGTGTGTTGTTGTAGATTCGGCATTGAGAGAGAGGCTGAATAAGATTATGGTTTCGAACTATTTCACCACCTCGTGGGAAATGAAGGCTCCGGTGGAAGTTGCAAATGGAAGAGAGCTAAAAATTAGAGAAAGGAGAGAGATGGGAGAGAATAGATATGATTTTGGGATATATTATTTTATTGTGTAAAAATATTATTTTAATGAGTAGAATGGGAAAATAAAAGTTGGGATGCTAGGAGTATTGTAAAATTGTATTGTATAATTGATAAAGTGGCTTTTTGGGATGGTAAAATGGGATAGAGTAGCATGAATGCTCTAATAAATGTGACAGAGCTTTCAAACCTTGCAAATTTGACCAAACAAATAAACAAATATATATATATATATATATATATATATATTAGAAAGCAAACACAAAAAGAAAAGCTCTTTCACCTGGGGCATTTCTGCAGAACCTGAAACCACCGGAGGAACTGTCGCCTCAGTCGCCGGAGCCTACAGATTAGGTGGCAAGACAGTCACCAGAGCTGGAGAATGAGTGTGAGAGACCGCGCCTCCGGCCCGTTTTAGAAAGTTGGGCCAAACCCACGTGAATGGGTGGAGTCGTGTTATTGCCTCTCAAAATGGAGGTTCGACTGATTATATTTTTCCCTTTAGATTAAAGGTTTTACAATGGAGTCGCCACTTATTTAATTGTTGGAAAAATAAGAAAACCATAGTTGAAAAATTCCTCATTTTATTAATTTGAAATTTGAATTTACATTGATCATAGGAAAACTACATGGCTTTGGTCCTAGATACAATCTAAGATAAAGTACATGGCTTTGTTTCCTAGTTACAATCTAGAAATTGAAAATTACAAGGATAAGCATTTGATCTACTAACCCTTGATCTAAGTTCGGAGGCTATGTTACAAGGTGGGAAGGTGTTAGGCACCCACCTTGCCCGGTGAAACCGGTCTTCTAGACTATGGTGGCCAACAATCATATCATATCATCCAATATGTCAATCAATTTACATGTTGAATTTGATGTGTGTGCATGTGATAAACCCTAATTCAATTTATTAAACACTTTATTTGGATTGAAAAATAAAATTCTAGTGAATGTGTGTGGATGGTGATAACCTAGATTCAAGAATTTGAAAGAATTATGAAAGAAACATGTTTTTCATATTTTTGATATGGATTTAAGATTAAAACTAGTGTTTATGCATGAACATGTGATGAACAACCAAGAACATGTGAAGAACACATAAGAAAAATTAAGAACATTCAAACATATTCAAGAGAATTTAAATAGTTACTATCATGCTTTAATCTTAAACTCTTATCATGGCAACACAAAAAACAAGTTAGGGAAAGGGATTATACCTTCATGCAAGATCCATATGGCGGAGGAGGAGACTCTTGAAAGAGGTCCTAGGGTGGAGGAAAAGAAGAAGAACTAGGAGAGGGAGAGTAAGTCTCACTCAATACCTTGAGTCTCAGGAAGACCAAGATATGACAAGACTACTCTACTTCACTAGAACTCAAGAGAGGAGAAGAGAGGGGGTTTTTTGGTGTCTTGGAATGAAGGAGGGGGAGGGTTTATATAGTGGTAGTGGAGGGAATATGAATGGAAGGCCATTTAATGAGGGTTGACAAGGATTATGAACCTAGACCTCATTTTAGCCTTGAGGAAAATCTGGTGCATTAAATGGAGAGATTGGTGGGAGTGGGGAGCAAGCCAAAATTCGGTTTTCCCGTAGCTGCTGTAACAGCTTGTAGAGTCAACTTCGAAAAATCATATCCAACTCAATTCTGATCGGAATTGTCTCGTTCTTGTGCTCAAATTGAAGCCCCGGATGTCTAGTTTCTGGGAAAATTAACCTCATTCACAGATTCAAAATATTCTGAGAGATATTGATGAAATGGTGAGCAGAGGTCATTTGTTAGAAAATGGTTTCAGCACAATTAACATTAATAGGTCCCAAATTAGCTCCCAATTAACATTAAATGGCTCCAATCACTCCCATTTCAGACTTAATTGGTTCCAAATTAACTCTAATTAAAAGATAATTGCATAAATTACTCATTGAATAATTAATGTTTAACTATCTAATTAATTAGGTATATGCAACCTCACCATAAAATGTAGTCCTAACCAATCAAATTATGACACGTCATTAATCTCAAATTGATTACACTTATAACCAATTGAAATCAATTGTTCATAATCACATATAGTCGGACTAAATTTGTGATAGTGCATCTCAGCCATTAAAACTTGATTTGATGATAACTTTCAATCTGGTGGTCCGATTAGGGCTTATGACCAGTCGATTTGATCGTTACAACATCAAGATCATTTTAGTGAAATGAGATTAAGGATCTAATGGCTAGAGTCAAGATGCATATTTTCAAGGCAAAATTACCCTTTTACCCTCCATGTGAGGTTAAATACGGGTTGCAAAATGGGGTGTCAACAATGAGCAAAAGAAACTACTGGCTTTGTTGGTTGTGTACTTGTTTGTGAATATCTTCTTTGTAAGACTTGGTAGAGGGCTTGAAAGACTTCGAAGGACATATTTGAGTGCTCAACCCAGCACTTTAACCCCTCTACCCATTTTTCCCTTCACTCTCTCTCACTTAACAAACCCAAATTTGCTGTCTTTGGGTTTAGATTTGAGTTTTTTAACATGTTTTTGTATTTTTTTTTTGTGTGTGTGTGTGACATTCATTGTAATATGTTTGATTGTGGAGTGTGACATTCATTGTTGTTTGATTGTGGAGTGGTTCGAATCGGATGTGTCAGTGAAATAGTAAGATTCAAATTTTTTTTTTCATTCATCTTAAATTTTCTCAGGAGACAAACAAAAATTATTTATATAATCGGTTTGTAATTTTATTAATTTAGAAAGGATAAATTGAGGAATTTATTTGGCCAATAATTTATCTACTCTCCTCTCCCTCCAAATCTCTCCAATTTGGGGGAATTAAAAATAAGGGGTTATAGGTAGTTGAAACCCCTCCCCCTCCTTCCTTAAAAAACTTCCAAACAAGGTAATTAAATTACTTTCTCTCTCTCTACTCTACTCCCCCCTCTTTTTTTAAACATCCAAACAGGCCATTCATTCTCATCCAAAAAAAAAAAAAAAAACTCTGGAAGACTTCATACCTCTTCTTTACCTTACTTTGTTCAAAGCAGAAATGGAAATGGAGAATGTTTCTCTTCCTATGTTTGCTTTCAATAAACCCTATTATAGGGAAAAAACAAACATGTTGAAAATCAAAGTCACCATTATATCATTTTTTTTTAAAAGTAATTTTGATTGAGGAATGAGATGAATAGAAACTGGTTAGATGATTATATCTAATTAATTAATTAAGTTCAAGACTTCTAATTATTTTCATATAATATACTTATTGGCCCCAATTGTATGCTGCTCAATCAATTGCCATTGTTGGATTTATGAGACCAGCTAAATTATTATAGCTAATTAAAAAAAAAAATTTGAGAAAGAGCTAATTATTTTTTTTGAAAACGAGAAAGAGCTAATTATTAATTAAACTCAAGTCTTGCAATATTTTTCATATAATATTCTTTTTGGTCCCAATTGTATGTTGCTTAATGAGTGTCATTACCGGATTTTTATTATTCTCATTTTCATGGAAATTTCATTTCCGTAGTGATGGAAATATAGATTAAATACATGTTCCAGTCATAAATTATCATGTATATAACATTCAATCTTACTTGAAAAAGAAAAAAACTAAATAGTTTTTTTTTTTTTTTTTTTTTGAGAAACCGCCCCAGGAATAGGGGGGAGAGATAATTCATTAAGGTAAATCAGCAGAGTATACAAAAACAAACTCCAGGGGAGTTTCCTCCATCCAAACCTGGAATGGGGAGAAATTACAAGCTGATCTCGCTAAACAATGCGCAAGTTTGTTTCCTAGCCTACGAGTATGACTGAAAGATAAACACTGAAAGGCCGAGGAAAGAAGACTGATGTCCTTGACGATATGCCCGTAGCTTGAGGAGTCCATACCACCTTTAGAGAGAGCATTGACTATAACTTCCGAATCACCTTCAAATTGCACCTTATTTAGGCAAAGATCTTTCGCCAAACTCAAATCCTTGAAAGTTGCCCCGTCGAAGTTGACCTTCGCCCAGCCCATAGGAGGAGGAGACCACCTGGAAGAAGATACCGACTTCGGAGTTGACTGGGGAGAAGATTGGGCGTGCTGGAATTCAAGCAAACTGTCCGTAGCCAATCCAAATATTTTTTCCAATGGAACCACGCATTCACCAACACGAAGCTTATTTCTGCGAGTCCATAGTTGAGAGATAATCATGGCAAACAGATCGAAGCTGTCACTATGATCTTGGCAACACTGGATGATTTCCAACATCGACATACAGGTTTTGGTTTTCTCCAAGAGCCAAGCAAATTTGGGAGTCCAAACCGGGGACAACGCAGAGCAAGACCAAAGCGCATGCAGTATGGTCTCACTTTTGAGCTTGCAATCCGGGCAAAGGTCATCAGAAACAATTTTTCTTTTCTTTAGATTAGCTCTTGAAGGAAGCGAGTCTAATCCTGCCCTCCAAACCAGCGTTTTGACCCTGTTTGGGACTCGTAAGCTCCAAACACCCTTCCAAATGCGTTTGGTAGTTGACAAATCCGAGGTTGAAGGCACCTCTTTCAACTCTTCCTCCAAGAGCCATCTGTACCCCGACCTGACAGAGTATGAGCCGTCCGGGTTAAGCGGCCAAAAAATCTGATCCTCACAATTTCTCAGGCTGAGTGGAATTGAATGTATTAAAGCAGCTTCGTGGGGTAGGAATATGTTGTCGATAGCTTCATTCATCCAGCATCTATTATCACTATCAATTAGCACTGAGACTCGGGCATCACTGCCAAGAAAGTCCGCTGGAGACACCACACTTTTATTATAGAGGTCCGGAAGCCAGTTGTCATGGTAAATCCGAATCTGGGACCCATTTCCCACTCTCCATTGCATACCTTTCTTAATCACCTCCCTGCCCTTTAGTATGCTCTTCCAGGCGAAAGAACCATTGCCTTCTTTTGCATCAAGAATAGATCCATTGGGAAAGAATTTAGCTTTAAAAAACCTATGAAACAGAGAAGACTTGTTTTCCAGCAACCGCCAAACTTGTTTTGCTAGCATGGCTTCATTAAATTTCTGGAGTTATTTAAAGCCCATACCTCCCAGGCTTTTTGGATGACAAAGAGAGCTTCATTTGGTCCAATGGATCTTCCTCTGGTTACCTCTCTGACCCCACCAAAATTTCCTAATCAAGACCTCAATCTCATTGCAAAGAGTGGCTGGGAGCTTGAAGCAGCTCATGGCGTATGTGGGTATTGCCTGGATCACGGCTTTGAGGAGAATTTCACGACCAGCTTGTGAGAGAAGCTGCTCTTTCCACTCTTGGAGTTTAGCCTTAACCCTTTCCTTGATGTAGAGTAAACTTGCCTTCTTATTTCTGCCTACTAGGGAAGGGAGGCCAAGATACTTTTCGTACTGCTTTATCTCTTGGACACCCAAAGCTACTTTAATTTGATCTGTGATGAGTGGGGGCGTAGATTTACTGAAGAAAAGGCCGGTTTTGTTGCGATTCAGCTGCTGGCCCGAGGCCTTCTCATAGCAATCCAACAGCTCTTGAATTCTACTACATTCAACAAGGGAAGCTCTACAGAAAACCACGTTGTCGTCAGCAAAAAATAGGTGGGTCAAACGAGGGCCCTTCTTACAAATAGACACACCCCGGATCTGCTTAGTCTCAGCCGCTTGATGGAGAAGACTGTGAAGACCCTCAGAGCAAATGAGGAATAAATAAGGAGACATTGGGTCACCCTGGCGAAGGCCTCTTGATGGATGGATGGTTGGAGAGGGTTCGCCATTGATCAGTATAGAATAGCTGACAGTTGTAATGCATTCCATTATAAGGTTAACCCACCTCACATCAAACCCCATTTTCTTCATAATCGCCTCCAAATAAGCCCATTCAACCCGATCATAGGCCTTGCTCATGTCTAATTTTAGGGCCATGAATCCAGATTTGCCTTGCTGATGGTGTTTCATGTAATGGAGCGTTTCAAAGGCCATTAGAATATTGTCAGTGATAACCCTTCCTGCCTGAAAGGCACTCTGGTTCTCAGAAATTACCAAGGGGAGAACTTCTCTAAGTCTGTTGGCAAGGACCTTTGAGACAATTTTATACACGACATTACAAAGGCTGATCGGCCTAAAATCAGTGATGAGCTCAGGGGATTTGATCTTAGGAATCAAGGTGATATTGGTACTGTTAATTTCTAGAGGAATTTTGCAATTATTCAGACAATCAAGTACGGCAGAGCAGATATCTACATCAATAAAAGACCAAAAAGATTGATGGAACAAGGGGGGCATACCGTCAGGGCCCGATGCAGAGATAGGTTTCATCTGTTTTATAGCCACCTCCACTTCCTCCTTGAGAAAAGGTCTGAGAATCTGGGCATTCAACTCCTCCGTTACCGAAGGTTTGACAGCCTCCAAAATCACATCAAAATCCGAAGGCTGGAAAGATGTGAACAAGGATTGGAAGTATTCACATGCAATATTTCTAATCATGTTCTCCTCAGTGCACCATACGTTAGAAGAATCTCTCAAGCCTGAAATTTTGTTCCTTCGAAATCTGTGAGAAGCCTTACTGTGAAAATAGCTCGTGTTTTGGTCCCCGCATTTTAGGAAGAGGGATCTAGACCGTTGTTGCCACATTTGGCTTTCCTTGTCCAAGAGATCGTTAACTTCAGCTCTTAGAACTTTGACCTTCTCATAATCTAGTTTCCCTTTGGCAGCATTAATTTCAGCTTTGGAGAGAAGCTTACTCTTCTTTTCAACTTGGTGTTTAATGCTGCCAAAAGACTGTTGGCTCCATTTGGTGAGTTTTTCCCCACAATCTTGAATTTTTCCCGCAATCTGAATCATATTTGCATTCTGGGATGTTGACCCCCACGCCTTAGACACCGTATCACTACAACCGCCCTCCCTAAGCCACATTTGCTCGAATTTGAAGGGGCGATTTGGGCGAGGGATATACTTTCCGGTTTGATTACAATAGCCTTGTGATCAGAGGAATGGGTGTGGAGATGTTGGACCTTGGAGCCCGGGAAACGGGAAAACCACCCATTGGAAGCAACTGCCCTGTCCAGTCTTTCCAAAACTAGGCCACCAGCCCTTTTACCCCTCCAAGTGAATTTATCCCTAGTATAACCAAGGTCCATGAAGCCGCACTCATCTAAGACATCACGAAACTCTTTCATCTTACAATCCTGTCTGGGACCAAGGCTAAGTTTCTCATGCGACCAAAGGAGCTCATTAAAATCACCAGCGCACATCCATGGAAGAGAGAATCTACGGTGAAGGCTGCGGAGAAGAGACCAGGTTTCATGCTTCCTAGCTGAGTCAGCAAAACCATAAACCCCAGTGAATCTCCATTGCTCAACGGGGTCGACACCAACTATAGCATCGATGTGATTCGGAGATGACGAAACTACTTCAACACGTATAGTGTTCTTCCATAACAAAACTAAACAACCCGTTTTCCCTGCGCTTGGACCAACCCAGCAGTGATCAAACTTCAAATCAGCACATAAACGACGAAGCCTAGCATCTTCTACCCATGTTTCAGCCAGGAACATAGCAGCAGGATCTTGTGCCCGAGTAACTACCTCGAGCTCTCGGAGTGTGCGCAGGTTCCCAAGCCCATGCACGTTCCAGCAGAGCCAACTCATCTTCCTCGGCGGGGCTGAAGAGCAGCCTCCGCCGATGGTGGAAAATTTTCATTTTGAGCAGCGCCGACACGGACTCTACGTTTTGTGGGGGTGGATGATTCTAAAGGGATGAGAGGAGGACGTTTACCTAAGACTACTTCTGAGATATTATCTCCTTGGAAGTGGGTAGGCCTTTGAATTCTTAGCCACTTACCTTCGGATTGGGATTTGAGGATATTGTGGTCCAGGTCCATGTTTGTTCGGTCAATAAGTGGAGTGGGCATAATGGGCTGAACTAGGGGAGTCTTGTTAGTTGGGCCAATGGAGGGAGCTATTTGGGCCGAGTGGGCTTGGTCAGGAATGGGTAAAAGATCATCTAAATCCCATTGATCTTCTGCCACCTTTTCCAAACCGTGAATATCTTTGTCCAAGTCTTGTAGTGTCTTCTCAAAGTCACCGAGATTCGAGGAAATTGACGCTGGATCCTCCTTGGGTTTATCCCAAGTACTATGGTGAGTGGTGCTCGATACGCTGACAGATTTGCACCCCTGATTTCCGGGGCTCTCATTTAATGTCCTCGAGGAAGGAGGATTGAGTCCTGAGGTGGCCAGGTGCACCATCACTGGCGAGGATGGAGGAGGGGTCACGTTAGGAGTGGTGGGGCTGGCCGGCTTCTTCTTCGCAAAAAAACCAGGGACCGTGACCACTTTCTTCCTTAAGGAGTTAAAAGGAGAGGCTCGGAGCCAGGACCCGAATTGTTGGTCATCGGAATTAAGGCTTCCTTCGCTATTGATCTAGGTCTCGCAGTCTCTGTCACCGTGTGTGAGACAACCACACCAATAGCAGAGATTGGGGAGCCTTTTGTACTTAAAGGAAACCCAATGAGTCTTGCCATCTTCCAAGGTAATGAGTCTACCTCTGCATAGAGGCTGAGAGATATCCAACGACACTCTAACTCGTATGAAGCTGCCTCTGTCATACTCCGTCGTTTCATTATGAGGGAGAATCGGTCCTAACGGCTCACAAATTTGTTCTGCAATCTCCCTGTTTCTGAAGCGCAGTGGGATGTCAAAAATTTGAATCCAAAAGGGAACCTTTGTTAGTTTCGAGGCTTCGAATGTGATATCCTTGTCGTAGCGAGAGAGGCATAATGTGCTTGTCGAAACTCCATGGCTCCGCAGAGAGGATACGTTCCACTTCAGACTCATTATCAAAAGAAAAAAGGATAATATGGTCGCCAATATTCTTGACCTTGAAACCCAACTTGGATCTCCAAAGAGGGGTGAAGGTGTTTGCGATGACTTCTATGTTTAAAGGACGTTTGGTTAGGAACCTTGCGACGATACCGTGTTCGATAGTGGCTTGGTCGCTCCTTAGGCGTAAACCAGAACCCTCTGTCTCCGAAAGAGATAGAGAACTCCAATGTTTTGACAAGTCTTCCATGCCTAAGAGAAAATACTCAGAGTACACACTTAGTGTTTCCCAAGCCCCAACCAGAAAAAGGACCCACTAGCCTTGCAATAACAGAGTTATTACAAGGGACCCAATCACCTTCCGAGGAAGGGACGACAATACTACGTTCTGGTGGAAGTTTTTCTAGAGAGAAAAAACTTCAACACAGCAACGAGCAACCCCACATATGATAAAACTAAATAGTTAATTGTGCAGTTGCTAGTCAAAGTGGTCCAATTAAATGTATTACCAAATTATCCTATGTTATATTATTATCAACAAATGTATTACATGTTGTATAGTGTGATTTTGCCACTTGCCTAATTCATTATTAAGATAGTTTAATTTTTATGAAACTCTAATATCAAAATAACAACTGATTTATTCATTAAAAAAACAACATTATTATTTTTTTTTCTAAAAAACAACATTATTAATTTCCAAACTAGTTTGCTCAAAATATGGTCAACACTCGTTAATTTAGTTAATACTTAATTTAATACAATCCCAACCTAAGTTTATGAGATTCAATAGCCAAAACTACTGGTCCTCTTATCATAGTTTGCCGTATTGAACAATCGAGTTATCTTTGTATAGGAAAGAAAAAGACAACCTTTGAATTAGATCATCTATCACAATTATATCAATTTTGTATATTGCAAGGAGTAGATCAATGTATTGAGGACCTTGAGGTACTAAACTTTATAAAATTTCAAGTCATGAATAACACCCCAAGTTGTGCATAAAAAAAAAAACCTCCCTTTTGGGGGGAAAAATCCAGGAGGGTCAGCATAGCTGGAGACATAAAATGTCATGAATTACACCATGTTGATCTCACTCACTATCACAGAAGCATACAATAGGTGGAGACATAACATAGCACAAGAGGGACAACTAAAAATGAGCATTAAAAGTTAAAACAAACCTTAAATAGTAAATCCTTCGTAGCCAAGAAAGCGATACTAAGTGAAGATCGAGTGGTTCAAGAAGCTTCTAGTGACACGTGCCACACACTACGCGGTCCGAAACGCCACACGCATGTCTAAAAAATCGCCACGTCATTATCCGTAAAAGCTCGTTAAACCCCCACAAAGCCCAAAAAAGAAAATATCTATAGAACGCTATAAATACTCGTCTCTGCTTAGACACTTCTAGTTGAAACCTGAAAGTTGAAAGAACAAAAAAGAAAAGCTCTCACACTCTCAAGAAAATTCAGTGAGAAAAATATCAAATATCAAACCCACCCTATAAACATTCATTCGCTGCTCAAACATAAAATCAGAAACACATACATACGGTGAAGGAAAAAAGCACAAATCGAAGAAAGGAAAAGGTCTTATCTTTGTTCTGAAGCGCTTCGGTTTGGTCTGAAAGTGGGAGATTACAATCACTAGGGGTTTTATTTCGTCCAAGACTACAACTGAGAGGTTCGTTATTCTCATACAATTCTAATTTTTTTTTTTCTATATGTTTTTTTTTTTCTTTTGGGTTTTCTTGATTTTATTTTCCTGGTTTGATTTTTCTTTTCTGGGGTTTGTGATTTTTTTTTTGGTTTGGGAAATTCAATATATATGAATCTTGGGGCTTCTGGGTTTTCTTTTGAATAAGTGCTTTAGTTGAATTTTCTATTTTGGTCATTCTCGGATTTTTTTTTTTTTTTTTTTTTTTTGAGTTGATTGTGTGAATAAAAAAAAAAATTGGGTTCATTGTATTTGTGTTATTATATATAGATTAGGTTCATAATTGGGGCCTAAGTAACCTATTTCGTTTAATTAATTAGGGTCTTTCAATGTTGGTGCAGATTCTGAATTCCGTGGATATGGATTCATCTAGGAAGAGGAAGAGTAGAGGTGACTCGTCTGTGGCTCAGAGATTAGCCAAGTGGAAAGAGTACAATGCTCAACTCAATGAGAGTAAACCTGCTTGTAAAGTTCCGGCCAAAGGGTCGAAGAAGGGATGTATGAAAGGAAAGGGAGGGCCGGAGAATTGGCAGTGCAATTATAGAGGTGTTAGGCAGAGGATTTGGGGTAAATGGGTTGCGGAAATTCGTGAGCCAAATAGGGGAAAGAGGCTTTGGCTTGGTACATTTGATAGTGCAGCTGAAGCTGCCTCTGCCTATGATGAAGCTGCTAGAGCTATGTATGGTGATTCTGCTCGCCTCAACTTTCCGGATTCCGTGAATTGCAGGCTCTTAACAGAGTCTGCGAGGGATTGTTGTTCTATTTCCACTTTATCTGGCCCTTGTTCAATGGGAACTCCTGCTGGTTCTGATTCCATAACTACCACAAACCACTCTGAAGTTTGTTTCCCCACTGTGAACAGTGAGAATGTGGAAGGTAAATTGGGAATGAATAAGCTGAATTCTGAGTTCGCTGAAGCTGATGATATGCCAAGTAGTATAGTGAAGACAGAAGTAAAGGATGAGACTCTGAATGCTAAAGAACATAATAGCAGTGACATGCATGATGTCAACCAGGAACTGAAGAATGAGGCTACTGTTGTGGTGAACAACTGTGGGGATAATGAGCAGGATTACTTGCAGGATTATTCTGTGGATGAAATGTTTGATGTGGAAGAAATTATGGCGCTATTAGACAATAATCCTTTTGGTAACACAGATTCGGTAATGGGTTTTGGTTTTGATGCTGATCAAGTTGGATTCCCTGGCAGAAATCAATTCGAAACGCCATCAAATGTGTCGTATGAGTTGCAGAATCCAGATGCCAAATTACTAGGGAACTTGAATCATATGGAAAAGGCACCTTCTGGAGCTGATTATTTTGTGGACTTCTTGAATTCAGATTGGCTGTATAAGAATAATGGGGTAGACGGATACCTTGATTTGGGATTACCAGATTTCAGATTTTGATGAAATACATTTCTTTAGAATGCAGACTCGAAATTTTTTTGCTGGCTGAGTCAATTCTTTACGAGGTTTTAGATTAGGGAATTCAGCTTGTTCTTTACCATTATACCACTTATGGAAATAAGGTTTAGATTTCATGTAATTGTAGGTTTTATATTGTGGAATTCAGTTTGTTCTTTACCATTATACCACTTATGAAAACAAACTGTTATCCCAACCTCTATAAACAAAGTTTTGGTCAGTGTTACTTGCCAAAAATATTGGTAAGATACTTGTATTTGTTTACTGTTTCTGGTTTACAATATAATTGACCATTTAAATTTTCCTTATTCTGTTATATGTTTCTATAATTGCCTTTCTGGTGATAGGCATAGAACTATAGAAGGCAATTTGCCTAGCCTGCTTTATGGTAGAGATAGTGTCTTATGCTGAATATTATTTCTGAATGCTCATTAGTTATTCCTATGGTTTGTGATGTTGTCAATATTAGGTTTTTTCTGTTATTATCTGAGTTGGGACTATTTTGTTTAAAATAATCACCTGTAGCCTAGCCTCTCATATGACCATTGTTACTA
This sequence comes from Quercus aquifolioides, assembly GCA_019022515.1. Lineage (NCBI taxonomy): Eukaryota > Viridiplantae > Streptophyta > Magnoliopsida > Fagales > Fagaceae > Quercus > Quercus aquifolioides. The sequence goes on from CM032329.1 coordinate 1,840,871, forward strand.
GTGGTTCTGCTTTTTTGGTAGTCATTGCTCCAGCCACATTGCCTATCTCTGAATTTTTTTCCTCATTCAGACAAAAACTGGGGAATCCAGGTCTGAGAAAGTGAAAGGAGATGGCAAATACAAAATGGCCTTCCTTATTAGTGTAACCTAGTAATGTTCTATCTTGATGATATGGCTTTCATTGACATCAGAAGCTATGGAGTCTGGGATGTAAATTAAGTGCTATTTTGTTTGTTCCATTTAATTTTTTGATCCCAGATGTTCAATTTTATGCTTAAATTGTTAATTGCTTATACTGTTCAAGTGGAAGTAAAGCAATACTTAATTCTACAAAGGAGATGCCAGATCTCATAATGGACCATATAGTTTGATATGCTATTGCTGAGTTTATGTTGTCATTTAAATGATGGGACTTGATATTTAGATCCTGCAAGTGTTCGATAATTTTTCTACTTCAAATCTAGTCCACCATAGGTCCATGCACATAAGTTTTCAATTTTAGATTTCATAATTTAGATTTTTTTTTTTTTGCCAACCTCAATCACTATTTATCTCTTCCTTAAAAAACCTCAATCATACTCAGCATAGGTGGTGAGTCTACTTTAAAGAAACGAGACTCTCATGGTAAAATGATTGCAATATTTCTGATTACATTGCACTGATATCTGTTGATATTGAAGTCCAAAAATCACAAGCCACTCAATAATTAAGGCTACTTTTCAACTCTTATCCAATTTTTTATGACAAAAAGGAGTAAGTCAATCTTATAGCATATTTGGCATCCCTTTTTTTTTGGAGAGTTTATGGGCTGCACTCTGAAATTGAAGAAATAGTTACAATGGGCCAAGTTTGGGCCTGGTCCTTTAAGAATAGTTACGAGGCCACTTGAAATCTCGGCCCACATACTGACATACTGTCCTATTGTTTGCCGGGCTTGAGAAACAACCTGCGAGCATGCTGTCAATTATAACTATCAGCATGGCAAAAATTTATCCCAACGTACCTTTTTTTTGATAACCGGTCAGAAACCCCAACGTACCTTTGGATGCGTAATAAAAGTGTTTCGTGGAGCACAGAAAACTAAAAAGCTGATCTTCTACCAGAAACTTTTTTATGGTTTCAACTTTCAACAAAATGGGTAATATCTAGGAAAGAAAATACTTATTCAAATAATGAAAAATAAAAAACACACTAATATCAATATGTGAAAGTACGAATCACGAGCTAAAAAGTTAGTACAACTCTCATGTCAACTGGAAAAACCCGTGGATAATAATAAGAAACAACAATTTTACAGCTCAGTGGGTTGCAGAGTGCGATTACTGTTACTTTTTTTATTTTTTTATTTTTATAAATTCTCGTTTGGGAGTTACCCTACTTACCCAAAATTAATTTTACTAATGTAAGATCTATTAATAAATTATCTTATAAAAAAATGAAAAAATTATTAACATTTTTTTATAATTTAAAAAATAATAATAATAAATGTTTTAAGGACATATGATCCCTAAAAGGTCATTGAGAATAGTTAAAAAGTGGATAGAATGAAGATTTGTAAGATTTGGACATCATATCTAACAAACTCTATATATACAGAAATTAAATTAGCTGCTTTTTAGTGTTATGGAATTGACGGTATATAAATAAGACTATTCAAAAATATTATTTCTATGAATCTCTAGATAAATTTATAACAAACTTCTTGATGTTTGGAAATCCCAAATTTTGAATAAGAAAATGAAAGTTTTGGTAGCATATGAGTTGTTTGAAAAATAAAATAGCTGGGCAAACGGAGAAGCTAAAAAAAAATGTATAACTCGTACTCAATTGGGCAAAATACAATTGGAAAAGAAAAAAAAATTGTAAAACCAAACAATTTCCTCAATTTTTTTATTTACTAGAAATGATACTTTAAACCCATACGTTGAAAAAGTCAAAAATATTTGTTTATTCGAGAAAGCTAAAAAAACTATTTCCTTTCTTCTTAAAAAAATAAATAAATAAATAAAAAACCTGATTCCTACTTCACCAAATGATTGAAAACCAATGAGGAAAGAGTAGAAAACTCTTGCTCCGAAGTCATTAGAATATCAATATGCATGAAGGAATACCAAAAATCACATCTCTTATTAATCAAGAAGATTGGTATATATGTTGAGACTTGAGACATAGAATAGGGAATCATCACCGAGTAATTTTTTAATGTTTTAGCAGCATATCAATAGTGGCAATTTCCCACCATGATTAAAAATTACTCTATTATCTAGCATCCAAAATTGAGAAAAAAATTCACCTTCTGGATAACAAGTTTAGCATGGTGGAGAGTGAAAGAAAAAAAAATTCTTTCAGCCTTGTCATATTTGGTTCTTAACAGCAACAAATGAAGAAGAATTATCTAGGGACAGAATAGTTAATTTTTTGAAATATTGCATGTTGAGGAAAAAAATTAATAGACAAAAAGTCTAATTAATTTGTTTGATAAAGGAAAAAGGGGATCAATTTTCAAAAATGTTACGATAACAAATGGTAAAAGGTTGGTTGTTACTTGAAAGTTGAAACCCATCAATTATGCACTCAGAGCAAATCAAATTTGAATTTGTAGTTAAAGATTTGCTATAAGACATTAATGGAATAAAAAATCTTGATATAAGGGAAAAAAAAAGGGCAACTCTCTCCTTGAAATTAAAGGGGAAAAAAAAAAGCAATAGAGCTTTTTTTTTTTTTTCTCTTCTTTTTTTGGATAAGAGAATGCAATAGAGCTTATTTAAAGGTAAAGTGTCATTTTTGTCTATTTATTTATGGTGGTAAACATTTTTGTAAAAAAGTAAAATGCCAAGCTTATAACAAAAATAAAGTCACTTTATTGAAGCTACTTTATAAAAGTTAGTCTATTTCATAAAAGATAGTCATCTAATATTATATGCTTTACTTTGTCCTTTTTCTCTCCCTACCCTCATAAAAGGACAACTACCCCTTTGGTGGAAATCAAAATGATGTAATATAGCTTCTTCTCTTTTATATGCTAACCTTGGATAGTCCCTTACTCCCTTTGTCCCTTCTTTGTGTAGGTAGTGGACCCTACCTCATAATAATTTATTGTAATTTAAAAAAAAAAAAAATTTTAAGATTTTAGAAAAAATTTATCGTTAAATACTTTTGTTAAGGAATATATTTGTATATCCGTTAAAAATAAATTTAATGAGTTTCACTATGTTGAAAAGCAACTAAAACAAATGAAAAAAAATTCTTTAAAAGATTCACATGCAAACTCAAAAAAAATCGTTTACGACCAAAAAAAAAACTCTTAACCTTAGAAGGACAGGTTAAGAATAAATGGGCTCAAGCCCACTGACCTATCCGTATAATAAAACTGTTTATTAGGTTCAAAGCTCGAGAAAGTCAAATACAAAGTCACAAAAGCATTAGAGTCATTTGACTATAAGGTTTATGTGTTGTGTTGTGTTGTCACAAACTCACAGCGAATTATTGATCGCACTCACAAAGTTTTGGTCACAAACTCACACGAGCGTCTCTTCTAAAATCAAAATCACCTGGATGGACCCACCCAACGACTCCTACAACAATCAATCACAGCCGTTCATTGAAATGTGAAATCACGAAACTACCCTCCGTTTTTCAACTTATCTACACCAACCTGCCCTTTGCCGCGAGTGTCCCAAGTGGCCAAACTCTCAATCACAGCTCTCAAGCTCAACTACCTCTTTTTGCTCATGCAAAGGCACGGAATTCGAGGATTCCAGACAGGCCCGCATAGATTTCTCCAATCTACTGTCACTTTCTCACTAAGTACTCGCTTTCTCTCTCTCTCTCTTTCTTGGCCTTGTTCTCCCTTCTTTGCCCACTACACTTTCAGCTTCAGACATGTCCGAGATTCTCTGTTTTCTAGTTCTAAACTAGATTTTGAACCACCAACTTGGCCGGAATCTGACTTTCATTTCAGACCCAGAAATTATTTTCAGGTAGATTTGCTTCAAGTTTGTTATTTTATGTATTTTCTTGGGTCTATCTGGAAAATGTAGTGGTTTCTGCTCAGCATAGTCTGGACAATAATATTTATTTAATGCTAACCAACTCTGTGAAATTGATTTAGTTGCTCTAAATTTAGTAAATTTTTTCGTGTTCTTATACATGTTTGATGATTGATCATGCTTTTCTTCTTTTGCTATTTCGGGGATTTATCAATTACATGCATTTTATACCATTTTAAGCAATTTTTCAGTTTTTTTTTCTCGTTCTAGCTGCTATCTGACGCCATTTTTTATTTATTTATTTATTAAGGGTCTCTATCCAATAATGTTATTGTTATCTTTTCTTTATTTTGTGTTTGTTTTAGAGGAATAAGGAATAAATAGGGATAAGATGCTTACTTTTATTTCCTTTTTTATTAATAAGAAAAAAAAAAGGCGGGTCTTAAATGTTTTTGAGGAAAGTTCGTGTGTCTCGTGGGTAGATTCTAGAGTCACGGCTTTGAATTTGATATGTTATCTTTTCAGTAGTGTGAATCTTTAAGCCTTTTTGCAATGTTTTGCCCCCTCTTGATACTGTGAAGAGGGTAACAGTTGAATAAAATTAGAGGGTCTTTTTTATGGAACAATAAGAGAGAGGGTAACTCTTCTGAAATTGAAGGAAGTTAATAATTCATATTTGTTATTACTATGATGTGATGTGAACCTTCTTGTGCTTCAAGCAGAATAGTGATTTTGTTTTTTAATGCTCCCTTCACTTGTTGAGAATGTATGTCATGTATTGGATATGTGCATCCTCCCTCTCACATTGTGTAGGCTGACACGGCTATGGGACTCACTTATTGTGAGAGGGAGCATGCATATGGTGATAATTACTGTTACTTGTTTGGTTTATTTACCTTATAAAGGAACCATAATTTAATGCTAAATATACTACCAATTTTAGTACACAAGACAAGAGTTACAAATTACAGAGCAAAATGACAAAAAGCATTAACTTTTTCTATAAAAATATATGGCAGGTTATTAAAGTTATTAACATTTTGCTTGTTGGCCTTTCAAAGTAGGTAATGTTTTCAACTTATCCTAAAATGGAATAATGGACGAACAAAACTGGACAATTGGAGCATATTTTGAGGTTAGAACTTAATTGAAGTAAACAGAAGTGAAGATATGAAATTATGACACATAACCTTCATGCAATCCAATACCATAAAAGAACAAGCATTCACATTATTACATTCTATATCAGTAGCTCAATCAACCTTGGGAGCCCATTCCACCGCGTCCTTATTACAATCTGCTTGAATTGATGTTAGCACTGAGATCTTGTTTAAATTCCCCAGCTTAATGTTTAAATAAGCTTGGGTTTGAAATTCACCTAATTGTCTATGCATTGCAGATTCTTGATATTATACCTGTTATTGTGGGGATTATTACAAGGATTGAGCCTGCTAGCTAGTCAAGGATGAAGAGAAGGAATCTGTGTAGAAACAAACATCCGTTTGATGCTTATCGTAAGTATTACCTCCTCCCTCTCATTCTTTTTAGTTTTTTATAAGTTGTAATTCTCTTTATTTTTCTTTTGAATTCAAACTATAATGATTGTCTTCAGCTTTGGATTTCTTTTTGGAAAAAGATGGACTTATCACATCTCACAAAAAAACATATTAGAAATTAGTCGTTCTTGAACCCCTGACTTTGGAATGATTTCTGTGATTACCAAATATCAGAGATCTTTCTGCTGGAGTTATGCTTGAATGGTTCATAAATCTAAGTTAAATTTTCCTTTAAAAAAAATAAAAAACCTTTAGTTAAATTCATAAGAACTTACCAATTTTTCATCTGTCAGCTTTTGAAGCTCTATTCTATGGTTCATGGGAAGCAGTGGAGCTTATCAGAATTGTGAATGGGTCTATGACCATGCATTTCGAGGATTTTCAGACTGTAATTCAGGAGAAAAGTCCAATTGCAAACCTTCGTATACGGTCAAGGCAAGCTACTTTATCTGACTGCACCTGCTTTCTGAGACCCGGTGTTGACATATGTGTGCTTTCAGCCTCTCAACAAGGAAATAGTTCAGATGAGGGAAACCAGGAGGTTGTAACTCACCTTTTTATTTTGTTTTGTAATTTGGATTTCTCTGTCACAGCTTGAACAGAGCAATTTGGCATCGTAAATGTTTAAACACTTGTGTGTGGCTATGTATGTTACACATTCATCATATATTTATATTTCCATTTATGTTTATTTATTTCTCAGGACTAAAACCAACTTACAACACCAAAATATCTTGTCGCTTGCTAGTCCTAAGTTAGAAGTCCACTTTCTATAGACTGTGTGTACCTATAAATGCATTACTTTATGGTTCTTCAATGGGTAGAGAAGCTACTGTGGTTACACCCCAGTAATCACGCCTGGTTGCCTGCTTTGACTTCCTTCTCTTTTCCTATATATAAACAAAAAAAAAAAAAAAATCTCCTTCTCTCCCAACTTTTGTTTATTTCTATAATGATACTTTGATAACAGGGTTCATTTAATTTTTCAATGTTATTATTCATTTTCTTGTTGAAATAATGTTTTAGAAACTCTCTTCCTCTCTCTCACTCACCCAAAATATGAAGGTACTTTTTCGTCCCAGGCGCCCCGTCCTTCTACCCTTTCGCACTTCTAAATCTTGCTGCAATCATGGGACTGAATTCTTAATTGCTTTCATTTCATTTAGTTCTGTGCTTTTTGCAATTTTATAATTGTGATGATTTCATGTCTCTGTCCCCTCATATCATTACATATTCTCTAAGAAAAGGGGAATGCAATTACTAAACTAATGACCTAATATCAAAGGTTTTTCCTGTGCACGTGAAAACTCAACTCATGTATTTTACTTCTTGGCTGATTGTTACTTTACTTCTCTAGTGTTCTTAGCTTGCATTGGCCTGTTATTTCTTTGTACATTATCTGGCTTGTTTAGTTATACATGTTTGATCAGCAGATTCTCTTTCTTATATAGGTGTGGGCTGATGCTAGAATAAGTTCTATTGAGAGGAAGCCTCATGACTATCGTTGTTCTTGCCAGTTTTATGTTAACTTCTATGTTAATCAAGGCCCTCTAGGTTCAGAGAGAGGAACACTTAGTAAAGAGGTTCACATGGTAGGAGTTGATAAAATTGCTATCCTCCAAAGGCTTGAAAGATTTCCTTGTGAAGATCGGCACTATCGGTGGGCTTCCTCTGAGGACTGTTCTTCATTGCCCAAAACTAAATTGTGTCTGGGGAGATTCTTATCTGACCTTTCATGGTTACTTGTAACATCGGTTTTGAAGCATACTACATTTGATGTCAGATCAGTGAAAAACAAGGTTGTGTACCAAATTTTGGAAGCTGATGATGATAGCTGTACAATAAACTCTGGTAATTACTTAAGTGCTGTAAATTTAAGGGTAGAAAATGATATTGTAGAGCCCACTGTACTAAAATTTGTTCCGGCTGAAGCCATTGAGGCAGCTCCAGCTTGCGAAACGCGTGAAGCTGCATCACAACCATTTTATGATCTTATGGACTTGCGACGCTCTAAACGTCGAAATGTACAACCTGAACGCTTTCTTGGCTGTGACAGTGGTTCAGAGATAGATATTGGCTATGCCCGAACCAGGCCATACAAGATAGAACAATGGAAAGACGAGGAAATGTCATTACCACTATCCTACCTGTTTGGTATGAATGCAAGCTGTTCTGAAGAGCATAATGAGGTTGAACAAAAGGTCCATAAGGTCCATTCTCATGCATTACGTCCCTGTGAGGATCTTCTTTTGCCCAAAAGCAAGACTAAATCAAAGGCAGTAAAATCAAGTGTGGCTGGTAAAAAAGAACGTCAAACTCAACTTGCTATTGTTCCTTTCCGAGATGAAAGTGCTCCAATAGCCTTTGAACACTATCATCATCCTGCCAAGAGTCGTGGACATTACAGAGAAGATATGCGTGAACTTTCTTCCAAGTATTATTACATGAATAGCTTTCCTAAAGCACAGAAAAGGAAAATTTCTGGATTAGAAGATTTGGAGTTAGAAGCTAGTTGGGAAGGAAAAGCATCAGATAGAAAATTCCAAGGAAGAAGATATAATTCAGTATGTGCAAAAAGGGATGTTCTTAGTGAAGAAAGAACCTATCAGAAGAGAACCTTAAGTGCTGGTGCATACAAGGATTTAATCAATTCATTCTTGAAGAAAATGGATACCACATCCACAAAAGAAGAGCCGCAGATCATTGACCAGTGGCAAAAATTTAAGGAAACAGCAAGCTTGAACCATAGGGAGATGGAACCACCCCAAGAAGAGGACGAGGGAGAGATGTCAGAAACTGAAATGCTGTGGAAAGAAATGGAACTAGCTATGGCATCAAGTTATCTTTTTGAAGACAATGAGGTATCACTCTTGACCTTTTCTCAAGATCTTCTCTTTTTATTTGATACTCAGTTGATGAGCTCATTTTGTGTGCATGTGCGTGTTTTTGTTGTTGTGTGTGTGTGTGTGGGAGGGAGGGAAATAAAGTTAACAACACAATCTGTAAGATCTGGCTGAATAATGAGAGAATGGTTCAAAGAAGGGATTTTTCTTTAATAAACATAAATGTTTACCTCAATTTTTTTGTATTTTTTGTTTCGATCTGCATCCCTCAAGGCTCATTCAGTCTGATAAAATGATTCTCAGGGATCAGAAGCCGGAGGGTCCGCTGGGATCATGAACAATTCAAGTGAAATTTGCCAGCATGAATACAAATTGGATGAAGAAATTGGAATTCTTTGCCGCAGATGTGGTTTTGTGAGCACTGAGATAAGAGATATTTCAGCGCCCTTTGTAAGTTTGGAACTCATTAATGCTAATTCTTTCTTTCTTTCCTTTTTTTTTTTTTAAACCTTCCTTCTTGATGGAGACATTATGTTTTTGAAGGAAAATGATCCTCTCCATTTGAAATGAATTCATTTCATTGTTCAAATTAAATATTACAAATCTAAAGATGTATCTAGTTTTACAATATCAAGTGAAATGCAGAGGGTTCTGTTCCATCATTGAACATCCAGGGGCAGAAAACGTTTAGTTATTGTGAAATCTGTGAAAGAACACTGAAGTATGTGATCCTAGAATGTGATGTATTATTTGATTTGCAGGCTCAAAAATGTTCATATATGCCTCTGAGTGGGGCCTAAATTCTTTGATTATGTTTATCCATGACCATGATCTCCTACATGGGACCATATATGTTTGGTTCCAACCCCAATGCATCCAAATTTTTTATTATTCTATGATGATGTCATTATTTCACAGGCTTTCTAATTAATTTTTTATTTCTCCAGATGCAATACACCAGCTTTAACACAGATGACAAGCGACGCAATGAAGAAGATTCAGCACACAAGCTGGAAGATGATGAGGGTTTGCATATTTTACATGCTAAAGCCTCCTCTGATGTGCCGTTATCAGAAGAAAATGAGAACGTGTGGGCCTTAGTCCCTGAACTTAGAAAGAAATTGCACTTCCACCAAAAAAAGGCTTTTGAATTTTTGTGGCAAAATGTTGCTGGATCTATGATACCAGCAAAGATGGAAAAAGCTTCCAAGAAAACGGGTGGTTGTGTTATCTCTCATACTCCTGGAGCTGGGAAAACTTTTCTCATTATATCATTCCTTGTTAGCTATTTGAAATTGTTCCCTGGAAAACGACCCTTGGTTCTTGCTCCAAAGACCACACTCTATACGTGGTACAAGGAGTTTATTAAGTGGGAAATTCCTATTCCAGTTTATCTAATTCATGGTCGTAGAACATACAGAGTCTTTAAGCAGAAATCAGCACCATTTCCGGGAATTCCAGGAGGTCCGAAACCCACTGATGATGTAATGCATGTTTTGGATTGCCTAGAGAAAATACAGAAGTGGCATGCACATCCAAGTGTTCTCGTCATGGGCTATACTTCATTTCTAACATTGATGCGGGAAGACTCAAAATTTGCACACAGAAGATATATGGCTAGAGTGTTGCGGGAAAGTCCAGGGATATTGGTACTAGATGAAGGGCACAATCCTAGAAGTACAAAATCTAGGTTGAGGAAGGTTTTGATGAAAGTTGAAACTGACCTGAGAGTGTTGCTTTCAGGTACATTGTTTCAAAACAATTTCTGTGAATATTTCAACACCCTCTGCTTGGCAAGACCCAAGTTTATAAATGAAGTTTTGAGGGAATTAGACCCAAAATACAAGAGGAAAAAGAGTTGGAGAGACAAAGCACTACATTTGAGAGAAGCCCGAGCAAGAAAGTTCTTCTTAGATACAATTGCAAAAAAAATTGATTCAAACGTAGGAGAAGAGAGGATGAATGGTCTAAACATGTTGAGAAATATCACAAATGGATTTATAGATGTCTATGAAGGTGGAAGTAGTGAAAACCTTCCTGGTTTACAGATTTACACCTTGTTAATGAATTCAACTGACATCCAACATGATGTTTTGGTGAGACTGCACAGGATAATGGCTGAATACCATGGATATCCACTGGAATTAGAGCTTTTGATAACCCTTGGGTCAATACATCCATGGTTAGTTAAAACTGCAGTCTGTGCTAACAAGTTTTTTAGTATGGCGGAACTAATGGAGCTTGAAAAGTACAAGTTTGATTTGAAGAAGGGGTCAAAAGTAAGGTTTGTTTTGAACCTTGTGTATCGTGTTGTCAAGAAGGAGAAGATACTGATCTTTTGCCACAACATTGCACCTGTTAAATTGTTTCTTGAGTTATTTGAGAATATCTTTGGGTGGCGGAGGGGTAGAGAAGTTTTGGTCCTTACAGGGGATTTAGAATTATTTGAACGAGGAAGAGTGATGGATCAATTTGAGGAGCCATTTGGGCCATCAAGAGTACTACTTGCTTCAATTACAGCTTGTGCTGAAGGCATTAGTTTGACTGCAGCTTCTCGAGTGATCTTACTGGATTCAGAGTGGAACCCTTCCAAGACAAAGCAGGCTATTGCAAGGGCTTTTCGTCCTGGTCAGCAAAAGATGGTTTATGTGTATCAGCTCTTGGCAACGGGCACACTGGAAGAAGACAAGTATCGTAGGACAACATGGAAGGAGTGGGTCTCAAGTATGATTTTTAGCGAGGCATTTGTGGAGGACCCTTCACGCTGGCAAGCCGAAAAGATTGAAGATGATATTTTAAGGGAAATGGTGGAGGAGGACCGTCATAAATCATTCCATATGATCATGAAGAATGAAAAGGCTTCAACAAATTGATCAGAGGTAAAAACTGCGTTCCAAATTGTTATTGAAGTAGTTACCTGCCTTTTTCATTAGACGCTCCTTAGTCTCTCTCTAAGAAGGCTTTGTGGCATAATTCTCATATCATGTTACTTCATATGTGAATTTCAGCATAATTACATGCATCAAGAATGAATTGCTCTCATCATTTTATGCACTGTTCATTTGTGAAAAACTTTGCCAAACTGCCCAAATGTTGCAGACAGCCTGAACACTAATTTTGACCAAGATGTGCTTTAATGGTTTTTGATGTTCCTGATAACTCATCCCCCCTAACCTGAAGGGCTCACTAATCTGAAGTCCATGGTTTACAATGTATTTCTTCTGTAATGATTTTTAATTTGGTGAACTTTGTTGTGTATGCATGTGTGAGTGAAGTCCCACATTGAATAATAATGAGAAAAGTGACTAGTTAATATAACATAGTTGAGCCCAAACTTGTAGGTGGGTTACATAGTGTCCCTATATGTTATATTAACTTTTGATCGTTCAATGTGGGCCTACACTCACATGTGTATACCCAACAGTCTTCTATTCTATCAAGAGAATTCTTTTTCTCTTCTGTTCTATCAAGAGAATTCTTCTTCTGAGAGTCCTTTCCCCTTCTAAATGTCTACTCTACTTGGAGGAAAACTATTCTTTTAAGAGTATTCTCTTCTACTTATATGGGAGGACCCTTGGGCGAAGGCTACCATGCCCCATATTGTAATATCTATATAAAAACTTTCAAACATAATCCTTGGTGGACAAGAAATATTACTTCTTTGGCAATCAGACCTTCATCTTCTCTTGAACTATACTAGGATCAACCTGTGTGCTTTGATACCATATGTTATATCAATTTCTCAAGTGTTCCACCCCCCACCCACGTGAGATTTCCACATAAGCCTAATACTTTTCTTGCATTTTGCTCCACATCCTGACATTTGCTTCTACTCTATCATATATTTTTCATTCATATCAATGTTCAAAACTTCTTCAAGCTAATTGTGTAAACCACAGTAACCACTCAGTCTCTACTTAGCTCAATTCAAGGTAGGCCTTGGTGCCATGGGTTTATTACACAATACACAGCACTGAACACCCCCCCTCCCCTCTTTGAAAACAAAGAGAAAAAACCTCTATCTAAACAAGTCTATGCATTCAGACTAACTCTGTAATTGTCATTGAAGCATTCATATGAAATTTATTACCTTACCTCCTTGTTATTCCACTTAGCAATTTAGAGCTAAGATATGGCATTTGTTTTGCTAAAAATTGGAAGATTTTGCAGAAGTATGGAAATGGAGATAAGAGCTTACTGAGGTGCCGAACCGAGTAGTAAGCCTGCACTCCACTATTGTCAAAGCATTATATTTATATGTTCCCAAAATGGAAAGTACTTCCAGTGAAGGTGAACTGCATGCCCATTTCAAATGCAGTTTATTTTTTGTCCAGGGTTGGCAATTTTGACTTTGGATAGAATAGAATGACGGAAAAGAATACATGTGGCCAAGCTTGACTAGTCTGTCTTGGATCTATAGCTGATCCCAAAATTTTGGGACTAAGTCTTGGTTGTTGTATTTGTAAGTGGGTTGGGAATTTTGAAGTGGTAAAAATTGTTTTACCTTGCGAGAGTTCTGCATAGCTCTAAGAAATATGAATTTTATGTAGAGTTAACTTGTTTGTCAAGTGAGCTATCTTATTGTAATTTCGTCCTTGACTATATTACTGGAATGAAAGCCTATTTTTCAAGACAATGTAGTTTGTATATTATATATATGTATCAGTGTATCACCATGAATACCTCACGTTCCAAGATGAGTATATTATAATGTTTTGTACACCTAAATGGGGCATAGACTCGGTCATTTAGTCTTTGTATTAGACTTAGTCATGTACAGAGGTGGCGGGTTTGTTTGTTTGTTTTTTTAATATTTTTTTGTTAAAAATTTTTCCCTGTTCTTATATTTTTGTTGTGCATGCAATGCACTTGTGCCCACTAATAAGACTGTATGATGAAAATTCTTACCTTCGTTGTGACATAGGTTAAGACAGCACCAAAAAATCGAGAAACTAAGACATTTGATACGTGCAGGCCATTACTTTTTTTTTTTTTGGGGTGAAATGCAGGCCATTACTTATTCAATAAATACAGAGATCATTTTTTCCCCACAATTATTGATGTGGTCTATTGTGATTAGTACATTACAAAAGTAGAGACAATGATGAAACAAGCTGTGACAATATTTTCAGTCTCTATCATTGCTCTAAAAGTTGTCGGTGCATCATTAGCAAATACACAATTGGTTGCATTGCTTTCTAAAATTTCTGTTATATTTTTAAACAATTGTTATTGGGTTTAATCTAAGCTTGACATCACTTTTTTACTTATTAATAATAACTTGCCACTTGAAATTTATTATGAATATATTGTGGATTTGGAATTTGTTGTGAATATATTGTGGACGTAGAATTTCTTTTTCAAAGATAGCCTCAATAATATATGAGCGGATAAAAAAATAGATGGTGGTCTTAGCTTATGAATTTGGATTAATTACATCAAGTTGTCATGCTAAATCAAGATTATGCCAACTTGAAGGTAAGCACCAAAAACTTTTGGTGCTATGCTCAAAGTCTATTAGTACTAGATTCATTTCCTTGACTAGGTTGTGTGTTTTCTATAATTTTTAAATATTGAGCAGATGAGCCAACTTGTCTATACTATTTGATATTGGTTGATACTTGACACCATGCCATATAGGTGACTTTTATTTATTTAGATTATAATTTTTTTACTCGATTTTTTTGATTTTGTTACTTATGCATGAGTAATATTTCTCCTACAAAATACATTGCATCTAGTCAATTTATCATAGACTATAGATTGTTTTAGTCAAAAACGTTTCTTTGTATTTGCCTTTCTAATATATATATATATATATAAAGAGTTGAAGTATAGTATTTATTATTACTACGTTCTTTTTTAGCCACATCAGTATAGCATTTCGGACCACTTACATTTTGGACAAATTGGGCCTTTAATTGATCCTCTTTGTAGGCCTTCTTTTCTTTTCTTTTTTTGGCTCAAAAAAAAAATGTATATATATATATATATATATAATTGGGTTGAAAAGTATGAAATTTTATTCTATTTAAGCTAAACTCTTTAGTTTTGTACAGAAAAAGACAAACATTAGAAATACGAGCCCAAAAAAAATAAAAATGATAAATATTCAAATGATTATATTAAAATCCATGTATCAATAATATAGGCGTTCAACTTATATTTGAAAAAAAAAATGCTATAATTCTAAACTTATATAATAGTTTAAACATAATGTAACATGTTACATGTGTTCCATAGAATGGGATATGCATATTTTTTTTTTTAATATTCTTGGATATTTTCAAATTAGTCAACTAATTATGGTATATTAAAAAAAAATCTTTTGAATAACATCTTCTTCATTTATATAAAAATATATTCTAATTATGTAATTTAAATCTTTTTATTAAATTGCGTTTTTCACACACACACATATATTTTAATGCAAAATATATTATATGTTCCATTACATAAAACTAATAAAAACATAAAATACTTTTAAAAATAACATATGCACTATTTGATCTACAAATTTCACATTATATTCTTATAAAATAATTATATTGCATTTTCCCACATGATAGTTTGCAACTAGTATGGGATAAAATTCAACATTAGATGAATATTATCTTTGAACTATGTTTGGGGTGAAAGAATAGGCAATTAAATAAAGATTCATAAATGATGGGATTTAAATCCTTCAATTTTTATTTTTATTTTTAGAAAGATTTAAATCCTTCAATTGAATTCAATGGGAGATCTTATCAATAAACTCATTTGATGGTCTAGTGTCATGATAGAATTCCTATTGTTCTTTTTATTTCATATTTGATGCTGCGCTGATAACCATTGGGTTCTTTGTTTTTTGTTCTGTTCCATTTCTACCAACTGAAAGGGCTGATTTGTGCTAAAACACAAGAGCTTGTTCAAACCCCAAATTTTAAATTACAGCTAGATTATTTTTACTCTTACTTAATCAAAGTGTGGAACAAGAGTAAATGTGCGCAATGAACCGATACTACTTTAGTGCACAAACATGACCAACAAACAATAAATGAAAAGTACAAGAGTAAGGGAAGAGAGATGCAAACACAAGATAACACCAAGACGTGTTATCGAAGAGGAAACCAAAAAACTCGGCGAAAAACCTCTCCGCGACCCTCCAAGTCGAAATCGATCCACTAGAGAATAAAGTTGGAGTACACGAATAACAAAAGCTCCTCCAAGCCTAGTCTACCTAATGTACTTGAGCCCTCCAAGCTCCTGTTACCAACGGACTTCTCAGAGTCATGTCTTCTCTAGTTTTCCGAATCCTGCAATACGCCCGATTGTATCCGCCAAGCCTCATCAGTTTCTTTTGGCAAATCCCCGAAACTTCCCAAGCTCCAAAACACTTTCTACACTCTGAAAAGGTGTGAGTTGTATTTGGGTACAAATCTCCTCTCAACGAATGGCAATGGGAGAAGGAAGGAGAAGATGCTACAATGATTTCTCATTAAGGATGAGTAGCTCTCTCTCTAAAAGATGGGTGTGTTGTGTTGTAGCTCTCTCTCTAGGGTTTTTCTCTCTGAAATTGCCTGTTTTACTTTTGTGGGTAATAAGGGTATATATAGTATGGGTGAAAGGTAAGAAAGTCACCCTTAAAATTCTCCAAGCAAAGAGTTTCGTGGGTATCTCGCGGGTTGGCCTTTCTCGCGAGACACTTGCGAAATTGACAACCTGGCATGACTCTTCAACTTCTAGCATGTAATTTTCACGTGCCCTTTTTTCGTGGGAACCTTTACTCGCGAGCTTCTTGTGAGTTAATCGCGAAATTGCATTAATTCTTTATTTTATGCTTAATTCTTCACTAACTTAATACTAAACCCAATACAATAAATTCCCACAAAATACAAGGAACAACATTAAATCAAATACAACACTTTTTGTCATGAAATAAAACCAACATAAAATATGGTTGTAAATCACAACTTTACAAAAACCTTCATCTTTGTATTAATATTCATATTCATATTCATCTTCATCTTCTTCTTTTTTGCTACTCTCTCCTTCAAATTCTTCTACTTGAGAAGGGTTAGCTTTCATCGAATCTACAATTAATCCAACAAGCATCAGAGTCAAAAAGAGTATCATCAGTTCATCACCATTGTATTAAAACGATCAAAGTCTCAAGAGTAATGTCTATTAAACAATCCTTGAAACTCAAAGCCTACAAAAGAACCCAAGATAGAGATAAATTAATTTTCCTCTCCTATAACAAATTTGCTAGAACCAAAATAATTAAATGCAAAATTCAAAAAAGTTTGGGACTTTGGTTGCTAACAGGAATAATCTTCAACTAGTTCTAAGCAATTTGTCAACATATTTTGAAATGGATAAAAGCTGTTATAAACATGTCCGTACAATGAAATCTGATGAGTAGGATGAAACTTTCAAAATAATCAGTGGTTAAGTAATTTAGAAAGTTAAATAAACAAAACCAAACTCCGTATGCGGAAGCATTAACAAAGCCTAATAATAATATCACATTGGCTTCCTCAGAGAATAGTGTTTGGATGACATGTTTGGATTAATGAATTTAGATTTGGGTAATTAAGAGCCAGTTTGGTACATGTTTTTAAAAATTGAAAATTGTTATTTAAAAACATGTGTTAAAATACATGTAGGTGAAAAAATGTGTGAAAAAATGTGTGTGAAAATACGTGTAATATTGTTTAAAAACTGAAAATTTTTGTTTGAAAACACAAACCAAACACCCCCCTAAAATTCAAAAACCTTATTTGAATAGTTTACAAAGTTTTAAAGATTTGGATTTTGGCCGGCCCAAAATCTATATATAAAAAGAGCCAATGGCCCTATGACTCTATCTACGGTCATTTTTGGTTTAGTCAAGTTTTTGGACAATAGCCGCTAAAAACGCTCTGTTTAATACTTTCTATAAAAGCTTTAGTTTGGCCAATTGGAAAACGCACCACTTCAATTTGGTGAACTGACATATTTCTTTCTACTATTTTTTTATGAGTACACTAGTTGGGTTTGAGCTATTTGTTTGCATTTTGTTTTGTTTTGTTTTTAATATATATATATATATATGTATGTATGTGTGTATTTTGGTTTAGGAGTTGTTATTATGATACTAAAAATTGTCACAATATTTTCATAATTATTGAGGTATTAATTCTTTATATCTATATACAAAAAGAATGAATGCGAAAAGTTACAGTAGTTTAGCTACAATATTTTTTATTTGTTTAATTTGCACTGTTTCACTGGTTGCTTCTTTTTTTTCTTTTTTTTGTGAATGCGGTAAAGCTATAGTAGCTTTGCTACATTATTTTTGGTTTGTCCAATTCACATTGTTTCATAGTTTAATAAAATATAAACACAACAAACTGACACAATATTTTCACAATTGTTGAGGTAATAATTCTTTATAGTTCAAAATAAAATAATAAAATATCATATTGGAACCAACCACAACTAAAATTAAAGGTATTGTGAAAAATAAGTGCTACATCCACAACATTTTTCACAACACTTTCATAACAAATCATAGATGGTAAATTATTATTAGTTTTAATTTAAACTTACCAATGAAATTACTTTTTTGACCACCAATAAGAACCTGTAACAACCTACTACTTATGATTTGTTGTGAAAATATCGTGGACATAGCATTTCTTTTGTGAACATGTTAAGACATCTTGTTTTCGTCACAATATTTTCAAAACTGTTGAGCTGTCAATTCTTTACAAGCCAAAATAAAATATAACAAAATTATGCATGTATTATGAAAATGTTGTGCCATTCTGTTGTGTTTTTAAAAAAATTTTGTTGGTTTAATCAACTTTGTTGAGTCAAAATTCACGGTTTCACATATAGTTTTCTTGGATTGATTTTTTGTATTTTTTTTTCTTTGCGCACCATTTAAGTAAAAACATGTAATTTTATACACAAAAACTTAGAATAAAAACATTTTTCATTCTTTATGTTTGGGGTAGTTTACAATTCTTCCTTAAACTTTAAAATCAAACAATTTTTTCCTTAATATTTTGAAAAATAGTAAATGTAAGGACCAGATTTGAACTCGTAACCCACAACGTAGGTAGACTTAGGCCCAAAAGCCCAAAATAATAAATTTATAGAAAATGGGTTGGAAAACTAGGTTTTAGTTTATCAAACAAACATTAAAATAGATTCAGATGATAAAAGAATGGAAAGAAAAAGGCTTGTATTGAAGAAATTTCGTCCTCGGCAAGATCCGAGGAGGTCTGTTCTTATATGTTAATATCAAGTGTGATTACAAATTTGGTTCCTCAATGCTCCTGTGTTTTTTTTTCTTTAATTCTCAATCCGCTTAGTCTTGTTGCCTCCTCCATTTATACCCCCTTCCTTTTCATCTCCACCTTCCACGTGCATGCTGGATGGTTGGTCTGGATGCTTGTCCCATCATCCCCTTCCATAAGTATTCATGTAGTAGTTGTAAGACTGAAATCTACTGTTCATGTATCACCTCCACATTAATGTGGCCATGGTGTTAGCTATAGTGCATTTAATGCGAAGGTAGTAGCTTTCTCTTTAAATATTTTAGGGGATTACCTTGTTCATTACTCTTACAATGCTTACCAACACTGAGTAATTCTTAAGTACTCCCCCGGAACACGGAGAATAGTGCTCCCTCCTCTCACATTCATGATGGGGTCTGCTCATTAAATTTATGGTAGGGTCCACCATGAATGTGAGAGGAAGGAGTATAATTTTACTATACTCCGGGACTACCTAAGAATTTTTCACCAACATCGACGAGACTTCTTGTAATATCATCCTGAGTGACAGACAACCTCTTTGGATCTTGGCATTGGTTAGCCGAGGACGAATTTATCCTCGGCCTACTTCTTGAGCCCTTATGGTCAAAGTTGACTTCTATTCACTAACACACCCTTGTCTAACAAAGATTTCTTTTTCTCGGACAACCCCTTGTCCTCAGATTGGGCCACAGACTCATAACATGAACAAACGATAGGCTCCCGGGCCCAGTATACCTACAGTAAATATGTCATATTTTTATTCTTGCAATTAAACCTAAATGAAAGCTTATTTTTAAAATATTTTATTGTGTAATGTCTAAAATACTCCCACTAAATTTTAACATCCCAAAAATTTTCTTCATGTATTTTGAGTTTTAGATGGTAGTAATTCTTGGAAAGTTAGAATGATGATATAAGGTGTTTTATTTGTTATCTAAAGAACATTGATTTTCTAGGTTTAAATTTTCGAAACTTATAATTTACTTAATGAAAAATTCGATGACATATGCTTTTTGTTAGCTTTTTTTTTTTCTTTTCTTAGCATAACTCAATTGTTTATTGTTGGAAGATGATGATATTTATTATCATTCTTAGAAGTTTTTAGTAAGTGGATATATTAAATTTAGCAAAGGTACTAAAAAACTATTATAGTAAAATAAATATTTATATGTTAAATATCTACCCTGACTTTGTGTGTGATCAAAATTCTCATACAAATGAGATCAATTTTTTATAACGTAATTATAAAATTTTTTAAAATTAATGTTTCTTTTAATTAATGTAAATCTCTATGTACTTTAAAAATAAAATGATTTATATCTTTGTTTTGTGTTATAAATAAAATTTAAAATTAACCTTAATCACTACTTTTTTTTTCCGTAGCAACCACGTGTCTTGCACGTATTGCCCTAACTAGTTTCTTAAAAAACACAAAAACAAAAATACAAACAAACACAGTACTCAAATATATCTAAAGCCGAGTACTGTGTAAAATATGGGTCATTTTTTTTTTTGGGACTCTCACTCTGTAGTCCGTCTCAGTGTTTTATAATTTATACCTTCTCTCCTCAATCACTAAAAGCTAGGTAGGAAGTTAAAGTATGAAACTTGAAAGGAGTGCATGCTCTTATGTTAGGCCTGCCCAAGGGAGCTCTATTATAATTTGTAAATCTCATTCCCATTAGGCCAGCTTATTACCCAACTCCAACTCTTTGGCCTAATAGGCTATCAGATTTAGAATCAATCCCACCATTGGATTTGGAGCTCACAAATTACTAATTGTATGGATCCCTCTCTTATTTACTAAAGCTAAATTGAAAATGAATGAAAAACTCAAAAACATTATGTGGATAATTAATTAATGTAGTAGATCCTTTCTGTGAAATAGACTGTCACAAATTACTATTATTTTTGTCAAATCTTACAATGATAATATATATTAGCATGAGATGAGATACATATATAGTGAGATCCTATACAAGATCTTTTTTATTTATTTTATTTTTTATGAAAGTACAAGAACTTAGAAATGTGTTTATTGAGAGTAAACCATATTATGCTGCTATTCTTGCATGTGGATATCATATCAAATGTCTGATCAAGAGAGACATTGTGCCTCAAGTTTTGAAAGTTGAAACACCCTTTGTCTCCTTCAACATATAAGGCTTATATTTGCTACTCTGTTATATGCTGAGGATTACTACTTGGAGGTAAGTTAACTACTTTGTCAACAAAATCAAAACGTAACTTGGTATATCATGGCCAATTTGTGTACTATCTTCTTTAAAATCTTGTTTTTGGTGAATTGTTTAGTTCATTTTTACTAATTCATGATTATTTTGTTATCGAATGGCATAAAAGCAACAGTTATTTCGGTCCATATGGTTTGTACTTTGTCCCATAGACATTATGGTCCTCTTTTAGTATCTAGCATTAGTACTAAAAGATAATTAGAGCTAGATCAGTTTGGATTTTGTTAGATTTGGTTCAAGTCTAACTCAGATAATTTGGAATCATTTGATAAAATTTGATGATCCTTTTTTACTCATTTTAATTTCAAAGAATATTGATTCTAAAAAAAAAAAAAAAAAAATTCAAAGAATAGTGATAAACTTGTATAAACATTAGAACTATAGAAAATATTGATAGATTTTTGAAAAATTATTACTGTAATGCAAATCAATGAGGTAGAGGAGCTGAATTCTAAACACATTGTGGGTGCGAATCATTCAAACTCTATAATTCGTGTGTGCAGCATTACCTTCAATAGAACAATTTTGGTTACCAATGTAAATTTGTATTTTTTAACCTATCCAAATCAATGAGGTAACGCTTTATGCTTTTTGTTAATGACTAAGCACTCTCACAATAATATCCTTACTTTTATGGTTTTTTTTTTAAAAATTTTTTTTTTTTTTTATAGCAGTTTTGACTTGATAAGTACTTTAATTATTCAAGTAAGATGACTTTTACTAATTGAGTTATTTGGAATCCAAGCAACAATCCAAATTTAAGATGTATAAATAAAACTATAACTTTTCTCTCTTTTGGTCGACTAAAGGTCAATTTTTTTTTTTTTTTAATAATTCAATAGTTGGGACATGGGAGGGTGGATTTGAACCTTGATTGTCTCTATTGGAAACACTAAGAAGTGCCAACTAGTTAAATCATCAATTTATTGGCATGCTTCACAACTTCTTAAAAAGGAAAAAACATATTTTGAGCTCGCAACATTAATTCAAGACAAGAGGGAATAAACACAGACAATT
Organism: Quercus aquifolioides; assembly: GCA_019022515.1. Classification (NCBI taxonomy): domain Eukaryota; kingdom Viridiplantae; phylum Streptophyta; class Magnoliopsida; order Fagales; family Fagaceae; genus Quercus; species Quercus aquifolioides. Next base: position 1,862,820 of record CM032329.1, read on the forward strand.
AAACCAAATATATCTCAAGTTATCGAGGAAGAATCAATAATAAAACTTGATAATTTATTTTTATATATTGCACGATGATCTACATCTTAGACATAGAGTGAAGAACGTCATGACTAATATTGTACTCAACTAAAAAAACCAATGCTAGTACTGGATAACATTATTTTCTACTATTATGTAATCTAAATATAGGACATACTAAATAATTGAGCAAGAACCACGATGGACATGACGCAAATGCATTGATCACAATATCACTTGCCGTGCCTCATAATATAGTACTGTGACAAAATGTTCTCATATTGCTCCAATATGGTCGTTCCAGCTCCTAAATATGTTGTATCCAAGTCGTATGCCTTTTGATTTTCTTCATCCACAATGCTCTCTTCATTATATCTCTTGATATTGCTCTCCAAAGAAGATTTTTCATTCACCAACTCTTTCATACACTGTTCTTTTTTATTTTGTGCTTTCTTTACAGCTTCTCGATTCTTCCTTTTTCTCTCTTCAATTTTTGCAGATTTTGCAGTCACGCTCTCCATAATGATGGCAGCTGAAATTACAAATTTACAACATAAATCTTATTTTAGCAAACATACAATATCAACAACAACAATGAACCATATAGAAAGAAAAGAAAGAATCAAATTACACATATGTACAATAAAATTAATAACTCAAGTTAAAAAAAAAAAAAAAAAAAAAAAAAAAAACATAAAGTAAATAGAACAAACAAATTAGAACTCCAACTTACCTTGAAAGCACAATGAAAATTAAAAGTAGTGAAAAAATTGTAAAACTTGACAATAACAATAGCTTTAGCAGTGAAAAACTTGTAAAACTTGAGAATAAGCTTTCACATTGTAGTGGTATTTATAGAGGACCAGTTAACACTTAACAGGTCGGTGTGAAAATATAGCCACCCACAGTGCTGTGTTGTGTCTTAAAAATTATTTATCTGTCCTAAAAATTAAATTAAATTAATTATATTTTGGGTAAGGAAGTTGCACACGAATTAGTTGTAAAAATTATCTTCTTGAAATTAAGAGTATATATAATGAACAACATGTCCAACTCGGACTAGGATAGAACTATATATGTGTTGGGTATTATGCAATTACATTATCCTAAAATTTTATTATTTGTCTAAAGTCGGTAAACTTAATACTAATAAATTGTTGTAAAACAAATCTAAGGCGGTGATTCTTCAAATTAAAAAAAAAAAAAAGTGGTGATTGTCCTAAACTCTGCCATATAAATTGCACTCAGCAGCACTCCTATTCCAACACTTAGTATATTTTGCTTTCTTTCTTTCTTTCTTATATTTCTTTCTTTCGTTGTTGAGAAAATTAATAATGCAGAATCCATTGGAGGAGTACGAGTTCAATTTGTTAGCAGTCGATTCCGAGGACGAGGAGGAGTTTTTTGTTCTTACCAGAACCAATTTCAACTCCGAGGTTGCTCCTCCGATCAACTTTCTTCCAACAGCCGACTCGTTTATGACGTTTATGAAGGAACAATAACAGCCCGCCATGGAACAGGAGATTACTATGTCAGAAGCACCAATGTTGTTGTATGCTGTCGATTCCTCTGAGGTTGTTAATGGTAGCAATTCCGACTCGGCTAAAAAAAGAAGACAGGACATGATGAAAATCATTGAGGAACGGGTAATGCTTTATGTTTGTTGTTAACGCTATAAACACTCTTGCCAACAATATCCTTGTATATGTATGTTAATTTAAGTTTTTCATGGTTTTATATAGGTTGCTGTTCTTGGGATTGCGCACTCTGAAATATTACAGGTTCTCTTGGAGCTTAAGGAAAATTGTGACACATCTTTTGAGTATATTGTTGCAATAACTGATTATGTGATGAATCGTGCACAGGTAAGTGTAAAATTACTTTCACTTTTTTTCTTTCTTTTCTTTGTAGTTTTTTGCATTCATACAAATTATGTTGTTTATATATATGATTTTTTTCAGGCTTCTAAGTTGGAGCAACAACTTATGGAAGTGACAGGGTGCCACCCGCTCGATGAGGCAGAGAAAAATCAGAAATTTCCGAATACTGCTTTGCATGGGGCCATGCCTGGTTGGGACAATAACCAGCAGAATGAGTATTAGTTCATATTTATTGATATTGATTTGTGCAACATTTTTCTAGTTGGTATTATGATTTAGTTAAATCACTATTGGTTGATTTGGACGGAAGTACTTATAATGTAGGATTTGGATTTTAATTTCTAGTTGAAATGACTTGAATGATATGGTAAATTTGTTTTGTCTATTGATGAAATTTATGGATGGTTGAGCTTTATTCATTTTTGAGTTGAAATTATCATGCGGGATATCACTAGTTGTGGTAATATAAAAGCCTGGATTTGCTAAACCAATCAATAATTTAGTCCTTTCCTATTGGTTAAGTTTTTCTATAAATATAGTATTGTATATGCATAATGCATGTCTGTAGGGATGGCAATGGGGAAGAGCGGGGCTGAATGATGAGGTCTTCAACCCTGCTTCGCATGGTTTTATCTTGCCTCATTCCCGCTCTGCCCCGCATGACGGGGAAATTGTTTTTGCCCCATCCCCGCCCCTTAGGGCCTTGCGAAGCCCGCTCCACTCTGTAAAACTATACTTCTTGTTGATTTGCCCACAACTATTACAATTTTTTTTAATAAAACCAGTTTCATTAATAAAAATATACTTAGAATTGCAAATAAATTTATCTCATCAAATCAAACTAATTTTTAGCAAAAACTGCATAATATTATCCAAGTGTTTAACAAGACAATATCACAATAAAAACAAAAATCTCATAATATAAAATCAATGATTCAATAGTATATAAATTTGTTTCTAATAAAGATAAAAGAAAACATTAAAATTGGTACCTTATTTCCAACATTGATTGAGATATAAAAAAAAAAAAAATAAAAAAAAGAAAGAGGTAGAGAACCACGTTAGGTAAAATAAAATAAGCTGATAATATGTTTGTTTAAATAGTAGGATTTTAGGGAGTGAAAAATTTACAATTTAACTTTTACCAATGCGGGGCGGGTCTAAAAAGTCTAAACCCATCCTCGCCCCGCCCCATGATGCAGGGCTAAAATCTCGCCCCATCCCTACCCCACCACCTTTGCAGGGTGGAAAAAACCCGTGTGGGGCAAAACGGGGAGGGGCGGGGCAAGCGGGTCAAAATTGATTGAGCTAAATTCCAACCTCACACAATTTACTTATAGAGATGGGATGCCAATCAACCTTAGTTACCATTTTTCGAATAAATTAATCAAATGATATTGGAATATGTGCTTGGAATATATGTAAGTCAAGGAAATTGAATAATACAAGTCTTGGATTGATTAAGTTATGCTCCTCGGGTTTAGTCCAAGGTGTAGGTTTACACTTGTTCTTGTGTTACAATGCTATCACTCTCTTTTTTCTTCTTCACAATGCTTGATCCCCCTCTCCGTAGGGATCTCTCTCTCTTATATAGTCACCCAGGTTGTATCCTGGCCTTCCACTTTGAGGGCCAGGGCTTATTTTCTCTGATACTTGTCCCATCAGGGCCTTACCAGAAGGTTTCTCTATTAGATTGTGAGTTGTGATGACACTGTTTAGGGGTCATTTCACCATTAATGCGGCCAGTTAAGTGGGTGCAGAGCATTGAATGTGGAGGTGATGGATGCTTTATCTGTACTTTTCCTTCATTTGCTTAATGAAAAACTTTTCTTCTTTTCCTTAGTACGTGCTTGATGGTCTTCAAAACTGGACTTCGGCCCTTCCGAGGACATATTAGTATTCTCGGGATCCTCGAGCATTCTTATCTTCTTGGGTTGGTGGTTGTGTTATCATACTTGCTCTGTGAATTCTTTGACAAAACTTCCCAAGATGTGCCCCTTTGGTGTTGGCCTCTTCTCACTCATTCCTGTCCTCGGATTCTCATCCTCCCACATTATATATAACGTATGTACACCTATATGGGGCACAGACTTGGTCTTTTAGTCCTTGTAGTAGACTTAGTCATGTACTAATGTAGGGCTGTAATCGGTTCGGTTCGGTCAGTTTTTTTTTATTCGGCCAACCGAAACAGAAATTTTCGGTTTTTAAAAGTATCAACCGAAACCGACCGAAATAGTTGAAAAACTGTCGGTTTCGGTTTCGGTTGATTTTTCGGTCGGTTTCGGTTCCTTCTCATTCATTTTCTAAGAAAGCAAACAAAGAAAAAAAAAAAAAAAACAAACCTAGAATATAAAAAAGAGAGAAGAAATTGAAAAAACAAAACAACCAAGCACATGGGTTTTTTCAAAACCCTAACTTTATTTGCACATAAAAATTGAAAAAATAGCATTGATTCAATATTAAACAAACCCAGAATATAAAAAAGAGAGAAGAAATTGAAAAAATAAACAACCAAGCACATGGGTTTTTTCAAAACCCTAACTTTATTTGCACATAAAAATTGAAAAAATAGCATTGATTCAATATTAAACAAACCCAAAATATAAAAAAAAAGAGAGAGAGGGTCACCGTGACTCCATGAAAATGAAAAGATTAGCCGGCGTAGGGAGCCCGGCGTGTGGAGACTGGCGTGTGGAGGCCGGCGTAGGAAGGCCAGCGTGTGGAGGCTGGTGCAGGAAGGCCGACGTGTGGAGGCAGCATGTGGAGGCGTGGAGCGGTGAGAGAAGAGGAGGGGCTGAGGGCTGAACTCTTTAAGAAAAAATTGAGAGAAAAAGTTGAGAAGAGGAGGGGCGGCTGAACTGAAGAAAAGAAAAGGGAAGAATAAAAGAGGGAGGGTATTTCCGTATTTTACCTCATGCTCTAGGGTTTTAAAAATTAAATAGCAAAAACAAACGCCCCCCCACGCGAAGGCTCGAACCTAGGATCAGCTAGCATTCCACAAAGTAGCAAACCACTAAGCCACTGGTCAGTTATGTAATAGAATTATATATATATATATATATATATATATATATATTCAGTCAGTTCAGTTCGGTTTTGGGTGAAAAAATCCAGCACCGAAACCGAAACTGAAAATTTCGATTTTTAAAAACTGAAACCGAAACCGAACCGAACCGAAAATTTGGCAACGGTTCGGTCGGTTTTGGTCAGTTTGTTCGGTTCGTCGGTTTTTTGCACACCCCTATACTAATGTATAGAGATTTTTCCCTCCCTTTTTTTTTTTTTTTCCTTTTCTTATATTTTTATTGTGCATGCATTGCACCTGTGCGACTGTGCCCATGAATAAAAAAGTATATAAATGTATGATGAAAAATCTTACCTTCATTGCAACATAAGGTGAAGACGGCACCCAAAAATCGAGAAACTAGGATCTTTGGTATGATGTGACATTTCTCTTTCTACAATTATTGACGTGATCTATTATGATTGGTACATTATAAAAATAAGGGTAATAAGAGCATCTACAGCAGCGGAGCTAAAAATTTAACTATTTGGCACCACAAAAAGTTACTTTATCTATTTTACCTACTCATATACTGCAGTAGTGGATCTATTTTGGCTTTTAACACAATAAAATAATATAAACATCACAATAAAATAATATATCTACTACAATAAAATAATATATCCACTACAATAAACAACAATCACAACCACCCGTAACCGCTACTGCTGCCACTACCGCCGCCGCCACCAACTCTTCCACTGCCACCGCAATCGCTACCGCTGCCACTACCGCCGCCACTGACTCTTCCACCGCCACCGCCATCGCCGCCGCCGCCAACTCTTCCACCACCAACTCTTCTGCCTCCACTGCCGCTGCCACATGATAGAATAATATATTCTCTACAATAAACAACAATCACAACCACTACCACCACCACTGTCACTACCGCCACCGCCACTACAACTGCCACCGCCACCATAACCACCACCATAAAAAAAATTAATTTTTTTCTCACCAATATTAGATAGTAATAACCTACCACTTAAAATTTATTGCAAAAATATTATGGTAACATTTCTTAATTTTAATTTCTTATTATTCTTTATTTTATTTTTCCCATTATCTTATTTGGTTTCATCCAAATACACGTTTCTTTCTTCTCCTTTTTTTTTTTTTTTTTCCCTCTTTGTTTTTCTCCTCCACACACGTACTCCTCTTATCTCCTCCACCCTCAACCACACCTTTTAACTTTCAACCATTTCTTATTTTTTATTGTTTTATCTTTTTGTTACTTTTTCTCCTCATCTCCTTCTCCATTTATTCAACTGTTCTCTCTTTATTTCTTCCATAAAATGACGATCTGTCCAACCAAGCTTTAGTTCCGCTCAGCCCAACTAAAGCAACGCCACTAGGTCCACCACCACGCCTCTATCGACCTTTGGTTCATGGTTTGTTTGTTTGTTTGTTTGTTTTTTTTTTTTTTTTTTTTTTTGGTTCAAATGAAAAAATTGCAGAAGAAACCATTTCGGACCGAAATACATTTTTCGTCCGGAATGGCTGAAATGGGCGAGACGAAACAGGGGGTTATGGTTCATGGGTTGTGACTCTCTCAGTGATGGATTTTGGCCATGGGTTTTTGTGATGTTTTGGCCGTGGGTTTTGCCGATGTTTGCTTTTTTTTTTTTTTTCCCCCTGGTAGTGGTGGGTTTGATGAGCATCGGTGTGGTTGGGTTTGTGACTAATGTGGTGGTGGTGGGGGTTGCCGTGGTGGTGGAGGTGGTGATTGATATTGGTGGTGGTGGGTTTGATGAGTGTGGGTATGGTTGGATTTGTGATTGATGTGGTGGTGGTGGTGGTGGTGGTGGGGGTTGCCATTAGGGGTGGCAATTTTTGCCCGACCCGCGGGTACCCGGCCCGGCCCGACCTTAATGGGCCGGGTTTTACCCGGTCCGATTAGGAATAGGGTTGGGTATGGGTTTTAAAAAAAAAACCCGAAGCGGATCCAGGTTGGGTCCGGGTTTTATTAAAAAAACCCGGACCTGACTCGAGACCCGACTCGGTTAAAAACCCGGTTTCCTAAAATTACCAAAATACCCTATATATATATATATATATACCTATAATCTAACCTAACTAATTCCTCATAGTTATGATTTTAGTTATGATTTTGGTTATGATTTTGTTGATTAATGATTAAATGGTTATCTTAGCTAGGTAATTTATTGATTTAAAATCTTAGTTATGATTTATTGAATTATGATTATGATATTAGTTATGGTTTATTGATTTATAGATTTATAATTAACAGGTGATTTATTGATTTATGATTAGTAGCCTATGATTTGGATTGATTTGGCATTTGGGCCACGTTATCTAGGCTTGAATTAGAATATACAGGCTTAATGTAGTCAAAAAAAAAATCTGGAAGGGTGTTATACCGCCTGTTTAGTTCACTTATGTCAATCTGGCCTAAGTTGTTTTAATTAGTTTTTGGCCTCTGTTTCTACTCCTTTTCCTGTGTTATTGAAATACAAATTTCTCTTCAAAAAAAAAAAAAAAAAAACTGGGCTTAATTTTTTTTTTTTTTGGGTTGGGCCATGAATTGGGCCCAATTCCTAAACGGGGCCCGCGGGTCCGGGCCCGGAAAAAAACCCGGTATCCTAAACGGGCCGGGTCCGGGCCACGGATCTTGCCCCGCGGGTCGGGTCCGGGTATGGAAAAACCCGGCCCAAACCCGACCCGTTGCCATTCCTAGTTGCTGTGGTTGGAGCTGGGTCTGTGGTGGCGTGTGTCGGCGGCGTGGGTCAGGGGGGCAGCGGTGTGAGAGGTCTGAAAGCTGAGAGAGAGAGTTGAGAGATTGTGAGAGTTCTGAGAAGAAAAGAAAAAGAAAAAAAAGAAAGGAAAAAATAATATTTTAATCCGGCTGGAAGAATAATTTTTTTTTTTTTTTTTAGCTCTCAGCTACAGTGCACATCCATAGAACATCCATAGATAGATGTGCACTGTAGCAATAAAGCTTAAAAAAAAGGTTTAGCTCCACTGCTGTATGGCTGTTTTTGGTGTTTTAATGGAGCTAAAATAGCTATATAGCTATTTAGCTTCATTGCTGCAAGTGCTCTATGAGCTCATATAAAAGTGATGTTACTCTAATTGAATAAAGCTAATTTTTCAAAACAGTGTAGTTTTTAATGTATATATAATATCACCATGAATTCCTCACATACAAGATGAGTATATTATAAGTTTATAATGTATGTACACCTATATGGAGCACATGCAGAATCGGTCTTTTAGTCCTTGTAGTAGACTTAGTCATGTATAGAGATTTTTCCCTCCCTTTTTTTCCCCCTAATCTTATAGTTTTATTGTGCATGCATTGCACCTGTGCCCATGAATAAAAGTATAAAATTGAGAAACTAGGATCTTTGGTATGATGTGAGACATTTTTCTTACCATCAATAAATATAGTCATTTTTCATTCCACAATTGTTAACATAGTCTATTGTGATTAGTACATTATAAAAATAGTCAATGATGAGCTCGTATGAAATTAATGTTACTACAATCACAAGCAGTGAAAATATTTTAAATCTCCAATTCTTTATCATTATTTTTAGTTATTGGTGTATCATTAGCAAATACCCAATTGGTTGCATAGCTATGGAAATTTTCTGTTATATTTTTTGTAAAGTGAGTTCTACCAACCTAAATGTACACTTTTGAGAGAGAGGGAAAATTGCATTGACCTCCTTTGAGTTTTTTTTTTTTTTTTTTTGGTTATTAAATTTATCTTCCTTCTAATTTGGAATACAATATTCACCTCCTCTAAAATGCGAACTATATACAATGACCTTTGCTAATTAAATAAATAGAAAAAAAAAACTTTAAAAAATATTGAAAAAAAACTTTGAAAATCTCATATTTTCCGTTACAGGGATGTGGATAATAATTTAAATGGAGGAAAAAAAAAACTTAAGATTTTTTAAAACTCTTTTTCAGTTATCTAGGAGAGGTTAGTGTAAATAGTTTGCATTTTAAGGGAGATGAATGCCTTATGTTAAATTAGAGGAGAGCTAAGTATAGTAACGAAAAACTTGAGAGAGGGAGAGAGAGAGCCATTTACCCTTCAAGAAAGTATCAATTGAGTAGAAAAACAAATTAAAATACAATAACTGAGGTATAAAATAGTGGGATTCCAAAGATAACTCTGTATACAAAAAAAAAGATGATGGGTTTAACTTTGGAATTTGGATCAATTACTTGGAATAGTTTCTATGGGTGCTTCTTTTAAGAAAAAACAAGGCAAGTTGTCATACTAAATCAGAATTATGCCAACTTGAAAGTAAGCACCAAAAACTTTTGGTGCAATGCTCAGAGTCTATTAGTACCAGATTCGATTCATTTGCTTGACTAGATTATGTGTTATTTCTATCATTTTAAAATATTGGGCAGATGAGCCAACTTGTCTATACAATGATTTATGTTGATACTTGATACTAAGTCATTTAGGTGACTTTTATTTATTTATTTTACTTGGTTAATTATGTTCTACCAAATGCACTGTATCTAGTCAATTGTCATAGATTGTAGATAGTTTTAGTCAAAACCGTCTCTTTGGATTGCCCCTCAGATATGATGTAGAATTTAATGTTAGACAGGGTGTTGAGGTTTTAAAAAGTAAAATAAATAAATCTTTAAGTCTCAAAATGTAATTGATATTTAAATATTAAAAGCAAACTTTTTTTTTTTTGATAATTTGATTATTGGAGGAGGAAGAATTTGAACTATGAATGTTTTTGAGAAAAATATCAAGAAATTTTAAATAGTTGTGCCAAGTACATATTTAGTACATGTTAATTTGAAAAGTAATGAATTAAACTTTTTGAGATTTTAAAAAGTAATCAATTAAAATTTATAGTTTTAAAAAGAGATAGGTTCAAGTTACACTTGGTGTAACTCTAAAGAGTTACACATTTTTTAAACCATTGGATTTAAGTAGATCCAACGGTTAAAAAAAGCTTATAATTATTACAAATATTCTAATTAGAATCTAATTTATCACCTTCTAAACCTATCTCTAAACCCAAAAAAAATTTGACTTCTGACTCTCTCTCTCATTTACGTTTCTCTCTCTACATTTCTCTCTCTCTTTCTCCTCCACCACCTCCACAGGTTGCCGGCAAAAAACTTTGATAGTTGTCCAGCCATCAATCACACTATGGTTTCCAGTGATCACAGTCTTGTTGATCCCATCTCCAATCAACAGTATATTCCTCTTATGTTTGGGCACCACAATGTACTCCTCGTAATACCCTTCTCTAGCATAAATTACAAATAATCCATCTTTAGGCATTGAATTATTGGGAGCAAATGCAATTGCCTCGGTGATGGATGTGAAGTTTCCGGTACCATTACGGCCTTACAGGTTACAGTCACTTTATCGATTACAAGAATTCCATTATTGCCTTGCAATTCACTGAGTATCCGTTCCTTGTTGGGGCAATGCAATGATTTTTGGGAAGAGGATCTTCGTAGATCCTACAGCAAATTACTTCTTCAATTCCTTTTTACCCCAAAACTCCTCAAATAATCACCTCAATCTATTTTGCATAAAATAAAATAAATACAAACCTAACTCTCTTTTTTCTTTTCTTTTTTCCATAATTATTGAAATGGTAAGTTCATAGAAAACAAAAAAGTGTTGTCACTGATACGGCAGAAAACATGTCTTGTGAATTTCTCTTATCAAGATCCGACAAAATCCCATGATAAAAAGCTTCTCCAGTATTTTGAAGTGAACCTCTCTTTTTGTGTTGAAGAGCAACTAGTTGACAGGGTTTGTTCATAGTTCCTTTAATACTAATGAAAAATTTCTAAAGAAAACATCTAGGATTCAAATTGTCTCACACTCAACTATCTTTTTTTTTTTACTGGCAACCTGTGGAGGTGGTGGAGGAGAAAGAGAGACAGAAACGGAGAGAGAGAGAAACCTAAATAAGAGAGAGAGTTAAAAGTCAAAACTTTTTTTGGGTTTAGAGATAGGTTTAGAAGATAATAAATGAAGGTAATAAATTATATTCTAATAAGAATATTTGTAATAATTAAATCCAATGGTTTAAAAAATGTGTACACCAGGTGTAACTTGAAGTCTTGAACCTATCTCTTTTAAAAATAATAAATGTGGGGGGTGAAAGCCCAACCTTACGTATTGGGCCTAGGGCTCTATTTGAAAATTACTGTGTGTCCGAAGAGAGGAAAATGTTTGAGAATGAGCCCATGTGGAAGAAATATACCTGGAAGTGAATAAGGAGCGTAGTCCGAAGAGATCGCCATTGGTCCGAAGAGGTCATCATCCTCGGACACAAAGAGCCTTGGTTAAACAGACACCTGGGAGGTTCAAGTAATCTTTCTAATGATTTTGATGATAAGGGAAGGCTTCAGGCACGTATAGAGATGGTAGGAACGGAAAAATATCTAGAAGACAAGCTGCAACCACCACATTAAATGCACTGTAGCTGTTTTTCTGGCCGCATTAATGTGGAGAAGACCCCTAAACAGTATAATCTCAGCTACCACCACTCACAGAGAGCTAAAGAAGATACCTGATGGGACATATACTCAAGTGGGTGCCTAGATGAAGAACAAGTGGACGATGAAGATGATGAGGGAGGGTGCTATATAAAGAGAAGAGGCCCCTGATAATAGGGGATGGGAAGAAAAAGAAAGAGAATGAGAAAACAACTTTACTGTATCTCTAAGAGTTGTAATCACCTTTCATTCAATAATATATCTCTTCGGACGTCTGTTTGCTTAACTTTCTAGTATATTTTTCTGTTGAATCATCTTTCAATACCACAGTCATCTCTTGTTTAATTCACAATCAGCCCAGCTCTTTCACCCACTCTCTACAAATTCATTGTTTTGGGTTTATTGGGCTCATAATCCAAATCCTTTGGGCTTGGGCTACAAAAACTGACCCTACAATAAATTAAACATTGAGATTTGAAAAGTAACATATTTACATATCAATATGTTTGATTTTAATTAGTCTAGATCCTTATGTCAAGTACATATTCAACACATGTTAATTTGAAAAGTAATGATTTTGTGTGCGTTTGGGATTGCTTAAGAAGCCAGTTTTTTTTACTATTCAGTTTATTTTTGGTATTATTTATGGGTCTCATTGCACTTTTTGGTACTATTTATGGTCTCACGGTACTATTTCAGCTACCTTTTAACTTTATCTATAGTATTTTTAACAAAAAGAATTCAATTTCAACTAAATAAGCTGTTTCTAAACAGACACTTAAACCTTGAAATTTTGAAAAGTAACAAATGAAAACTTATAGTTTCAAAAATAATAAATTAAACATTGAGATTTCAAAAGGTAATAAATTAAAATCTAAGACCCATTTAAATTGAATAACATTATGTTTACGGTTCTTATAAGGTTGATTGTTTGTTTAACAAGTGGTAATCCATGGAATTTTTTAGTTATAAGGGGAGAGATGATCGATAATTTTGAGTAATTAAATAATTAACGTGACATCTTGTTGTGTTAGTTTGTGACAATATTGTAGTATAATTTATAGTGCCTCTAGGATTATTCGCAATCTAAAATAGTTGGCACAATCAAGTATCAATCCACTAACCATATCACATTGAATGACAGTTAAGATGTCACTCTAGGGTTTGATCCTATAGAGAACTCAAAATTAATAGGGACTTCTATAAAGAGCAACTTGTGATGAACAGTTTCCAACCTAAAAATGATCAACTTGGCCTTGTGGGACTAGAGAAATTAAAGAATGGACAAAAAGAAAGTTTGAAAGAGAGTACTTTGAAAGAGAGTTGATTAAAGTTGCTATCGGTAATAAAATAGAACCTACTTGTGATGCTTAATTACTAAACCTCTCAACCAAACCCCCTGATTGAAGGGGATTACAAAAATAATAATAAAATTAGAAAATACTTCATTTATTGGGGCAACATAACTTACCTTTCAGTTAAAAAGTCCACTGCTTTGGAGACTAATTAAGAAGCAAACTATTGTCAAAAAATTCCCAAGTGGCAGCCATGTGAAATGGATAAGAAAACAACAATATTTTGTTCGGAAGAGGCAGGTAAGCTAATCTCCATCTTCTAGTGAATTTGAAGGTGAAGAATTTCGGTCAGAGTGAATGTGGATTGGGTTTCGCGTCAATTGCATTACTTCTTCTTTTGAACTTTGAATTCTTCTGAGAAGCGGCCCCTAATAATTTTAATGAAAACGAATAGTATACTAAAATATTTAATGATCATCATTTTTATACGCTAATGATTCTTTGGTTAAATGGCTACTCTTGAAGTTTTTAATAATAGTACGAATTTGGTAAGAATGAGGTGTAAAACTTATGTTTTACATCATCTAATAAGAGATTGTCAAATTAATTTTTTGCTTAAAACTTTAAACATTTTATCACACTTAATAATCTCTCAATAAACTACAAGTTGGGTTGGATTTTCAAATGGGTATTAGAATTGATTGGATGTGGTTGTGTCTATTTTTAATATGTGATAGGATGATATGATATGTAAGGATTGGAAAGTAAAATTTAGGTTTTACATCATATTCTTATGGAATTTAAACTCTTTTAACAAAAACATCCGGGGTTTGAAATTTTGAATTCCTCCTACTCACTTAAAATGTCCATTTATAAAATTCTAGTGCATTGAGCTTAGAAAGTGGTATTGAGCCCAATATATACTATTATTCCGGTAATTGGGGACAGGATATCTTTGATGAGTCGATAACACTAAGATATCACTTCAGCAATTCCAACTATTCCCAAAATGAGAATCTTTTTTTATCGGAATGGCCCAAAAACAAAGATATCAATCGGTCGATGAATGATGCTGCTTCCAAATACTCTGAGTTGGCACATAATCAAGACCCAAAAAAAGAAAAAAGGCCCGCATATATTGTTATCTTTTTGTTAAATGAATAAGAACATGCATGTTTCACGCATTGGAATTAAGAACTAATATCATATCGGTATTATACTAATGCAACCATAAAGTGGAAGCAAATTGGAGTTGATTACTATTAAAATTTGTCTAAATTCTAAAAGATGAAAAAGAAGAAATGTTTGAGTAAGCATTGAGCATCATCATAAAACATATATCGATCTGTGGTAGCCCATGGTATTACCGATCCACAGTATCCATGAGATTTTAAAATTTTGAAATATGATGATTCTTTTCATTTTAATGGTAATAGGTTGAGTTGATTTGATATAAACTATAAAATAGATTCATTTCAAATGTTCTACTTTGTTTATAATAATATATCATAATATAACACCAACTAAAAGGGTAATTAATTTTAAGGATTACTGTATTGGTTTCTACCGTAAAATGAGATTCGTGAAGTTCTGAGTTCAAAATAATCAGAACTTCTAACTAGTATGTTATTTTTTTTTTTTTTGGTGAGAAACGATGAGCTATATATCAATAAAACATAATCCCTTCGTGAACATAAAAATTGGAAGATATCCATGTTTGTGTGTGTTTCATAATCTCGTGACTAGCTTGTATGCAAGACTGGCATTATATTAATATATATGCTTCTCAAGAAATTTGCTTTGACAAACCCAATGGCTGCAATTGGACCGCGCAAGGTGCGTGCATGGTTGCAACTTGAGCTAGAGAGGAGGACTATCTTCTAGATATATTGTACTAGCTAGTAATACTTAAAAAGCATAGACCGTCCACCGTCGGCAGTCTACAATTTTTTTGATGAGTCTTCGGCAGTCTACAATTATAGCTTTAATGCCAAAAACTTTGATAAAATATATATATTCATATAAAAATGACAATGAGTATAATATTGTAATTAACAAAGTGGCACCGTTGTAGATTCAGATAAAGAGAAGGATAATTAAGCTAAAAACCAAGTCCAAACATATTGCAACTTGATGATCCACTTGCTAGCTAGCTTTGGCGTCAGCCATGAGATAAAAACACAAAGACCTTCTCTCTCTCTCTCACAAAGTCTAAAACTCTCTCTCCCTCTGGGGATCGGAAAGAGCAAAAACTAATCCAAGTGGACAACAAAAAACAACCCAAGCCCTCTCTTTCTTTCCCACTCTTTTTCTCTTTTCTATGAAATGTATATAATTTACATATATATATATAAACTCTCATGTACTTTGTGGAGCAACCCCAACTTTCCCAAGAAGAACAGAGTGAAAATTTGACAAAGAAAATGCCCTCATCACTTCAATTCCACAGAATTAACCCTACTATTCCCACCACCACAACAACCACCTCTAAACCCTCCCAATCCTCAAGTCTCAGGTTTCGAGTCACCCCGTTATCTTATAGGGTCTCGGTACCTGAGCCTGTATTGCAATATCACTTTCATATGGTCGAGTCTAATCAATGTTGTTCTGCGGTGGTGCAGACCATAAACGCGCCCGTCTCGATGGTATGGTCCGTCGTCCGCCGCTTCGACAACCCTCAGGCGTACAAGCACTTTGTCAAGAGCTGCCACGTCATAGACGGCGACGGCGACGTAGGCACGCTCCGTGAGGTCCACGTGGTGTCGGGACTCCCCGCCGCGTCAAGCACGGAGCGGCTCGAGATCCTCGACGATGAGCGCCACGTCATCAGCTTCAGCATCATCGGCGGTGATCACCGGCTCAACAATTACCGGTCGGTCATGACGCTTCACGCGACCGGAACTGGGACCGGGACAGTGGTGGTCGAGTCCTACGTTGTGGATGTGCCTTCTGGTAATACTAAGGAAGAGACGTGTGTGTTTGTGGATACAATAGTACGTTGTAATTTGCAGTCTTTGGCTCAGATCGCTGAGAATATGGCTACAAAGTAGCAAGAAAAATCATGTTGCATGGTGATTATTCTTAAATTGCTTCTTTCTTTCTTTCTTTCTACAAATTTTTTTTTTTTCTGATATGGGTTTGGATTGGGTCATCATATATCATTGAGACCCATATGGGAAATTCGTAGGGTGTTAGTTTTTTTCTCTGAAGGCTCTCTCATCAGATAACAATGGTTAATTGGTGGTGATATATTATATATTACTCCTATATGTATTCATGTAAATGTTAATTAGTCATTGTTTTCCTTTACCTACATTAGTTTATACACAATAGTCGTAGTGTATTTTTATGTTTTATTTATGCTATATGATCAGTGTGTCTCTTTGGGGACTTGTTTTCTTGGGTACTAGTCATTGTGAATCTCTCTAGTTTGCTTTCATGTTTTCCATTTTTTTTTTTCTTGTTCTTCTTGTTGAACCAAGACCCCAGTAAAGTAAACCCTAGTTTAATTGCACAAGATATTTTCTTAGAGAAGAAAATCAAGTGGCACCTCATAAATCACAAAATTAGTTTAAGTTTATCGTATGACGCTAGTGGAATTCGAATGTGGCCCCCTTTTAAATATTGCTTGTAATTATAAAATGTGGGATGCTTTTAATCTATTTGCGGAAATTTGATATATATGAAATCGTCGTACATTAAACACTTTACTTCCTCTTAGGATATAATATATGTTATTTTATCATATATATGATAAAATAACATATATTATATATATGTTATTGTGTGAAGATTAGAAATTTGCACTACACTAAACACCAATCTAATACAGGCAAAGCACACATTAAAAATGATTTTCTTACCTAGTACGAATTAATGTTTACCACATGCTTTCTTAATCTCAAATAGTGAAAAAAAGCATTTTTAGATGGTGATGATGATAAACGTCCTTTTCATTGTCCTTCATGAATCGAATAATTAATTTTCTTGCGAAGTAAAATTAATAAATAGGTGGTGCATGACAATCAGCATTAATATTTTTGTAAGTTTCCTTGAAACGTCTGAGTTCTGATCAATCTGATCCATATAATATAAAAGAAAGTGATTCTATATCATTTTTTTGAGAAATGCTAACGAGTGTCCTTGGGGCACTGGTTAATAATCCATTTAAAAAAAGTTTTTATGAGAAATGAAAAAAAAAAAGTAATTAATATTTTGACAATTTTTTTCATTTCCCATAAAAGTGGTATCAAAACTTTCATAAAATAGATTATTAACCAGTGCCCTAAGGGCACTCGTTAGCATTTTCCCATTTTTTTTAGTCTCTTGAAATATTATGAAAAAAGTATATATATATATATATATATATAAACACATACATATATATATATATATGATAAAACTTAGGTACAGTAGGTTAGGTGTTATTCTTTAAGTTCACCTCTTAAAATTCAGCCATATGACTACTTAACTAACAAATATATATTTCAATCCCATGATAAAAAATTCATATGATAGGAATTTTCCGTATTTGCGCATGCACGGAGAGTTTGAATTCTGCACTAAAGACACAAATTGTTGCTATGAATAGGAACCAGCAACTGCAGGTGCTGCAACTTGACTTTAAAAACTCAAGTTTTTTTTTTTTTTTTGATAGGTTTAAAAACTCAAGTTGTTGTAGAAACAAAGGCAAGTTGTACCTTTTTCTCTCTCTCTCTCTCTCTCTCTCTCTCTGTGTATTATATTTATATGTTGTAGGTTGGAAGGATAAATGTGCAAGTTGGGTTTGCAAGTGGCCAAGGAGGCTTTTAAATGTCCCCCTTGTTGAACGAGGATGAAATCAAAAGCCACCCATTTCCTTGTGTCCCAACGAATGATTTGACTGGGCAACCATTCATCTCTAGAACTTTCTTCACCTAGCCAACCTCCAATTTGTGGACTGAATAGTCTTAATACCAAGTGATCATCACACCAACAAAAAAATTTAAGTAGTCTCGGAGCAATGTTTTGGCCTTTCACAAAGGATGTAGGCCCCACGATGACACCCATGTGTGGAGCCCATCCCTTTTGTGAGAGCCTGCAATACTACTTTTAAACTTTTTAAAAATTGCTCGATCATCACATGCTTAACTATTTCATATACTCACATACTTTAGGGTGTACTTAATTTTTTTTTTTTTTTTCTATTTCTATTTTATTTGGGATACTATAAATTTTAAATGTGTAAATACATTTTTTTTTTCTATTTCTATTTTATTTGGGATACTATAAATTTTAAATGTGTAAATACTCTTTGATTAAGTAAATTATTCAGTACTTCTGAGATACAATTGTTTCAGGATTGATGTATGAATCATTTGAGGTTGGTAAAACTTAGGTGGCAACAATATTGAAGTTGTCCTGGTGGAAATATGAAATGGTAAAAGAGTCCATTTTTGTAAATTGCCTATCATTTATTCATTTATGGGAATCCGTTTCTGGTGCGAGTTCCCTGTCTACCACATCTCAAGAATGCAGCTCTATCTCGTTGGGTTTTGTTTGGCCTAGACTTTTAGTGACACAAGTATACAACTAGGTTTTTGAGCCACAGCTGGCTCCTAATAGGCAAGATCAATAATTTGCAAGTATAGATCAGCAACCATGATAGAATCATAGATAGCATCTTTTTCTTTCTCAAATACAATAGAAATTTAAATAAAAAACTTCACTCTCAGTCAAAAAAGAAGAATAAAAAGAATATTAAAACCTTAGAAACTATCGGAGGATTTAGTACATGCACTTAAAAACATGTGTTTTGTTGTTTGAAAACATGTGTAAAAATAAGTGTGGGTGAAAAAGTGTGTGGAAATACGTGTACTGTTGTTTAAAAATTAAAAACATGTGTTTGAGTTGCCATACCAAACGGTACCCATATTTCTTGTCTCTATTAAGTAAAAAGATGAACATATATGTGTTTGTGTATACCATATTACCTTGTCCAATCCAATTTTCAACCATATGTTTCAAAGATCGCTTAAGAACTTATGCTTATTTAATAAGCCTGTTCCATGACCATCCCATTTCTCAGAATAAATTTTTAATCATGCAATCTCTTTAACTTTTCCGCTTTGCCGAGTCAAAAATTGTGATTTGAGACTACGATCTCAATTGCTTTATTGCATGTGTGTAAGTGCATATGTAATAAGCACTACTCTTATATCATGTATTTAAATATATACCATATTTTTTCCATAGTATACGGACCTCATAATTATGTAAAATCCATACATATATAAAATGCATAAGAGATATATATTCTCTTCCGAAAAAGAATATTGACTTTTTTTTTTTCCATGAGAGGACTGAGGAGTCAAGCTCACCATCCGTACGTATAGAGTCGGTAAATGGAGACATGGAATGGAACCCGAACTCACAGTTCTTTGAGAGTCGGAGACGTCAATAGGTCAAGATCGATATTGATCAAGAGCCATATCATCGCCAGGGATATTGTCATGTTGTAGTCAAAGAGTAGAAGGTGTGTATGACTTATGACTTATGAGACGTGTTGCATTAAGCAGACTAACTACGGTCTTGGGGCCCAAAAGGTTAATAGGCCCAAGGAATCGAGGACTTCGTTTTTGTTAATTATCACCATGCATAATGTCATTGCCAGCTTGCGATGCCCTTTGACCACTGCAAATTTTGATGCTTTTCCCTAGTTGGGGTCTCAATGAACTTAATTTTGTCTCATAATAGATTTAGTGACATTTAGAATTTTTTTTCTTAATTATTAAAGTGTGTCAACGATGAACCCACGTAAAAGTGATCATACTCCAATCCTATTTTTTTTTTTTTAAATTGTCACCTTAACAAATGTTGCATCTCTATCATTCATTGCTCACTTGAACTACCTACCCTACTCCACTCCACCCAGCATTCAGCCTTGTTGTAACTTTTATATTTTATTAATTTCATGCATTGGTTCTTCTAAAAAAAAATCATGCATAGGTTTTATGTAAGCTGAGATATATATATATTTTTTAGAAACATGTAAGTTGAGATTATTCTTAATTAAACTTCATCACTGAACCCAATAATGTCTCCATTGTGTAAGGAAAAGGCATTTGTTGAAAGTAGTTAAAATACTGTCTTCAGTCATCATGCCTCTTGAAAATATGAATTGGTTGCTAACTTTGTATACTTCTATCTCAATCCTTTTCTCTCTTTTTTTTTTTTTTTTTTTTTTTAATTTCTTCTAAGACTTGTATACTATGTTTTCCGGTGGTGGTTTGGTTAAACAATTAACGTTGATGAGTCCGCAAAGCTGTTGAAAAAGAAGATATCAAGATAGGCTAGCAATAGCCAGTAGGCAGCGGCATTAATAGAATTTCCCTAAGGCAGCGGACTTAAAGGAAGATATAGCTTACCTGATATATAATGTACAAATAGAAGTTTAAGATGAAAAAATAAATGGTAATGCTTGGTTTAAAAGAATTTCCTAGGCTAGTGCTTTACTCCTTCGTGGGCTCACCCGGCACGAACAGTGATTAGTTTCTGGTTGAAAACTTTGAGGAAACATTGTGGAAACCAAAAAAAAAAAAAAAAAGTTGAAAATTTGGCCATTAGTTCATTTCTATATGTTACAGTATAGGCCCAAAGTCCAAGGACTAGAGACTCTAGACCACTTGTCTAGTTTAGGTTTAGTGTTCTACACTTTTACTACGATTGTACTAGCTTTTACTACATATGGTATTGTATTTATATGCTATTAGACCTAGAATTTTTTTATTATAGCAAAATTAGGCCTAGAACTTTTGGGCTTATATATGTATAGGCTCCTATATGTATAGTTTATTCACACAATACCATTACTATAGAATGTCTTGTTTTTTAATTGAGAGACAACACTAGGAAATAGTGTTTATTTTAAGCCTGAAACAAAAATGAAAGGTAAGGGTGAAAAAAATACCTAGTAGGTTGGAAGTTGCATGTGTTTACATGTTTTTCCAAATACTCGAAACTAAAAACACGCAAATTTCAGATTTGATATTCCATTTACAAAAAAAATCAAATCAATTTTCTTTATTTTCATTTTTCCTTTAATTTGCAACAATGTTATTTTACATAGATGCTCTCTCTCTCTCTCTCTCTCTCTCTTACCTTGACTCAAGTGTCACATAGCTTCAAACGTAATAGGTTTAAATGCCCTACTTCCATATTCACACCCATATGGTATATGAGAGAATTAATCAATTTTGGGTTTTGACCACACTTTAAGGATAGAATAGCTTGGCGAACAGAAGCTCATTCCAAGTATCTTGAAGGCCAGGCAAACACCAATGTAAACAGTCTGCATAGCTAGAAGGGTTTGCTATTTGCTCAGGAGTCAATGGATTCCATTGCTTCTTGTAGATTGAAGTGTGGGCGTCTTTCCTATAATTTGAGAGTTGGGTGATGTTGAGAAATGTAATGGGAAATTTTGATTTACTGAATACTTCTCCAATCACCTCCATTATACTTCTCTGGCAATCTGAACCCCAGTAATTTGGATCTTCAATTAGAGTAGTCTGATTGTAACAGTTGAGACCTGGTTCACCTCCCCAGTCAATGCTCCTGTCAAATTTTATGTTCAATTAGAGTAGTGTCCCTTATATTCTTTTATGTGTGATATGAGGGAGTTGATGTTAAAATTCCAAAAAAAGATGGGGATATTAAAAATTTTACTACATAGAATTTACAAACTGACGTGTCAACGTTTGAATACAACACAAAAAATGTAATTAAGAAATTTATTTATTAAGTTTTTTTTATGTGAAATCAATCACATTCATTGTCACTTTACATTGTAAGGTTTTTATAATAAAATTCGTAATTGTTTTAGTATTTTTCATGCTTTTATAGAACTTAGAATAAATCTCTATGCTGATCACTAGCTAAATGAGAGCGGGAAAACATAGCATTAGTATGGTAATATATTTGCAATACAATTTTGTGAATGCTTTGTTAATTTGTTTACAGCTATACCTGGTGAAATATTACTAGCTAATTTACTTGTCAGTTTGGGTTAAGGTGGGGAGGTCATCTATGTCCTGGCCCTCTTGGCTAAAGCTAGAAGTCTTCATTTTGTTGTTTTTTCATGAACTTATGTTTTAACTAACAGATGCATGCCACATTCATTTGGAAAATTCGTGGGATATACAATGGTGTCATGTGCATTCTTTATCCTTTAGGGGTTTCTCTCTTTTGTAGCTGGTAGTAGCCACCTAAATTCACAATTCTCCGCTCTATATCAAACTCAGTAATAAACCTTCACTTGTCCTGAAAGTTTAAGCTAAATACAGTGAACTGAGTGAAATCATGGCTTGAACTCAAAAGTCAGAGCCACCTACTTTGATGGTATGATAAAATTGTCACTTGTCCCAAAACTTAAACCAGTAAGAGACGATGAATTTAATCTTGGCCATTATTTTAAAACTCAACCCCCTCCCATTCTATCCCTGAATGAACTCATGAGTACTGAATGAACTCATGAGTACGGGTGCACTCATGCATATGTGAGAGAGAGAGGGAGAGAGAGAGAGAGAGTTGAGTTAATAATGAAAAAGACAGTTAAGACTAGAGGTTGCAAGCCTAAAGAATGCTTACTTTCCATGAGAAGGTGACATGCTAGTAAAGAAGACTCTTGTTTTCTTGGGGTCCATATTCTTCCGCACCCATCTTAACATACTTTTCATTGCCATGCGATAAGCATCCTCAGTTGATAACTCAACAATTTCTTTCACTTCATCATCGAAGGATCCTATCCTGAAAAAGTTTAAGCCACTAGATCAAGAAGAGATAATACTAACAGAGAGGTGAATAAGTGATTTTGTAGAGCAAGAACATACAAGATCTTCATCTTCGAGCCGGTCACCCACCAAAGATAGGTATTGAATACTAATATATCAACACCTTTCCAATATCGTCCGTGCTTATTGATTGAACCTTTTCTAACAATCCTATCAGATATCCTATGAATGACAGCATTATCTGAGTTTGATTCGAGAAGAAATGGAGCCCAATAGAACTCAATCGTGGCATTGTATTTCTAAATATAGGGAAACAAAAAAAAAATTGTTACAAAAATAAACATAAAGCAAAATGTGAATACTTAGATTTGTAAATGTGAAGCAGTAATTGAATGTCACCTTGGCTGTGAAAACAGTTAGTGAATCGAAAGTTTCCATGGACTTTTCATCCTTAGGTATTAGTTTATGGAGAAGACACACCATTGAAACATATTGGCCCCGGTTCAAGGAATCCCCGACAAACATCATTCTCTTTCCCCGGAGAGTCTCAAGCATCAATGTGGCATTGAAACTATACACAATTAATTTGAGAGAACAATATTAATATATGTGCTAAATTTGTTGGAAAGATTACGAATTCAATATGAAGAACATTATCTGGTTAGCTTAGAGGTCAAGTAAAACTAATTAAAACGAGAGTGTTGGTGCAGAAAATTCCATGTATTTCGTTAGGTTTTAATTACCTAACCAAAGTAAAAGGTCTTGCAAGTACTTATCAAAGTAAATGAATAAAAGGTCTTGCAAGTGCAATCACTATCGTTTAAATCAGTTTCTGAAACTAAGAAAAACTCTATAATACCTTTATCACAATTGGGAAAACTAAAAAAGAATTGCAAGTATCATATCAAACCTATAAATGTTATTATCTTTTAACTTTTTTATTTTATTTTATTATTATTATTAACTTCTAATCTAACGGAAGGAACACAAGCTTCCTTAGACAAGCTGGACATGGACTGACATTGTTTCCATTTATTTCTCCACAGAAACTATATGTTCCTTTTTTTGGTAGATACAATAAATTCAACATTCAAAACAGTTAACTGTCATGTGTAGTGCTAGTGCTCTGAAATGAACAACTTTTCCAAGTCGAAAGCGACCCCCCAAAAAAATCTGGTACGCTGTACCAAACAGCCCATAGACATAGTACCATAATATGGGATCAACTCTCAAACTGCTTGAAGGGCCCTAGAGTGTCAGCCTAGGTGAAATGGCCTGCACCATGAGGGCCTACACGGGTTAAAGGGCCTGGACCATCCGAAACATTAATTTTCTGATTTCCGAATCCATATGGAGAACATAATAGTTTCCTCTCTTTTTCTTTTTTTCTTTTCTTTTTCTTTTTTTTTGTCCAAAAATAAAGTTTCCTTCTTTTTGGACTGTTGAAAATGTCCTCAAAAAGGAAATATTATCAAACATATTTCTTATAAATTTCATTTAATATATTGAATATTTATAATTGTAAAGACATTTAGTCCAAGTCGTTAGGTTTTTTTTTTAAACAATTCCAAGTAGTTAGGTTGTGGTTAATCTAACATTACTTTGATATTATACACCAACCACTAACACCCTTTTTCTCACCTACTAATCGCAACTAGTTGCAATTTGAATTTGTGAAAACATATGTGCATATAATTACATGAACTTATTAGCAAGAGTTTTGTTTGTTTCAATGAAAAACCTTATGTGAAGACCAAAAATGATTTTTTACAATTTTATGTATTTGGTAATGTCATATAAAATTAGGTCAAAGGAAAATTGTTTCTTGACTTCTCTATTATGAAAAATAATTCTATCTTACGATGTTAAGTTAAGTTAAGTTATGAAAAACAACTCTGTCTCACTTCATGTTAAATAAGAAAAATTGAAAAATAACTTTCCAACTTATTTTAAAATTGCTACCAAACAAACAAAAATATAAGAGAATCTTCTATAAAAAAAAAAATTCTTTATTAAAAAAAAAAAAAGTTAATGCTGAGACAAAGAAAGCACTGCTGTCCTGGGAATTTTTCTAATACTCCACACTGGCCCCACCAAAAAAAAAGACGTGCAAAACTGGGTGACACGTTTGAAGTGGGTCCCACTGCAACTACTTTGAGCATTTCGCCGACCTCTTTTTATATTTGGTTCATCGGCTGGATCCAAAGCCCAAAGCAATTGACACGTGTCCAACCATAAACCATAATAATTAATAAGCCAGCTGAAAAATCGTTTTCTTTATTACATTCTTAATTAATTTGTTATTTTTAGAGTCTTTCTAGAAAATTGGAATTTAACAAACATATTCAACAAAAATAAAAATAATAATAAGCATTCATATTTGTTAATAAAAAAAAGTACGACCCTGCCCTCAATATTTACTTAATTTTCAGTAAATTAACCTATACATTAGTAAGTAGTTTTTCTTTTTATCCTTTTTAAGGCAAGATAAACCTATTTTTAACCTGTCGGTGACTTTCTGAATGTAGAAACTCAGGAACACATCGAAACAATAAAAAAGCCGTGTAAAAACAAATTTGACTTAGCAAACCAGATTAAAAACTCTCTCATCCGATTCAATCAGAAAAATAAACCATTGCAGAGAGTGATTAATGCTCATTTAATCATAATTAGCACTCTATATTCCTTTAATCTATATGTTAGTGGTACTTTAACTTAACTACCACACAAAAATGTTCCAAAATTTGATAATCTAATTCTTAGCTTAAAGAACTTTTTTTCTGGGTTAACTGGTGCAATACTTACTTGGGAAGAGAGCAATCGTGTGGCTGCCATTTCCAATATTGGTATTCTTTATCGGGTCGCCCATGTTCTTGGCACGTCAATTGTGGCTGTATGTACGGACAGTCCGATTCTTGGTAATGAGGCCGAGTCAACTCGTCCCTAACCCAGCTCCCACTGAACACGTCACAGCCTTCCTGGGTCTTCCCTATCGCAAAGGGCAACTTCTCCCACTTCTTCTCTAACCCCAAAACAAAACCCAACTCAATTTTTCCATAACAATTATCATGTGCCGTACACAAATATGTATGTGTAAGTTTTTAATCGGATGTTTGGGCTGAGTCAACTCACCTGTTCTGGAAACGGGTTGGCCCTGGTCAGCGTAGAGTTGGAGTTGTTGGCTGAAGATCCACATGAAGTCCTTGCCATAGAGAATTGTGACGAAAACTATGAAAGCTAGTAAGATGAGAAGGTAGGGTGAGAGGCGAGCTTTTCTGATGAGAACAGAGGAGGAAGAGAAGGGCGGCTTCATTTGTATCGTATTGTGTGTGTATGAAATGGTTTTGTTGTTGTGAGTTGCTTAATGAGGTTTCTAAGCCTAAGGGCATTTGCATCCAAAATAGAAAGTGCCAATTTTATATATTAAAACTCCAAAATTATGCACATCAGTCCAGGTAAAGATTTGTAAAATTTAGACCATCGCACACACTTAATGCGATGATTACTCTTGTGGAGTGTGGGGGTAAGGGACAGGGTTCAAATCTCCAAGAAGGAGCTTCATACACATATATATTTAGATTAGACTAGAGTAGAATTCTATCTTGTATAAAAAAAAAAAAAAAAAAATTGTAAAATTTATATTGACACAATTTATTTTATATTTAATTTTTTATATTTTCTTTACATGTCTTAGGAAATAAGGAATAAAGTGAATGGTAGTTATTGTGTATAAAGAAAAAATAAATATTTTAATAAAATGTAGTGTAAAATAGATAATTTAATGTAGAGTGTTTTAAAAAATTGGTATTTAAAAAAAAAAAAAGTAGGTTTTTATGTTAAAATAGACATAAAATTTTACACAAGTTGATGCAATTACAACATATTCTACATGTTGAATTGAGATAGGAACTATATAGGTTGGAGATATCAATGATATATGGTGGTTTGCGAGCCTAATATCAAATTTGATTGTAACATTAATTATATTTTAGGCGTAAATGCACTTTTCATTTTTACATTTTAACTTTATTTCTATTTTGGTCTCCACCTTTTCATTTTACTGCCTTTAGTCCCTAAAATAAATAAATAAATGTGTCCCATTTTAGTCCCTACTATCATTTCACTAAAGAAAATTGTTTATGTGGCAAACAGAGTCGGCTAGCAATCCAAATGCTAAGGTGGCCATTATAATAATATTGCAAAAAATTATTTGGCATTTAAAATATGTCACGTCATCATTTTAAATAAAAAATGAAAAACAAATAACTTCTAATTTCTCAATTTTAATATTAATTGAAAAAAACAAAACAAAACAAAAAATACCTTTTTTAGTTTTAAAGATTGAGAAAAAAAATTGTAATAACTTTCTCAATTTTTTCTTAAACTTTCTTGGTAACCAAACACAACATTACAAAAATAATATCTCAAGCTATATTGTTTAAAATTCCAAACGCTTTACGAAAATCTCTCTCTCTCTCTCTCTCTCTCCATGAACAGCCTCTTCAAGTCTTGAGTATGTGCCAATTCTTACTCTCACTCTCTTTAATCTTACTCTCTCCCCAGCCAATTGAGTGCTCTAGTATAGGGCTTGGTCTAGATTTGGTCTCAAGCTCGAGTTTTCTTCAACAATGGGGCTTTGTGGATCAGTGAAGGTGGCAAGATCAGCAACAAGATTCGCAGGTTGTAGATTGGTATGGGTGGTGGGTCAATTTGGATTTGCGAGTTATGGATCATTGTTGTGGGTGTTGTGAAACACGGATCGGAGGTGGTGGTTGATGGTTATGAAACGGAAGTAGAGATTAGTGGTGGTGGATGTGGTGGTCGCAAATCAAAGGTTGTTAGTAGTGGTGGTGGTTAGTGGTTACGAAAGGGAGGAAGAGCTTGTGGGTGTTGGTGGTTGTGAATCGGTTTGGGTTTGTTGTTGGTGGGGATAGCTATGGTCGGCTGGTTTCTTTGAAATTTCTGGGTTTGGTATTGGTGTGGATAGTTGTGGTTAGTTGGTTTCTTTAAGGTCTCGCTTGGGAGGAGGGAATGGAATGAAAAAAATCATTTTAGAATATTCTTCCATTCACTTGTTTGGGAGTTTTAATGGAGTGAATGGAAAGTTCATTCCCTTGTTTGGGAACTTAAGTGGAAGGTAATGGAATGGGTAAGAGGGAACACTCATTCCTCTCCATTCCCTTAAAACCTCAAATTTTCATTCCCCCTGAAATTGGGAGGAATAGGAGGGAATGAAATTAGATTTAATAATTTTTTTACTAAAACTCCCAAAATACCCCTATATATTCAACTCTTTATTTTAAAATAGGGGTCTAATAGTAATATTGTCATAAAATGATTTCATTCCATTCTCTTCATGCTGCTCCCAAACAAGATTACTTACATTCCATTCATTTTCATTCCTTTATTTTAAAACATCCAATCAAGGTTACCTAATTCCATTCCATTCCATTTTTTTCCATTCTTTTCCCTTACTTAAATACATTCCATTCCATTCCAATTTTTTTCATTCTCTTATGATCATTTCATTTCATTCCCTTCCCTTATGAACTCCCAAGCGGAGCCCAAAGTTTCTAGGTTTTTTGTTGGTGTTACATGTGGTTGGATAGCTATTTGTAGGTTATTTATAGGTTTTTAGTGTTTGATTTGCTGGGTTTCGGTGTTTTGATGATTGTTAGATTTTGTGTTTCCAAGTTGGATATGATATTGTGTTTCAGTGGATCGGTGGGTTTCCAACTTGGAGATTGGTGTTGATTTTGTGAAAAAAGAGGATGTAAATCTGTTGATTTTGATTGGTGTATGTTGGGTTCAAATTTTTTGGGTTTGATTTTTGGGTTTAGTTTCTGGGTTCGATTTCTGGTATGCATATCTATTGATTTGGTTTGTTATTGTTTGATTTGAGTTATGAATTATGATGTGTTTGGTTGTAAAGAAAGTACAAGAAAGACAAAGAAAATAAAATAAGGATTAATTTGCTAAGAACATGAACATGAATAGTCATGTTCTGGGGAAGAACACAAAGACCATGAACGTCCGAAAAATTAATGAAAAGAAATGAATATTTTATTTTATTTTAAATCTTAAAATCATAAGTTTAGAATTTTTTTTTAATTGTTTTTCTGATGTGGTTTTTTTAATATTTAAAATGCTGATGTTACATTATTTAAATGGTAAATAAAAATTATTATTATTTTAACGCCACGTAAGCGTTTTGTGTGCCAATTGTGCACTCCGTCCACCATCTAGGCTATTTTCCGTTAGTGAAATGATGGTAAGAATCAAAATGAAATACATTTCTCATTTTGGGAACTAAAGGTGATAAAATAAAAAAAGTGAGGATCAAAAAATAGGGACCAAAAGTGCAATTACACCTATATTTTATTAAACAAGAAAGTAGGAAAGTTCTAAAACTATAGCTACTATTTGCATTTCATTTCTCAGTTTTTTTTATATATTGATTTTTGCTTTTTGATGATTTTTTTTAATTATATATTGATGATTAGGGTGAAATGATTTGAACCTGAATGTTTCTATTGAAAACACCAAAAAAAAATACCAGATTTTTTTTTTTTTTAATAACAAATGTATTCAGACTTCTTTGAGTATCTGACTATTTCCTTGGGTATATGCAGTTCTACTGTTCCATACGCACCGAGTTATTACAGAAAGGAATCCCTAGAGGAAAAAAAAAAAACTCTGAACATCGCATTTAACATAATTGAAAATGATTCTCCAAATATTATAACACCTAATATGTAAAATATATGGATCAATTATTATTACCTACAATATACAAAATCATTTTTTAAAAACAATTTTTAGAAAACTATCTCTCTTTTTCTTTTCTTTTTTTAAAGTTTGGTATTGAGTTAGTGACTATAAAATGAGTGGAAAAATATTTCTTAGCTTTACTTTTCTTATTTACTTTCGTGTGAGATAGAATTGTTTTTCAAAAAAATTTAGTAAAAAACAACTTTATCTCACACTAAGCTAAATATATAAGGTAAGTTAAAGAGGGGTTATATATATATATATATATATATATATAAGATATAAATTCTATTCTAGTCTAATTTAAGTATATGTATGTGAAGTTCCCTCCTATAGACTTGAACCACGGCTCTTTTCCCCCACACCTCATAAGCGCTTATACTTGTAAAGTGACCATAGAGCCAAGGGTGCGCGGTGGTAAGGGAACTTAGATATTTGGTAGTATAAAAGATAGTTTTCCTTTGACTTTTTTTTTTCTTTATACTATCAAATAAAGGAAAATGCAAAAAAACTATCTTCACATAAGATTTTTCATTGAAACAAACAGAGCATTAGATATTTTAAATTGTCTAAAATTCCACATTTTTTTTAATAAATACAATAGGAATTGAACCAATAACTTATTTTCTTTCATTTTTAGGCTACTAGACCTAGATCTTGGGGCATATGTATAGGCTCCTATATGTATAGTTTATACACACAATACCATTACTCTAGAATGTATTGTTTTTTAATTGTGAGACAACCCTAGGAAATAGTGTATTTAAGCCTGAAACAAAGATGAAAGGCAGGGGTGAAAAAAAAAAACTAATAGGTTGGAAGTTACATGTGTTTACATGTTTTTCCTAATACTCAAAACTAAAAACAAGCAAATTTCAGATTTGATATTCCATTTACAAAAAAAAAATAAAAAAAAAATCAAATCAAATCAATTTTCTTCATTTTCAATTTTCCTTTAATTTGCAACAATGTTATTTTTACACAAATGCTCCTTGACCCAACTGTCACACAACTTCAAACGTAGTAGGTTTAAATGGCCAATTCCATATTCACACCCATCTGATATATGAGAAAAATTATCAATTTTGGGTTTTGACCACACTTTAAGGATAGAATAGCTTGGCAAAAAGAAGCTCATTCCAAGTATCTTGAAGGCCAGGTAAACACCAATGTACACAGTCCGCATAGCTATAAGGGTTTGCTATTTGCTCCGGAGTCAATGGATTCCATTGCTTCTTGTAAATTTGAGTGTGGGCGTCTTTCCTATAACTTGAGAGTTTGGTAATGTTGAGAAATGTAATGGGAAACTTTGATTTACTGAATACTTCTCCAATCACCTCCATTATGCTTCTCCGGCAATCTGAACCCCAGTAATTTGGATCTTCAATAAGAGTAGTCTGATTGTAACAGTTAAGACCCGATTCACCTCCCCAGTCAATGCTCCTGCCAAATTTTATGTTCAATTAGAGTAGTGTCCCTTAATATGCTTTTATGTGTGATATAAGGGATTAATATTAAAATCCCATAAAAAAAAAAAGGTGGATACTAAAAATTTTACTATATAGAATTGGGTGAAAATTGTGTCCAGTGCCATTTTGCACTAGACACAAGCCTTTATCCTATAGAATTTACAAACTAACGTATCAATGTTTGAATACAACACAACAACAAAAAATTTATTGATTCAGTTTTTGATATGAAATTAATCACATTTATTGTCACGTTATATTGTAAGGTTTTTATAATAAAATTCGTAGTTATTTTAGTATTTTTCATTCTTTTATATAGAACTTCTGATAAATCTCTATGCTGATCACTAGCTAAATGAGAGCTGGAGAACATAGCATCAATATGGTAATATATTTGCAATACAATTTCGTGAATGGTTTATTAATTTGTTTACAGCTATGCCTGGTGAAATATTACTAGCTCATTTACTTGTCAGTTTGGGTTTAGGTGGGAGATCATCTATGTCCTGGCCCTCTTGGCTAAAGCTTAGAAGTCTCCATTTTGTTGTTTTTACATGAACCTTTTATTTTTTGGCTAAGACATGAACTTATGTTTTAACTAACAGATGCATACCACATTCATATGGCAAATTTGTAGGATATACATTAGTGTAAAATTCATTCTTTATCCTTGGTAGCTAGTGGCAGCCACCTAAAATCACAATTCTCCACTCTATGTCAAACTCAGTAATAAACCTTCACTTGTCTTGAAAGTTTACGCTAAATATAGTGAACTGAGTGAAGTCATGACTTGAACTCGAGTCAGAGCCACCTACGTTGATGGTATGATAAAATGGCTACTTGTCCCAAAACTTAAACCGGTAAGAGATGATGAATTTAATCTTGACCATTATTTTAAAACTCAACCCCCTCCCATTCTATCCCTGAATGAACTTTGTACGTGTGCACTCATGCATATGAGAGAGAGTTGAGTTAATGAAAAAGACAGTTAAGATTAGAGGTTGCAAGCCTAAAGAATGCTTACTTTGCATGAGAAGGTGACATGCTAGTAAAGAAGACTCTTGTTTTCTTGGGGTCCATATTCTTCCGCGCCCATCTTAACATACTTTTCATTGCCATGCGATATGCATCCTCAGTTGATATCTCGACAATATCTTTCACTTCATCATCGAAGGATCCTAGCCTGAAAAAATTCAAGCCATTAGATCAAGAAGAGATAATACTAATAGAGAGGTGAGTAAGTGATTTTGTAGAGCAAGAACATACAAGATCTTCATCTTCAAGCCGGTCATCCACCAAAGATAGGTATTGAATACTAATATATCAACGCCTTTCCAGTATCGTCCGTGCTTATTGATCGAACCTTTTCTAACAATCCTATCAGATATCCTATGAACGACAGCATTATCTGCGTTTGATTCGAGAAGGAATGGTGCCCAATAGAACTCGATCGTGGCATTGTATTTCTAAAAATAAGGAAACAAAAAAAATAATGTTACAAAAATAAATATAAAGCAAAATGTGAACACTTAGATTTGTAAATGTGAAGCAGAAATTGAATGTCACCTTGGCTGTGAAAACAGTTAGTGAATCGAAAGTTTCCATGGACTTTTCATCCTTAGGTATAAGTTTATGGAGAAGACACACCATTGAAACATATTGGCCCCGGTTCAAGGAATCCCCGACAAACATCATTCGCTTTCCTCGGAGAGTCTCAAGCATCAATGTGGCATTAAAACTATACATAATTAATTTGAGAGAACAATATTAATAATGTGCTACATTCATTGGAAAGAGTATGAATTCAATATGAAGAACAATATCTAGTTAGCTTAGAGGTCAAGTAAAAACTAATTAAAATGTGAGTGTTTGGTGTAGAAAATTCTTTGTGTTTCATTAGGTTTTAATTAACCCATCAAAGTAGAAGGTTTAACAAGGATAGAAATCAAATTGATACAATTAAAAAATTAGAGGCTAAATTTAAAATATAGTGTAAAATTATGACGAGTTTACCCGTATACCAAATTGACACAACAGGGTCAAATGTATAGTTTACTCAATTTTAAAACTCATTTTGAAATTATTACCAACTATAAGAAAAAATTAATTATAAAAAAAAAAAAAAAACACTTTATATTTCAGAACTGGATGGCACGTTACAGGTGGGTCCCACTCCACCTTTGTGCATATCGCCACCTACTACAGATGGAAGAGAGGGACCCGGGACGTGCTTCTGTGAAAATTACTGCTGCTCGTTGACTTGTCGCTTTGTATATTTGGCTCATTGGCTGAGATCCAAAGCTCAAAGGACCATGAAAGCCAGCCGGCCAGCCTATTTAATAAATATCAACAACCAGTTCGAAACACCGTTCAAGAACAAAAGCCGCCAATTTGACTCATGAAATTTAGATTATTTAGAGCATTCTCATCAGCTCTTCTATAAAAAATGTCATTTTAACACACCAAAAATTTACTTTTCTATTTTACCACATTATTTTACAACATCTCATTTATCAGATGTTCTATTTTTCACTTCTATACATTAAAATAATATTTACAACATATTAAAATAATATATTTAACTCCTCTCCAGTTTCCATCATCATCAACAACAACAACCGCACAACCACCACTGCCGCAACAACGGCCACCAACAACCACTGCCGAAACAACACCGACAGCCACCACCGGCACAAATCCACATCCACCAACACCACCTTATTAAAAAAAAAAAAATCCACAACAACCCAAAAAATAACCACCACAATCAACCCACAACCACTACAATTAATCACTCAATATCAAATCAACCCAAATTGCAGCAAAAAAAAAAAAAAAAAAAACCCACAACTAGAGAGATCGGCGGCAAAAAACACAACCAAATCAAACAAACCCACATCCCAAATCAAACAAACCCAAAAGCAAAACCCACCACTGCAAGCCGATTGACAGAAATCCGATGGTGGGAGGTTTCGATGACGTGGTGGATGGCACGACAAGCCCGGCGGCGTGGCGTGGCGTGGTGATCAGGCCATGGGTTGTTGTGGATGTGGTGGGTCGGGTTCGTGTGGCTGTGTTGGTGGACGGCGATCTGAGAGTGTAGGTCGGCGTGTGGCTGTGTTGGTGGACGGCGATCTGAGAGTGAATGTCGGGTTCGTGTGGCGTGGCGTGGCTTGATGCTCATGGGTTTCGTCGGAGAGGGAGGCAAGGACGTGGAGTAGAGAGAAAGAGCAAAGAAATGAAGTGAGAGAGAGAGCATATACAATTCGGTGAAGGAATGAGGAGACAGAGGGAAGAAAGAGGTGATGAGGAGACAGAAGAAGTGGGCCCAGTGAGAATAAAAAAGTAATATAAATTATAGTAAAGGTGTACAGTACGCTCTCAAATTTGAGAGCGTACTGTAGCATGTTGCAAAAAAATGGCACATATAAAACACCTGATGAAACTCATATTTTGGGATTTCATGTGTCAAATGCCAAATATTATAGCATTTAACACATATAACAAACATGATGAGAATGCTCTTATGTTTCCACGGTTCTTCTCAATAATTAAAAAAAAAAAGAAAAAAAAATCGTATTCGTTATTACAATCTTAATTAATTTGTTATTTTTAGAGTCTTTCTAGAAAGTTGGAATTTAAATTCTAAATCACCATTGTAATTTGATCAACAAACATTTTCAAAAAAAAAAAAAAAATATTTGTTAATTAATATATTTGAACTTGGTGAGAGAGTGTAATTAAAGTGTGTATTTAGTAATTAGTTTATTTCTCAAAAAAAAATTTGTTAATTAAAAAAAGTACAACCTTCCCACCAATGTTTTCTTAATTTTCAATAAATCTACCTATACATTAGTTTTTTATTTTTTTTAAGATAAGGTAAACTTACTTTTAACCTGTCACCAGTTCAAATCTAGTTTCTAGCACATAATTTATTTGCATGACCATCCGTTTTACAAATGAATTGATATGGGTGACTTACTGAACTTTGGACTTTTCATTTGCTAATACATGAGAGCAAAAAGAAAAAGAAAGCAACATAATGTATGTAATTAGGTAGATCCTTAGATACTTGTCACTTTTTTTTTTGCTGTCACATAACCTATTATGCAGCAATTACTGCATACTAGCAACTAGCATGCAGTCAAACTTTTTCCAGATTAATAATTCTCTTCCAATTCAACCAAAAAAAAAACCCATTGCAGAGAATGATTAATGCTCAGTTAGTCATAATTAGCACTCTATATTCCTTTAATCTTTGTGTTAATGGTACTTTAACTACCATACAAAAATGTTCTAAAAATTGATAATCTAAATCTTAGCTTAAAGAACCTTCCTTCTTTTTGGGTTAACTGGGTGTAATACTTACTTGGGAAGAGAACAATCATTTGGCTGCCATTTCCAATATTGATATTCCTTATCAGGTCGCCCATGTTCTTGGCACGTCAATTGTGGTTGAATGTACGGACATTCCGATTCTTGATAATGAGGTCGAGTCAACTCGTCCCTAACCCAGCTCCCACTGAACACGTCACAACTTTCCTGGGTCTTCCCTATCGCAAAGGGCAGCTTCTCCCACTTTTTCTCTAACCCCAAACAAAACCCAACTCAATTTTTCGATAACAATTATCATGTGCCACATATTTTTTTTTAAATATAAGTTTTAAGTCGGATGGTTGGGTGAGCCAACTCACCTGTTCTGGAAACGGGTTGGCCCTGGTCAGCGTAGATTTGGAGTTGTTGGCTGAAGATGCACATGAAGTCCTCGCCATAGAGAATTGCGACGAAAAGTATGAAAGCTAGTAAGGTGAAAAGGAAGGGAGAGAGACGAGCTTTTCTGATGAGAACAGAGGAGGAGGAAGATATTGGTGGCTTCATTTGTGTTGTATTGTATGTGCATGAAATATTTCATACACAACCATTAATGGTTTTGTTGTTATGAGTTTCTTGATGAGGTTGGAGATATCAATGATATATGGTGCTTTGCAAGCCTAATATAAACTTTGATTGTAACGTTTTAATTATATTTTAAACAGGAAAGTAGGAAAGTTCTAAAACTATAGCTATTATTTGCATTTCATTTCTCATGGTTTTTATTTTTTATATATGATGATAGAAATGAGAGAATTTGAACCTAAATGTCTCTATTAGAAACATTAAAAAACATACCAATTATGCAATATTTTTTTATATTGATAATTAGAATAAGAGAATTTGAATTTAAATGTCTCTGTTAGAAACATCAAAAACATACCAATTATACTACAAAACTCTTACCTCGCTTTTAACATAATTGAAGATGATTCTCCGAATATTATAACACCTAATACGTATAATATATGAATCAATTATTATTTCCTACAATTTTTTTATAAATGTACAGCAAATAATAATTGTAGTATCACTTATTTGAAACATTGTCAAGCCGAAGTCTATAATGATTGGTAACATTCTCTCTGTTGATCCTTGGATGTCGGACCTCTTGTTTGGAATCCACACACATTCAACTGGTAAAATGTTGAATGGGAAATGTAATGTCATGTTTCATATATAATTAAAAACTAAAAATAAAAAGAATGTGGACAAGAAAAATTAAGATTGTTTTTTTAATGGATATAATATGATTTGGTATTTACAACGTTTTATAATGATTTTTTTTTTTTTTCCATTTGACCAAGAGACTAACATGTTTTTTTTGTGTGAAGACGAGATTTGATTCCCTTATTTAAGGAGTGTTACTAATTGGAATCCACTTAGGTTCTATTTGTTTCGATATTAACATTTTCTAAAAAGTGAATTGTTTTCCAAAAAATTTATAAAAAATAAAAAATAAAACTATCTCATTTTTTAAAAATGTTTGATAGTGAGTTAGTGACTATAAAATGAGTTGAAAATTATTTCTTGACTTTCTTTATTTAGTTTCGTGTGAGATAGAATTGTATTCCAGAAAATTTTAGCAAAAAAGGGTTCTATCTCACACTAAGCTAAATAAGGGAAATGTAGAAAATTATTTTCACATAAACTTTTCTATTAAAACAAATAGAGCATTCGATATTTTAAATTGTCTAGAATTCCACATTTTTTATAGGATTTGAACCTATAACTTATTTTCTTCTTTTATAGTCCAAGTGATTTATATATTTATAAACAAGATTGGTTTTCTAAAATCCAAATCATTGTGTAAATTTTATTTTACATTTCTAATTACATTATGTTTCAAAGAGTGACAATGAATGATATTAATCATTTTATTAACGGAAAAAAATTATGAATGGACAACATCTTACCAAAGTTGATGGGATCACATCCCTTTTTTATATATAATTGTGATGCTTTGTCATAGTTTAGATTATTTATAAGGTTAAAATATTTTTTATATGATAGATTATTGGATAAAATTCATAAATTTCTCTATTTTTTGTGCAATACTATTCATCTTATAAATATAAGTAAAAAGATATATCACTTATTTAATGAAATTTGAATAATTTAAGCCTTGCATATTTGAAAGATATATCACTAATTTAAACGAAATTTGACCATTATTTACCTTAAGCCTTGCATATTTATTTAAATAATTTAAACCTATAAATAATATGATTATTACATGTAAACATCAAGTTTCATTTCACTTTAAAGTTTTAAGTTTTAACTTAAAGTAGGTTTTAACTTATAACCCATGCTTACGAACATAAAAAATTCAACAGTAGTGATGATGAGGTTATTTTACTTAAGGAAGTAACACGGTCACCTTATCTTAAACGTCTAGTATTATAAATTGGTTATTTGGCATCAAAATTAAGAAAGTTATAATGAACACTTAGTCCAAAATTAAATCATAATTAGAAATTAATTTGGATTCTAATATGTATAATGCCACACAATTGAGCATCTTAAAATATACAAGTTTTTGGCATTTTGCTTGCTCTTGCATTCAACTCCTTTCAATTGTCGGTTAACCATTTTTCTCATACGT
Organism: Quercus aquifolioides; assembly: GCA_019022515.1. Lineage (NCBI taxonomy): Eukaryota > Viridiplantae > Streptophyta > Magnoliopsida > Fagales > Fagaceae > Quercus > Quercus aquifolioides. The sequence goes on from CM032329.1 coordinate 1,900,534, forward strand.
ACAGTGATTGTACTTTCCTTGTGAGCTTTATTATAAAATTACATTTAAGAAAAAAGTCTCTTAAATCTCATTAAATGATTAAAACAAAAATAACTATCTCACAGAATTTTATACAAGGTAAAATCTTTTTTTTGGTCCCATTATGTCCCAAATGTGGCCTATAGGTAGGGAAGTCAATTCAATTGTCATGTTAGTGCTTTTGGGAAAAAATAGAAAAAGGAAATACAGCCTTTATTAGAAGGGGCGTGATGAAGAAGAGTAGTGGGTGCATTATGATCTTTGAAGGTTATAATGTCGCTTGGCTTTGAAGGTAAGAGTGTCTTAGAAAGAGAATGAATCATACTCTTTCCTTTTCTTTATTTCTTTTCTTTTTTTACCTTTCCTTTTGTTTCATGTTTAAATACAAAAGAGATTGATACACTAATGAAAGGAATCGTACTCGTTACTTTTAAATATATATATATAATCATAACAATTATAATGGTTACAATAGAAGGCCAAGAAATATGATAAAATATGGGAGGGTTTAGGTAGAGAGTGATTGGGTATTTGTTAACATTTCAGCTTCAAAGTTGGCTGGCATTCAACTGCTCCTCTAGCCCCAAATTCTTTACCAAAAAAAGGATTAAGATTGCAGCTGTATGTCAGCGATAGTCAGAGCTGTAATAGCGATTGATCAACTATGTTGATGCTTGTTCCTTACCTTATTCTCAAAAAGGGAAAAAAAAATATAGAGGTGATTGAATTCGTTTCACTTGCCTAATCAATGTTCAGTGGTCCATTGTCTTCATGTTTTTGCTTAAAAATGATGCATAGCAACAACTTAAAGCTGTTCTTAAAATATCGCACGAGTATGACTCCATTAATAAAGAAGAGAGGGACAGCACAAGACCCCATTTGAGATGGAGTAGAATTGTTTGTTTTTGAAGAAATGGGAGTTGGTACGGCAATAAGAACTATAATTATGTGTGTTACAATAGTATGACACAAGCAATGACATAGATTTTAGGTTATACTATAATTATGTGTGTTACAATAGTATGACACAAGCAATGACACAAGCAATACTAAAATGATGCCTGTAAACAAAATATGTGAATGATGAAGATTTGATTGTTTATGCTTTGCAACATGATGGATGTCATTCACCATTAGATTAAATCTTAAGGAAGCTGCTCGAGCTTTATATATACTCACGATAACCTAGCTGGTAATCTACAACTAAACTTTCTTCCTCACAAGCCGAACCTTCACAAAATTTTCTTTGATAGGACTTGCTATTGCCCATGGATGCTGATGTCTTTCAAAAGAGTAGAGCAAGCCACGTGATGATTCCAAGTAAGAAAAAATTTCAATCAGGTATTTCCCATATAGTTTCACTTTCCTTTTTATTATTTTGTTAAGTTTCACACACATCTGATAGGGTCTTGAACTCACAACCTCACCCTTCACCTGACACTTGCAAGAGAAGGAGGTGTTAATTGGGCTCGAATTTATTGGCCAATATTTCTTATATAGTTTTTGAGATTGAGATCCAGTGTAATAGCAAAAAGCTATTGCATCGTGCAATTAACCATGGTGTGTGTGAGAGAAAGGTGAAAAAATAAAGTGTAAAAGTAAAATGGTAAAAAGTTGAGAATTAAAAAAAAAAATGTATTTAAGGGCTAAGATTAAAAGTGACTTTTGCAACTTTTAATCTCAACTGTTGATATTATGCAATGGATCTCAATCCATAGTTTCTGTACCACTAATGTGGCTACAGAGCAGGAACATAGAATAGTACATTACACTCTGTGGAAGCTTTTACCGATTTTAGATCTTTTATTGATTAATAATCAGGGCGAAATATTTTCTGGTATGCTTAGATAGGAGGTAACGAGTTCATCTAATCCATGCAGATCACCCTCAAGCATCCATCCAAAGGGCGCATATACATAACTTTATCAACAGTATCTAAACACCTATATGTTCAGTATCTGACATCTAAAATATTTTATGCAAGTTTTTTTTTCTTTTCCCCTATCAACTGCAGTTATAAGATTACATATAACTGTGTGAATAAAATATTAACAAAAAAACACCATTCAAAATGTCAAACAAAAACTAAGTAGGGAAAATTACGCTTTACTTCACTCACCTAAGGTGTAATTGTTTTTCCGGTTCATGAGTTTGATGTGTTTAAACTGTAATAAAATTGGCAGAGTGTTTCCTGTGCTGCTTTTCAAGTGACATGAATTACACATTCAAAAATTTTAACTATTTGGGGCAAAAAAAAAAATACTGAAGGAGGTGACCTTAAGCAGGTAGACTATAAAAATTCGTAAAAATTCCATTGATATCACAGAAGGGAAATGTGACATTGACTTGTAAGAACAATGATAGCAGCATTTATGGTCAGCTTTAGGGATTACAATTAATTGAATATCATTGATGAGAAATATTTGGGTGTAAAAGATACCAAAAAGCACCTGTAATATGGTGGTATATCTCAAGCAATAGTGGTAATTCTGCTACAGATCTAAAAAGAAAAAATCCACTCTGTTGAAGCGGTTGGGTGAACTGAACCATTGCAATTGTATGTTGAGTATTCATGGCAGAGCAGAGATGATAGAAGATAAATTCTCCAGTAGAATCCTAAATGGAAAATGTTATACGATCAAAAATTGACAGGAGAATAGGAGTTCCTGTGACCTTGAGAAGGTCCTCTAAATTTCTGCACCAAAGAAGCAAGCAAACTCTACAAAAAGGAAACAATAGAATTGTAAGTTAATAAGAACCAACTACCAAGCATATATAGCTTTAGGGGGAAAATTCACTTTTTACGATATAGGAAAAAAAAAGGACATTAATGCAAACTTGTTCATATATGCGACATAACAAAGTATAAAAACAGATACTGAACCAAGCAAGTGAAAAGAATACCTGTGTTCTTTGAGGTAAACTGGTCCAGAAGTCCAGGTTTGGGAAAATCTGAGCAAGATGAGGAATAAACAACTGGAGTCAAAACACCAAGACCGGTGTAGGTGCCTTGGGTGCTCAACAAGACTAGATATGATATGAAAACTATAAATTGTTTCTGTAACATGTACTAAGACAATGGATGATCATAATTTTTAAAGCAGCTTACTGCACAAGCATAACTCAATACCATTATACTAAACAACGATGAAAAATATACTTCTAAACTCCCCATCCTCCTTTCATAACAAGTGCGAAGTCTCCATGACATACATTCTTGGATTAGTATGTTTTAATAAATAACAATAACCTCGCCAATGAGCTCTAGCTCAATGGCACTCCCTCCCTTTACAAGTGTTAGGTGAAGGGCGAGATCATAGGTTCAAGACCCACTGGGTGCATATGCGACTTACCAATCAAACATAAATAAATAATGTAGAGCTCTAGCACACCTCTTCCCCTTGTAAGATCAATATATAATTGATTCAATTATGGAATTGTGAACGATCATTGTTCCAGTCGGTACATAGTAATCTATACTATTAAAAATGGTTAATTTTCGTAGTTTCCAAGACAAAATAAAATAACAATAAAAAGTACTAGATGATTGTAGTTTCCAAGACAAAAAATGCCACACCATGGAATAGCAAGCTTAGGCATGTAATGAAAATGTAATAGGAGTGCCTAGGATAATAGCCTGTGAACATTCTTTAATTGTGAGCCCGTTTGGATAGGCGTTTGTGCGGAACAAACACACATTTTCAGAAGAAAATGCAAAACAATATGCGTTTGGCCTCACGTTTTCAGCAAAGTACGTTTTCCAAAACGCCAAGAAATCACGTTTTAAAATTGTTCCTCCAACTAGCTTTTTATGAAAACGCTAGTTTTAAGACAAATGTTTTAGGGGGTCTCAACACCTAAAATACCCTCAAGTATTTGCTTAATAACAAATTTATCAGCCTATAAAGTTCTCACCTATGTTTGATCTGACTTTCCAACGACTGCAACTTCTTGGCACAATCTATTTTGTTGGAAAGAAGATCATGCGACACACACTAGAAGCTGCGAGAATGAGTTCAATGGTGAACTCTGCAAACTATCTAGTTGACAAGAGACCCACGGCTCTTTCTCTCTCCCTCTATTTGGTCTCTTCACTTTTTAGACTTTTTACTTCTCTTTTTTGTGGTTGATTTTGATTAGCAACATATATGATACTATTACTTTTTCTTAGCTGTCATTAACTATGTAGTGGGGATTAAAAAAATAAAAATAAAAAGCTTTGAAGTGAGGGTACTAGGTAACTATGTTAACATGTTTAGCATGGACTACATTTAAAATGACAGTATATCCTTAACATCAAAATTAAGTCTTTTTTCGTATTTCTTCTATAAAAAAATAAAAAATAAAAGTCCTTTTTCGGTAATTTGCATCCACAACAAAAAATTTACAGTTTTCAAACCGCAATTTTAAGAAGTTTTACCAAACGTTTAATTGTGGCTTTCAAAATCGTGTTTTCAAAAAACGAGATTTAGAGTAAGATGTCAATTGTCTATAGTCTAAACTTCCCTACATCCACTAAATAATATGTCAAGCCACTCAAACATACATGATAACAAGATGATCAATCATATCATAAATTGTCTATATATGCCAGATACAGAAATACTTGCCCTAGCATTGCTCCATTTCCTCTTAGACAGCAAGTACTTAAGGACTTGTGTCTCATATATATATATATATATATATATATATATATATCAAAATCACCTCACCAAAGTCACCTAACCACATTTTTTCAAATTGGAATTAACCACAGTAATTTTCTCCTTTATCCTTTCTTGTCAGAAGCCCATTCATGATTGATTGTTGAAACATCATCAAAGTCACTAGGTTTTTAGCCTTGTGATTACCACTTCACCTAACCACATTTTTTCACCTTGATGCATATAGCTTGAGCAAAATCCATTTCACCAAAGTCATTGAAGTATAAGATAAGAAAATACAGAGTAACATATAAAAAACACTAGTTTAGCATACATATATAAATGGACAAAAGCATGCATTAACAAGAACCCCAATTCAGGTGAGAAAACATACATCTATTCCACGAACTCCAAGGATGAAATATCGATAAACTGTACCGGCCAGCAGATACGCTCCAAAAAGGCAAAATACACTGAAAACAGAGCAATTAAAATGATCAAAACAACTCCTTAAAAGCTTAGGGTTCACCCAAAAAATGTCATTTTGTAAAAATTAAACGTGTAAGAAAACACATTAAAAATACTTATTAAAAAAAACATTAAAAACCTCACATGGTTATGAAGGTGCCAAACCAACCCCATCCTTTCCCATGATAATGTGCAATCTTGGCACAACCAGAAGGATGCCTCATTACCGTAGCCTGCCAAAGACATACAATTATGAACCTAATCAATATGATTCATGAATTTAAACATGATTAATCCACATTTGAATGCCAAGCAAACATTAAACAGTCAAAATATAAATCATTATGAGATCTATGGTTGTGACTTGTGACAAACTACATGCTAGAATAACCATGTTTTGTTCAAATGCCACCTCCTCTCCCCCTTTCCAACAGCACCACCAGTTATAACACTATTTTCCTTCCATTTTTCCATCATAATTCCTAGGGGTGTCCATCGGTCGGTCCGCGTCGGGTTTATGCCCAACCCGCAACCGACCCGCTTACATTGGGTGGATGGCAGAACGACCTGCCGCCGACCGCACACGACCTCAAGTCGAGTCGGATCAATCTCCAATGGACAACAGTCGGCTCACCGGATCTTCGCCGGATCGAAGCTCAAAATCACCGCATCAAGCCCAAATTTGAGCGAAAATCACCGGATCTAAGCAAAAATCGAAGCAAAAACCACCACATCAAGCCCAGATTTGAGCAAAAATCACCGGATCTAAACAAAAATCAAAGAAAAACCACCACATCAAGCTCAGATTTGAGCGAAAAGTTCTTCTCTATCACCGGATCTAAGTAAAAATCGAAGCAAAAGCACCACATCAAGGGCAGATCTAAGCAAAATCTTCATCTCACCGCCAGATATAAGCAAGAAAACCTAGATCTTCACCGGATCTAACCAAAAACTACCAAACCTTCTCCGGAATATCGATGAATCTAAACGGATCTAGGTAACTCTAGCCTTCTTTCATGGGTTTTGTCGGTCAGATTGGGTATATCGGGTTTTGAAGAAGAAAACCCGCCATCCAACCCACCTAAGTTGGTTTTTGGTAGCAGAGACCCGTCTCCGACCGTCACCGGCGTCTGATCGGCCGGTTTTCGAGTCGGCCGGGCAGTTTGGGCGGGTGGGTCGGTTTCCGGGTTCCTGTGGACACCCCTAATAATTCCTCCAAGACACAAGAAAACGGATTTATTAGTCATCAAATTATGGATCAAGTGCATCTTCAGTTCTAAGCTTGTTGTATATCATGTCAATCGCATTCTTTTTCTTTCTTTTTATTTTTCCCCCCTTAGTCTGGAATTGATCAATTCAGTATAAAAATTGTTTGGCAATGCATTCGTCGAAGCATTGAGGCCAAAAGGCAGTTGTAAAATTAGGTAGTTTAATTTAACATTAAGATTCCAGGTGGAACTGCCTCAGTAATCCTAAATTACAACAATTGGCAAAAAAATTTCCAGTGAGAATCCATTAAACACGTACCATTTGCAATTAAGCTAAAGTCTGTTTATAGAATGAAACACTGAATGCAAGGAGATATTACCACTAAATACTCTTGTGGAACCTAGAATTTTAGTCCACTTTGCTAGTACTTAAAAAAAAGCCTCGAGTCCAGGACTTCAAGCTCCAATCCATTCTTATGGAATGAAGAGGTGCCATTTGAGCTAACTCAATGGGGCCATCTCAAAGTGCAACATTAATGGTATGCACATATGTGTGAGCATAAACACACCACACACATGCAATGTGTGTTCTAGGAATCAGGTTATGTGATTTTAAAAACCAACTTTGATGAATAACATAAAGCAATAAGTACGGACAATGGAGGCAATAAAATAATTTTCTGCAAGTCCAAAGCACTCACATAATCACAAGTTCCTGAATTTTCCAGTGAATGCGGCCCCTGCCAAAAAGAGAAAGGGAAAAGTAACATAAACATGATCATAACAACCCCACGGAAATCTAATCTATTGACTTCAGAAAGATTAAAGGAACAAGATCCCACCTGAACGTTATTTGAATCACAAAAAACAGACACTGAGAGTGAACAGTTGACCTTTGGGCCAGTATTGGACATCTTAACAATCACTCCAGCATGGGGATTCTTTTTATCTGCCATAATTTTTTAATGATTTATGCTTCCAAGTTTAACTCACAAACAGAAGCATGCTATGAAATGGTTTACACCACAGTATCAAGGAAACTAAAGCAAGGAAAGGCACATATCATGATGCCATAAACAAGCAACATAATTTAATAAGATGTAATTGTTCTTCTACTTTTAATCTGAATGAGATGACATTAAGCGTACCAATGATTTTAATGTCTATGCCTGAGGCCTGACCAATGGTAGTGCAAACATGGTAACCTGCATTTACAACATGATTCTGTTAGAAGATAACTATCTCTGAATCTAACCTACTAAACTTCATGTTCTACAACAGAGAAGAAAGGTCCTTAGTTGGGCAATAGTTTCGTTGAAAATAAATGGAGAGGAGCTCTGATAGAGGAAATATATTAAGTAATAATTCCTTAACAGTACGGGCTTCACAGCTCAGGTAGAGACATCATGATAGGTAATTACTCCTTATACCACATCTTATCTAGAACTATTACAAATAAACTCTCTCCCAACCATGACAAGCATTCAGATGATAAAACCAACCCCTCCAGAACAGGGTTACCGTAAACACTTCACCAAGTGTTTACATCATGCACACTATTCCATGTATTTAATTTTAATACAAGAAAATTGTCCACAAAGATGGAAAGGAAGAGGAGGGGGTTTTCTAATATAATCCAAAATCCTGGAATGGTGATTGGTGAACTGAGATTCAAAGAGCTAAACTCAAGTATCTGCAACAGATTCTGGAATCCAATTAGATATCCCATACTTAACTCATTGACTCCCATTCACAAACCTACTTCCATAAACAACAACTTTCTCCACTTAATCAATTAGCATATCTGTAGTTAACAATAACATAACATACCATAAAAATTTATATTCTAAAGAGCCTCAGAGAACAATTACCTCCTATATTGTTTTCCATGAGGGCACTACAATACATGCCACAACGTGATGGGCCCCCACAATCCTACAATTAAGCAGGAAATGCTGTAAAATTTGTGATGGTAAATATATTACTATTTTTGGTCAACTGTACCAAAGAAATAAAGGCATCGTAAGTCAAGAAATTAGAATGTATTATTGCCTACTCTATCACTGTAAAGAAAATAACTTAGTAGGACTTGAGAAGTATTTACCGAGCAGCCAACACATTTAGGAGGATCATGATTGAAAATCATTCCATCGCAGAGCTGCTCCACACAACATAAAGAGAAACGTAATAGTGAATCAACCTTATGTCATAGATACCAAGACTATAACTGGTTTAAGAAATCAATATGATCACAATGGATCAACAGTAGCGCTTTAATTTGCAATCAAAAGTTTCACTGAAGTACAATGCAAATTTCACACGTCTAAACCACAGTTTAGTGAGCTTGTTGCTTGTAAGTCATTTCTTGTTAGCCCAATAAACCAAAAAAAAGGGTTTCCTGTTTACATGATTGCGTATAAGATTTAGATATGGGGTACTGTTGAACCCTCAGGAATTAGGAAGGAAAAAAAAAAGGGACACCTCAGGAAATGATATGCTATGGAAAAAACTTTTGAATACAAAGAAACAAAGTGTAACCTGATGGAGCCAACCTGAAACCAGACCACAGTCTCATTTGTTGCCACTTTGTAAAACCTGTATGGAACAACATTATGGATATATATAAACTAGTTGTCTCATTACCAAATCATTTGGAAAGCAAAACTATAGTACAGCCAACATCAAAATCAATTGCACATTAAATTCAAATACAAAAGACAGAGTGCTTTTGTTTTTTATTAACGCAGAGTTCTCTTATGTATTAAAATAAAAATTATAAAACCAATCTTTTTGCAACAGGCAAAACTTAGGTACAATTCTTTAGGCGCTGTGCTTCAGGTTCTCCAATAAAACAGTGTAATTTTCCCCCAAACAACAATTGAATATAACCAAGTGGGTACAATTCCTTAAGCGTTATATTTTAGGTTTCCCAATTAAATTCAATTGTGTGGCTCCACTGGCCAATGCAGAATATACCATGTTATCTTCCCCCGATGACAATTAAATTTAACCATGTGATGTATTGGTCAATGCAACCTCATTATTGAATTTAATTAGAAAATAAAAGATTCAACACCTAAGAATGTGTAGCTAAGTTTTGTGACTTTTGTCCCCTTGCACCAATACTATTCAAAAACCAATAGTTCCACTCCAAACCTTGAGCTTACCATACTAAAAAACAAAAACAAAATATACCAACAAAGGTTTTCTAGCATTAATCATTCGAACTTTCCAATATACTCACTTCTTGTGCATAAGTAGGACAATAATGTATCAATGTTTAAAACCCAAATCATATTTCAACTCAAAACAAGAAAATCCAACAATCCCATTCCAATCAAGTAATCAAAAACATTGCCATTTCACATAAACAATGAAAAGCAAGCTATACCCAGATCAAGAAAAAGACAAAAACAACAGAGAGAGAAAGAGTTGAGGAGTACCCATCTTCGCTAAGAACCCCGTGAGGGAAATTAGGAATAGGAGTGGCCAAGCTATAGCTGTAAAGCTTGTCGTTCTCGATGACACTGAGTTCGCAGACCGGAGAGACCGAGTTCAGGGACATAACTCGGTGTGGAATCGTTGAGAGAATTATTGCAGCAAAAATGATAAGCCATTTCAGAGAATCGAATCCACTTCTCATTGTTCACACAAGCTCTAGCTATATCTCATGCTAGTCTCAGTTTTTTTTGTTTTTTTTACTATTTATTATTTATTGTTTAATTTTTTTGGTGTGGGATTTGAGAGGAACGTTGCGAATAGTATGTAAAGACTCGCTGTGGAATGTGCATCTATCTATAGGAGGAATCGAGAGAGAAAAACGGAAAACGTGTCACTGTTTTTTTGTATTATTATTTGAAAAACGTGTCACTGTTTTTTTTTTTTTTTTACACGATAGAAAATATCTATCTTAACCCGACCTTTTAAGTTTTAACTCAACACTTTACAAGTAATTATACGTGGAGCTATCATCACACCAAACGTGTGAGGGAGGAAATGTGTCACTGTTAAAATCGGAGCAAGTTACACCCGAAGACTGAAACAGTGAAAATGTTGACTGAGTTGATATAATATATTCCAGAGGAAAATGTTGGCGCTACTCACACAACCGCCTCACAGCTGTGCGGGGACCATCAGAAGGCCAGTACAAAGGCACAAAATTCAAAATACGTCCATCTAATAAAATCTAGACATAATAATCTGATGGAGCGTGAACTCGTCAGTCAATGTGGTCGGATGAAGCCAACCTGCAGCCTCCTAGAAGGGTCACCGGTGTGGTGCCTGCCACCACGCCTCCGATGCCAAAGTTAGTACGCAAAGTAATCTCAGAGAAATTGGAGAATACAAGAAATAATAGTTCTCTCTTAGTGTGTTTTTGTATGTACCTTGATATTGGCAAATGTGTGGTCTTTTTATACTCTTTCATGGCCTCTAGCCGTTGGAGTAGTTATGGAGGTCTTAATGCTCTTTCTGGTAACGTTTGGGGGTAGTGAATGGGGCATCAATGTGTTCCAACGGTCCGTACAGCTGGCCTTTCAACCGTTCTAGGCTTAATTGACTGCATTGAATATCCTGAATGTCTTCGTCAGTGACGTGCATGATCATTCTGTTTACTCCCGATGGTGTCATCGTCCGTGAACGATATCGTCAGTGTGGGACGGACTCGTCAGTCCCGTCAGTTGCCCCCGGATTCTATGTTCGTCATGTTCTTGACGATTATAGAATCTGAAGGGTCTTGTGTTGCAGGTGACTCTTGGGATTCTGTTCCTCATTAAGTGCGAAGTGACGGCGCTCCATAGAACGTGGCATACGTGGCGCGTGCTGGCTGGTGGAGTTAATGTCCGAATAATGGGGACTATTGGGTTTCCCGCTGATTTTTCAGTTTCCCAAGCCTTATTTTTAAACTTCCTTTCTTCTCACTCCTCCTTTTCACTTTTTCTTAAGAACTTCTACTTCTTTCTCTGGGTATCTTCTTCGCCAACCATTCTCTGCAACTTTCCTCCCTACTGGTGCGTCGTCGGCGGCAGTTATCTTCTTTGAGGTGTGTTCCCCACTCATTCTCTTTCATATTTTGTTTGTGTACTTGGTGGTGGATCTCTGATTTCTCCCATTCTTTTTTCTCTTTGTGTTTGCTCCGACGGGTTTTGGGATTTCTAGGTTTTCTTGTATTTTTCTGTTTTACTTATGGTTGGTAGTCCTGAGGTTAGGATAGCTTGCTCCTCCATATCGTTTCTTTTTGCTCGATTAGGAGGTTCATTAGGAAATTTTCCATACCTCGAAAATTTTGTTCACGAGGGTAGTTGCCTGGCTGTGGTGTTGGCTGACCTTTTACCGTTGCTTCGTCAGTCAATAGACTGGTTTGAGAATTTGGTGAGGGAGGGTAGGATGGCATCTGAGGTTAGATCCAGTGAGCTCGAGACTGGGTTATCGTCTAGCGGTAACCCAGTGGAGGAAGACACAGCCGTCTCCACGCCTCGAGAAGTTAGGGCTTTTTATGCTCTTGGGGAGGAGTGTGGTTTGGATGCCGACGCGCTGAGTAGGTTCAAGGACAGGTTTCAGTTCCCAGAGCGAGTTAGGGTTCGTCTGCCTAGTGAGGCAAACCGGGCCTGTCACTTCTTTCCTGGGGAGATTTGTTTTTACGAATCTGCCTTCGTCTGTGGATTGAGGTTTCCCGTCCACCCCTTCTTGATGGAACTCTTGGACCATTTAGGTGTTGCCCCCGGGCAACTTATGCCTAATTCGTAGCGGATCTTGGTCAGCTGTATGGTGATCTGGTTGGCCGCTAATGACGGGGACATGCTTAGGATAGACGAGCTTGTCCATATGTATCGTTTAAAGGCGTCGAAGGAGTATGGGTATTACGAATTGGTGCCCTGGGAGAGAAGAACCAGGATCGTCAAGGGTTTACCGTCGTCCTTCAGGTACTGGAAGTCCAGATTCTTCTTTGTGTCTGGGGATGATTTTGAGACTGCCTCTGAAGGGGTTTGGGGTGATATCCCAAGGTTGCATCGTCGGTGGGAAACCCCGACTTTAGGTGCGTCGACCTCCATCTTCGTCCTTTGAATTCTGTTGTGTTTTCTTTCATGGCTATTGACATATATATATATATATATATATATATTTTTTTTTTTATAGCTAAGAAACGACCCAAGCTCAAGAGCAGGTATAGAGAACGGGTCCAGAAGGCGATCGATTACGCACTGACGATTGAGAGCTGGGACGAGCTTGTCGACCCCAGAACACTAGCCTTCTACTGCCTCGGTCCTGATCCCTCTGCAATCGTCCTTCGTAACATTGACATCGAAGGAAAAAAATAGTAAGTGTTTAATCCGTCAGTACTCACTTTCCTTCCTTCCCCTGTTTTTTTTTTTTTTTTTTTTACTTAGTGTTTTTCTCTTGCAGAGATGATGACCAAATTTAACAAGGGTATGTACGCAAAGATGAGATCCAAGAAAGACGAGCCTCTGTCGAGTCTGGGAGCAAAGAGCGTACGCGTCACTGGGAAGGGAAGTCATGCTACTCCAACTCCCTCTGTTCGTCCAGTCGTTCCCGCGGGTGAGACGACGAGAACGGCTTCTCCTACAGTTTCTGTGGAGGAGATAGGTGGCACTCCTGCCTCAAAAAGGCCGCGGCTGACTGAGAAAGGGAAGGAGAAAACTGCTCCTCGTTCATCAACCCTGTGGAATGACGAGAAGATGGCCGTAGATCGAGCCCACGAGGCAGTGACATCTGCGGATTTGCAGGCTTTATCTGGCATCCCTTTCAACGAGATCGCGGCTCGTCAGGTGCACAAGCTTGTCCAGGTGCTAGGGGAGAGTTTGCATCTTTCTTCTGAGTTCTTTTCTCAGGAAGCCAAGGTGGCGTCCATGACGTTTAGGATGGAGGTCTTGGAGGCAGAGAACTCGTCGCTGAAGAAAGACCTTATTGCTTCCATGGGCGAGAACAACACTCTGAAGGAGCAGATCAAGAAGCTAAATGGCGACCTCCGGGTTGAGCGCCAGCTGACTAAGGAGAAAGACGAGCAACTCCTTGGGGCCAGGGAGAGTCTCAAGACCATAGCTGCTAGATCCGTTGAAGCCTTCCAAACCACTGACGAGTATAACACTGTGCTCTTCAGTTGGTACTTTAAGGGTTTCGAGCTCCTGAGGAGGTACCTCGTGAAGCACCCTTCGGGGGTGAATATGGAGGAGCTAGACCTGGAGGAGGTGGATCAGGAAATGGCTGCAGATGAAGCCGCCCGACCTCCTGCTCCTGAGCCTGAAGCTTCTGTGGGTGCTCCTGGTGACGAGGTTCCTGTGGACGATGCCTTCGTGGACGAAGCTCCTACTGACGCAGCTCCTGCTGAAGCAGCTCCTGTTGACGTCGTACCTTCTGTTGATGATGTTGCTCGAACCTGATACTTAGAAAATTTTTCTTTTTGGATACCCACTATGTTTTGGGTCGTTTTTTCCAACAATTAATTTATTTTAAGGACGAAGCTTTTGGCTCAGTGTTTATGGGTCTTGTAAAAACACTTTGTGAATTGCCCGTTGTTTTTTGGGCTTTTTAATTTGATTTACTTCTGTGTACTTACCTATGCTTGTGTTTGCTTGGTCGTCGTTTGCAATACGCCCGTCTATGTAGGGTCCATCTCTTTACTTTGTAGGTATCGTTATTGTTAGTAACATACATCCATTCCATGTGGAATCTTGTTACTTAGCTTCATTTTAACCATTTTTTTTTTTATGGTCGTCAGTAACTTACATCCATTCTATGTGGAATTTTGTTACTTAGCTTCATTTTAACCATTTTTTTTATGGTCGTCAGTAACTTACATCCATTCTATGTGGAATCTTGTTACTTAGCCATTTCTGGCCTTTCGTGACTTACATCCGTTTTTAGGGATCTTAGTCATCGTCAGTAACTTACATCCGTCAAGGCGGAATCTTGTTACTTAGCCATTTCTGGCTTTTAGTGACTTATACCCGTTTTTAGGGATTTTAATCATCGTCAGTAACTTACATCCGTCAAGGCGGAATCTTGTTACTTTAGCCATTTTTGGCTTTTCGTGGCTTACACCCTTGTTAGGGATATTGCCTTCGTCAGTTACCTTCGGTTGCATAGACCTGCTCACAGAATAATATCAGCTGAATGGATTCTTTATTGATTTTGATAACAAGTACATTTGATTGTTACGTCTATTGATGGTACTTCTTCAAGTGTTCAATGTTCCATGGCCTCGGGAGTCTTTGTCCGTCCAGAGTTTCAAGGTGGTAGCTTCCCTGTCTAGAGTAATGAACAACCCGGTACGGTCCTTCCCATGTGGGGCCAAGTTTCCCTTGAGTTGGATTCTTGGTCGCCAGTGTTACTTCACGTAGGACGAGGTCACCGATGTTGAGTCGTCGGAGCTTCACCCTTTTATTGTAATACTCTGTCATCTTCTTCTTATAATCCGTCATTTTGTTGCAGGCTTTATCTCTGACTTCGTCCAGGCAATCCAGGTTGACTCGTAAACGATCGTCATTGTCTTCCTCGCTGAACATCTCCCGCCTGGTGCTGGTTACTCCGACCTCGACCGGGATCACTGCTTTAGTTCCGTAAGTAAGTCTAAACGGGGTCTCTCCCGTCGGGGTTCTTGCTGTTGTTCTGTATGCCCACAAGACGTTGGGTAGTTCGTCTGGCCAAGAACCCTTTGCATCATCCAGTTTCGTCTTTATGATTTTGAGTAGAGTCCGGTTCGTCACTTCTGTCTGTCCATTTGCTTGAGGATGGCCTGGCGATGAGAAATGGTTCTTGATGCCTAGTCCAGAACAGAAGTCCTTGAAGCCTTGGCAGTCGAACTGTCGTCCATTGTCTGATGTGATCGTCCTTGGAATCCCGAACCTGCAGACTATGTTCCTCCATACGAAGCTCCGGATCTTTGCTTCAGTGATAGTTGCCAGTGGCTCTGCCTCAACCCATTTTGTGAAGTAATCTATAGCGACGAGTAAGAATTTTACCTGGCCTTTGCCCAAGGGGAATGGGCCGACGATGTCAATTCCCCACTGTGCGAATGGCCATGGGGACGCTATCGTCGTCAGTCTTTCGGCTGGCAGTCGTTGAACATTCCCGAATCGCTGGCACTTGTCACACTTCTTGACGAACTCCATTGCGTCCACCTGCATAGTAGGCCAGAAATAACCTGTTCGCATAATTTTGCTTACCAAAGATCTAGGGCCTGCGTGATCTCCGCAGATCCCTTCATGGACCTCTCTCAGGATGTACTCAGCGTCTTCTTCGTTCACACACCTTAAGTAGGGCATGGAGAAGCCCCTCTTGTACAGGGTGCCATTAAGAATTGTGAATCTGGCAGACCTCTTTTTGATCTTCTTGGCTTCATTTGTGTCTTGAGGGAGGTGCCCATCCCGAAGAAAGGATACAATGGGCGTCATCCAGCTACTTGTGTTCTGGATTGTGAAGGTTGGAACTTCTTCTATGCTGGGGCTCTTCTGTACTTCCATCATCAAGTCTGCATTTGACCCCGTTCCTTCTGACGATGCTATCTTTGATACTTCGTCTGCTGCCATATTCTGGCTTCTGGGAATCTGGACGAACTCTACCTCTTCGAATTCTTGAGTCAAGTGCTTTGTCAACCTGAGGTACTTCTGCATTCTTTCTTCCTTTGCTTCGTATTCTCCCTTGATCTGCCCAATTACTAGCTTTGAGTCGCTCTGGACTAACAGGGTCTTGGCTCCAAACACTTTCCCTAGCCTCAACCCCGTCAGAATCCCTTCGTACTCGGCTTCGTTGTTAGTCGCCGGGAATTTCAACTGAACTCCATACTTCAATACTTCTCCGTCAGGGGTGGTTATGACGACCCCTACTCCTCCCCGCTTTTGGGCCGACGAACCGTCGGTCTGTATTACCCAAGGTTTATCCTTATTGGCAGGGTTTTGTTCATCCGGAAGGGTGAACTCAGCGATAAAATCTGCCAAAGCCTGTGCTTTAATCGCCGCCCTGGGATGGTATTCTATATCAAACTGGCTAAGTTCAATCGCCCATTGGACCATTCTCCCTGCTGCCTCGGGCTTGCTCATGGACTTCTTGATAGGTTGGTCCGTCATTACCCAGATTGGATTTGCCTGGAAATACTGCCTGAGCTTGCGTGAGGCAATTATCAACGCAAACGTGATTTTTTCGATTTTTGGGTACCTGGACTCAGCCCCCTGGAAGGCTTGGCTGATATAATAAACGGGGAGTTGTATTTGGTTTTCTTCTCGGATCAGGGCTGCACTGACGGCTGTAGACGAAACAGCTAGGTACAGATACAAGTTCTCACCTTCTTTTGACGGGCTTAAGAGAGGTGGATTGCTCAAGTAGCGTTTGAGCTCTTGGAAAGCTGCCTCACATTCGTCAGTCCAGGCAAAGGCCTGCTTCAGGGTCTTGAAGAAGGGGAGGCATTTATCCGTTGCTCTAGAGACGAATCTGTTGAGGGCGGCGATCCGTCCTGTGAGCTTTTGGACCTCCTTGACGGTCTTGGGCGACGCCATGTTGATTATGGCCTGAACCTTCTTCGGATTCGCTTCTATTCCTCTCTGGGATACCATGAATCCCAGGAACTTTCCTGAGGCTACACCAAAAACACACTTACTCGGATTCAGCTTCATTTGGTATTGTTTGAGGGTGGCGAATGTTTCCCTGAGGTCGTCCAAATGAGTAAGTTCTTCCTTGCTCTTGACGAGCATGTCGTCCACGTAGACCTCCATATTCCTACCTATCTGCCTGCTGAACATTCTGTTCACTAATCTCTGATAAGTAGCGCCTGCATTCTTTAGTCCGAAAGGCATTACCTTATAGCAATAGAGGCCTTGGCTGGTGATAAAGGCCGTTTTCTCCTCATCCTCGTCAGCCATTTTTATTTGGTTATACCCTGAGAAAGCATCCATGAACGTCAATAGCTTGTGCCCGGCTGTGGAGTCTACCAGCTGGTCTATTCTTGGAAGGGGGAAACTATCCTTCGGGCAGGCCCTGTTCAGGTCCGTGAAGTCCACGCACATCCTCCACTTCCCATTTGCTTTCTTCACCAGAACAGTGTTGGCCAGCCAGTCTGGATAGTACACTTCCCTGATGAAACCTGCAGTCAAGAGCTTCTTAACTTCGTCAGCGACAGCCTGATCTCTTTCTGGTGCGAAGACTCTTCGTCTCTGCTTGACGGGCTTCTTCTCTGGGTCTACATTCAACTTGTGTTGGATGATTTCCGGGGATATACCTGGCATGTCGTCATGGCTCCAGGCGAATACATCCAGGTTTTGCTTAAGAAACTGGACGAGCTTTGTTCTCATCTCGGGACTTAAGGTCGTCCCTATCCTGGTTGTTTTGGCTGTTTCTTCCTCGGTTAGTTGCACTGTTTCTAACGCCTCTACCTTTTCCTCCTCCTTCTCTTCCATTATCCAGGTGTGGTTTTCCTTTGCGGCCAACACAGCCTGGTAGCATTCCCGAGCTAAGACTTGGTCTCCCTTAACTTCACCAACCCCGTTCTCCACGGGGAACTTCACCTTTAAGCAGTAGGTAGATGTGGATGCCTTCCACTTATTGAGGGCAGGTCTCCCAATGATGACGTTGTATGAGGAGGGGCAATCCACTACCAAGAAATCCAGCTGACGGGTCAGTTGCTTCGGGTATGTCCCCACTGTCACTGTCAACGTGACTATGCCCTTGGGGTAGACCCTGTCACCACTGAAACTGACGAGGGGGGAATCGAAAGGACGTAGCCTTCTGGGGTCTAGCTTCAATTGTTGAAATGCAGGGAAGTAAATGATGTCAGCAGAACTTCCATTGTCCACGAGGACCCTTTTGGTGTTAAACCCTTCTATGGTAAGCATTATGAGCAGGGGGTCATTGTGAGGCTGCTTCACTCCCCTTGCGTCGTTTTCATTGAAAGTCATGTCTTGATCGGTTCGTCTCTGCTTCAACGGGGGAATCGTGTGGACGCTGTTCACCTGACGTTGGTATGCTTTTTGAAGTGATCTGAACGAACCCCCGGTGACGGGTCCCCCTGTGATCGTCTGTATCTCCCCGACCACATTTTGAGGAGGTTGTGACTGACGGTCATTCCCTCTTGACGAAGCTTCAGGCTGGCCTTTGTTCCCTTCCCGAAATTTACTATACTCACCCTTCTTTACAAATTTTTGCAACTTCCCCTTTCGTATCAACTCCTCTACCTGCTCTTTGAGGTCCCGACAGTCCTCGGTGTAATGGCCATGATCTTTGTGGAACCGGCAGTACTTGTTCTTATCACGGACATTAGGAGACGAATGTAAGGGCCGTGGCCACTTCAGGTAATGCTCGTCCTTAATCTGCGTTAGAATTTTGTCAACAGGCATAACAAGAGGAGTAAATTTTACCATTCGAGGATTCTTATCATCTTTTCCTCTGATTCCGTCACTGATTCGTCGATCTGGACGCTCGCGTTTTTGCCCCCTACGGTCGTCTTCCTTTCTACCCTTGTCTCCTGGCCTCTCGATGTCCCTGATGGCGGCCAGCGCGTCTTCCGCGTTCATGTACTTCTGTGCTTTGAGGAGCATTTCAGCCATTGTTTTCGGGGGATTTTTTGCAAGTGACGAGACGAGCTCTCTGGTTCTCAACCCCGCCTTGAAGGTCGTTAGCTGCACCTTGTCATCAGCCTCGTCTACTTCCAGTGTCTCCCGAGTGAAACGTTTCACATATGACCTCAAAGTTTCCTTCTCTCCCTGCCTGATGGTGAGTAAGTGATCCGCGGTTCTCTTTGGTCGTTGTCCTCCAATGAAGTGACGCAGGAAGGCATTGCTCAATTGTTCGAAGGTATCGATGGACGATGTGGGCAGCTTTGTGAACCATTCTCGTGCGGCTCCCTTGAAAGTGGTTGGGAAGGAACGACACAAGATCTCGTCTGGGGGCTGCTGGAGTCCCAGGGTCGTCTTAAATGTGTTAAGATGATCCTGGGGATCTTTTAACCCGTCGAACGACTCAAGTTGGGGTAGCCGAAATTTTGACGGCACTGGACAGTCGAGGACGGCCGCAGTGAATGGCGAATCTGTTGCCCTGACCAGTCGGTCCACACTTCGTTCAGTTTTTTCTTTGATGGCGTTCCTAAGTTCGTCCATCTCCTTCCTCATCTCCTGGAGTAGATCCGAATTCTGCTCGGTTGGAGTGGTAGGCCTTCGATGGTCGATTCTTCTATGGCTATCCCCTTCGTCATCCCGATTTCCCTTGGACCTATTCTCTTCCTGCTGAAGTCTCTGCTTCATTTCCTCATTTTGTTTGGACAATTCTTCGACGGTAGCTGCAAGGGCCTGAATTTGCTGCGACAAGGCTGCGGATTCTTGATTGGACTCCATCTGAAATAAGTATTTGAGAGGAAACTACCTTTTCGCGACTGAATGCGAAAAAATGTCTTTCCCACAGACGGCGCCAAACTGATGGAGCGTGAACTCGTCAGTCAATGTGGTCGGATGAAGCCAACCTGCAGCCTCCTAGAAGGGTCACCGGTGTGGTGCCTGCCACCACGCCTCCGATGCCAAAGTTAGTACGCAAAGTAATCTCAGAGAAATTGGAGAATACAAGAAATAATAGTTCTCTCTTAGTGTGTTTTTGTATGTACCTTGATATTGGCAAATGTGTGGTCTTTTTATACTCTTTCATGGCCTCTAGCCGTTGGAGTAGTTATGGAGGTCTTAATGCTCTTTCTGGTAACGTTTAGGGGTAGTGAATGGGGCATCAATGTGTTCCAACGGTCCGTACAGCTGGCCTTTCAACCGTTCTAGGCTTAATTGACTGCATTGAATATCCTGAATGTCTTCGTCAGTGACGTGCATGATCATTCTGTTTACTCCCGATGGTGTCATCGTCCGTGAACGATATCGTCAGTGTGGGACGGACTCGTCAGTCCCGTCATAATCCAACAAAAAAAAATTAAAAAAATCTAGGCATAACAAAATTGGAACCAAATATGTTAATTTAGGAATGGCACCGACTTGAGTTCGGGGCAAGTGTTTTTATAATTATACCCAAACCCATCTCATGAGCCTGATCTCAAAACCTAAACTCGTCTTATTTAATAAATTGATCTTGTTTAATACCCAAACCCACCCCGTCAGGCCCCGCGAATTCCACCTAGCAACTTTAAGGACTAATCTAAAGCCCTTAATCTGTGGCCCAATTCATAACCTAAAATCACAAACACAAATACAAATCCTATCACAAATACAGAAATCACAAACATAAACTCACATTTAACAATGAAATAAATTGTAAATAATAAACATTCATTAATGAAATTAAATTTTTGTTTAAAAAAGGTAAAACCATATTCACAGATTTGAGAGAGGACATGAACCCCAAAAAAAATGGAGAACTTGGAGTCTCGGACCACCAAGGCTCTATCTTTGATCTTCGATCTCCTACTCAGCCTGAGCTCAACACGACCAAGAGCTCCTCTGATCATCACCAAAGGGCCTCTCTACTTGTCTCGGCCTAAACCTTGCACATCTCTCTCCGATCTAACTCTCATGCTTCTCTGTGACAAATAGCAACCACCACGTGATGAGAGTGAGGGTGAGGGTAGGTCGGTGAGTGAATGAGAGTGAGGGTGAGGGTGACTAGGTGAGACCATGAAGGGCGGCTGTGAGAAAATGAGAGTGAGAGTGAGTGAGGGTGAGGTGAGAGAGAAATTAGAAAATGGATAGATAGGGTTAGGGTTGTGATATATATATATATATATATAGGTAGGTTTTTTTTGTAATTTTACCTTTAGGCTAAACGAGTCGGGTTCAAGTTTGGTGCAGGTATCACCAAAACCCGCACCTGACTCGAACCCACTTCGGGTTTTATTTTTAAAACCCAAACCTGACCCTACTATTTCGTGGGTCGGGTTGTTATTGCCATCCTTATATTAATTTGATCTGATTCAAGGGTAATAACTTGGTAGGTTTTAGTTAGCTCAACTGGTAAAATCTCTGCAGGTTGAATAAGAGATATGGGGTTTAATCTCCACTTACATCAAAAAGCAACTAATGTCTTGGTCTGATAAAAGAGCTATTATTAAAAGCGGACATCATAAGTTAAAATTCTTTTTAAAAAAAGAAAAGGTAATAACATGTCCTGAACTCGACCCGTTGTAAAAATGGTGATATTTTTATTTTTATTTGAAAGTAATATGCAAAGCTGGATGTTCTCTCTTGATGAAAAGATAAATACATTTAGTTTTTTGAATTTTCTTTACACAGTTTCTTATACAACTTTTAGCATTCATAGAGATAATATATGGTACCTTAAAAAATATTATCAACAATTAGTGTTTTTTTTGTTTTGTTTATGGTAATGATAACATTAGTAAACTAAAAATTGTGTAAACTTAAGAATTTATGTATTATTTAAATTTTTTTTTTATTATTGAAAGAAAGACAAATATAATATGATGATCATGTTGTTGTTGTTGTTGTTATTATTATTATTATTCCCCTTGCATGGGAATAAATAAAGATCAACCTATAACTTGATTAACTTGACCCGTAATCCGATCAACTCAACTCACTTGCAAACTATTTTAAATGACCTATTTTTTACCTGAACCTGATCACTCGTAACCTGACCTAACATGTTTGCCAGGTCTACTAAAATCCAGTTTAGAACATTGGCATCTTACAAAGTGTTGGTGCAAATACAATGATAATAAAAATAATACAAAGAGAAACTGAATAATACTTCTGATTCATTTCCAATTTTGATACCTCCACTCTTCACCTCCCCCTTGCGCACGTATCTAGCCCAATATCTGAGTCAATACATTTTAGTCCATTAATCACCACAATTAAAAAGAATAAAATAGTCTCTCTCCTTTTCAATATGGGATTAAACATTTTCACTAACTCCTCATCTTCCATATTCACTCCCACATCTTTACATTTATGTTATTACATTTATTCATTTTATTTATTTAATATTAAAATGCTCCAACAATCCCCCACTCATTTTAATATTAAATTTTTAGTTAAAGAGAGATTACCAGGCAAAGATAGGTCACTATGCATCATGAAGGTGTGCTCTACATTGAACCTTCACTTAGTAAAACAGCGATCTCAACTCCAGAGTCGTAGTGGTCTCCGACTTGAACTAAGACTGCTTTAGGAAAATTAAGCGTCACTGCTTACACATAACAACCCAGGTGTTGACATGAGCTTTTATAGCTAGCACTTTACGGCCGTGTGCTGATCCCGGTTTCATGAGTGTATTTGAGATTAAGTCCAAATCTCATAGGGAGCGGCCCCACCCCCACACTCACAGAGGTGAAATTTGTCAAGGGTGTTCCTGTAATTTTGACACCCCACTCATACGAGCTACAAATTTCATTAAGAGTTTTTTTTTTACTTAACCTCTCCACATTACAAGATAAATGCACTTACATCATAGGGATGAACAATTAAAAAATTATTTACAAAATAAATAATTAATTAAAAAAAATAAATTGTGCATTTCTTACGACCATCGTATGATTCGTTTTTCCCATTGAACTCAATTCTCAAGATCTCTAGTCCTTGGGTTGGGTATCCTCATACATGGCTCATGATTCTATGGACTTTAGTCCCATCCCCCTCGATGTATTCCAGACTCTATCTTTTGCCAAGGCCTTAGTAAATGGATCTGCAAGATTATCATTAGATTTAATATAATCCACAATTATGATGTCACTACTCAAATAAGTTCGCACGGTACTGTGCTTTCTTCTTATAGGTCTGGATTTACCATTGTAATAACGGTTTTTAATTCTACCAATTGCAGCAGTGCTATCACAATGAATTAATATAGGTGGAATTGGCTTTTCCCAAAGTGGAATTTCATATAACAAATCTCTAAGCCAATTTGCCTCTTCACTAGCTGAAGCTAATGCTATTAATTCAGCTTCCATCGTTGAATTAACAATTATTGTTTGCTTTTTAGATTTCCAACAAATAGCACCACTACCTAAGGTAAAAATATAACCAGTGGTAGAGAAAGAATCACCTGACAAAGTATTCCAATCGGCATCACTAAAACCTTCAATCACAGTAGGGTACTTTTTATAAAATAAGCCATAGTTTTTGGTACCAATTAAATATCTCATGACTCACTCAATAGCTAGCCAATGATCTTTACTAAGCTTGCTAGTAAATCTGCTAAGCACTCCTACTGCATATGCAATGTCAGGTCTAGTACAATTAGTAGCATAACGCAAACTACCAATGATACTAGTATAATCCTTTTGATTAAAAATCTCATCATCATTATTCACAGAAAATAAATGAACACTAGAATCAAAAGGAGTAGCTACACTTTTGTGATCATGAAAATTATATTTTCTCAATATAATGTGATTGATCAAGATATATTCCATCACATGCTTTTGTAATTTTCATGCCCAAAATAAAATTAGCCTCACCAAGATCTTTCATATTAAAATGGCTTTTAAGCATATTTTTTGTCTCATTTATAACATGCATATTTGAGCCAAAAATCAACATATCATCCACATAGAGGCTAATAATAACATGTAAATTATTCCATGATTTAGAATAAATACATTTATCACATTCATTTGATTTATAACCATTCTCAATCATGCAGGAATCAAACTTTTCATGCCACTGCTTAGGTGCTTGTTTTAAGCCATATAGGGATTTAGTTAGCTTACATACATTGCTTTCTTGTCCAGGCTCTACAAAGCCTTCGGGTTAATCCATATAAATCTCTTCCTCTAGATCCCCATTTTAAAAAGCGATTTTTACATCCATTTGATGAATTTTCAACTCAAAAATTGCAGCAATAGCAATTAGCAATCTAATAGATGTAATTCTTGTTACCGGAGAAAAAGTATCAAAGAAATCAAGATCAGCTTTTTGTTTAAAGCCTTTTGTAACAAGTCTAGTTTTAAACTTATCTATTGACCCATCCGGTTTCATCTTTTTTCTAAGGACCCATTTACAACCTATGGTCTTACAACCCGGTGGAAGATTTACTAATTTCCAAGTTCTATTAGAAATTAGAGATTCCATCTCATCATTTACAGCCTCTTTCCAAAATATAGCATCAGGTGATGTTAAAATCTCTTTTAAATTTTGGGGATTTTCCTCAATGTTAAAAACATAATAATCAGGACCAAAATCCTTTTCAACTCTAGCTCTTTTACTCCTTCTAGGTTCCATTTCAAAATTTTCTTAATTTTGTAAATGTGAAGTAGAAGAACTAGGTTGTGACAAAATATTTTCTTCACCCCCACTATTTTTCAATTTAAAAGGAAATTTTTCTTCATGAAAAATTGCATCACCAGATTCAAAAATTATTTTGTTTTCAAGATTAAAAAATTTATAGGTTGTACCATTAATTGCATAACCAAGAAAAGCACAGGTAGTAGCTCTAATTCCCAATTTAGGCATTTTAGGGTCAGTAAGCCTTACATAAGCAAGACAACCCCATACTTTCAAATATCCCAAATTTGGCTTATGTCCTTTCCACATCTCAAAAGGTGTGGTGTGTGACTTTTTATGTGGCACCCTATTCAAAACATGACATGCAGTTAAAATAGCTTCACCCCAAAAATGTAAAGGTGCACCAGATTCAATTAACATGGCATTTGTTAACTCAATTAAAGTTTTATTTTTCCTTTCAGCCACACCATTAGAAGCGGGTGAATATGGTGCAGTAGTTTCATGAATAATTCCCAAAGACTGAACAAATGAGTTGAATGCATTAGATTCATACTCATGGCCTCTATCACTTCTTATTCTTTTTATTTTTCTACCGAATTGATTTTCAACTTCTTTTAAAAAATCTTGAAATTTTTCAAAAGCATCACTTTTATTTTTCAACAAATAAATAGTTGTATATTTTGAGAAATCATCAATAAAAGTGATAATATATCTATTTCTTCCACGAGTTAAAATTTCCTCAAATTCACATAAATCAGAGTGAATTAACTCAAGCAATTCGGTATTTCTTACAACATTTTTATGAGGCCTTTTTGTAATCTTAGCTTGACTACAAGTTTCACATTTTTCAAAATCTTTTGATAGTCTTGGAATTAATCCTAAACTATTCATGATTCCCACATATCTATTATTTATATGACACAAACGAGCATGCCAAAAATTAATAGAAGAAAGCATATAAACTAAACTGGTAGATGCTTTATTATTCTCAACATTCAATTTAAACATTCAATCACAAGCATAACCCTTGCCCACAAATAATCCATTTTTAGTGATTACATAATTATCAGATTCCATAGTTTGCTTGAAGCCAGCCTTGTTAAGCAAAAAATTTGACATCAAATTCTTCCTTATAGACGGAGTGTAAAGAACATCTTTCAATGTTAGCACGCGTCCAGAAGTGAATTTCAATTCAACCTCACCACTCCCAAGAACCTTGATTTTACTAGAGTTACCAAGCATAACAGTTTTTTCTTCTTCAAAAGGAGTGTACAACTTGAACCAATTTTTGTCATAGCAGACGTGCCTATTAGCACCAGAATCTGCCCACCACCCTTCAACATATTGCACCATATTGATGTCTGTAATCATAGCCACTAAAGACTCTTCAGTTACGTTAGCCTGCGGGACAGATTCACGTTTCCGAAATTTGCAAAATCGAGCAATATACCCACTCTTGCCACAGACAAAACAGGATCTATTAAATTGATCTTGTGAAGAGGGTCCTTGGTTCTTATTGTAATTTTTATTCGGGTTTCCCCTTCCTTGAGGTCTATTATTATTTTTAAAGGCTCTCTTTTTAGGCTTCAATTGACTATTTCTAGGAAAATGATTTTTTGGCATATGATTATTGGCTGAAATAAGGTTTACCTTTGTGGTGAAATTACCATTGCTCTCTTGTGTCATGAGTGCATCTTGTCCTCTAGCCTCCTCCTCCACACGGATGCGTGTGATCAAAGTCTCCAAGGATGTCTCCTTTTGTTTGTGCCGTAAAGTCTTTTGGAACTCCCTCCAAGATTGTGGTAGTTTGTCAATTATGCCAGCTACCACCAAATTGTCTCCAATCTTTATGCCTTCGGATCTCAATTCTGCAACGATCATTTGGAAGTCTTGTGCTTGATCCACCACCGATTTTCCATCCACCATTTGGTAACGGAAAAATCTGCTAGCAACATACTTCTTTGCACCTGCCTCTTCGGTATCATACTTGCTTTGTAAAGCTTTCCAAATTTTCTTAGCAGAATTGTAAGTTGTATCATAATAATCATAGAAATGATCGGCAAGACAATTCAATAGATAAGAGCGACAATTATACTCATCTTTTGTATACTTATCTATTTTTTCTTGATGGAGAATATATTCTTCATCACTCATCTCATTGGTAGGAACTTTTGATGGATTCTTGTCAGTGAGGATGTAGGAGACTTTGAGAAGACTCAAGTAAAAGAGGACATTTCCTTTCCAGCTCTTGAAGTGGGATCCCTTAAAGCGAAAAGGCTTGTTAAGATCTCCAACAAGCTCATTTGGTTTCTCTTGTGTAGGCTCCATGTGATGAATCTCCTTAAAATTGTTGGTGCAAATACAATGATAATAGAAATAATACAAAGAGAAACTGAATAATACTTTTGAATTTTATTACTTTAAAGAGAGAAATTACACGACACTATTTGGATTGAGGCGCGGCACTCGCTCTCTTTAAGGAGATTCAAGCCCTTGATTGGCTAAACTTTGTAACCGGTGCAGACCTTCTCTGATTTGTCTCTCCCAGGATACAACAGCCCAACAAGTGTCGTATGGCTAGAACAACTTCTGCACAAAGTGTTCAAGCCCAGAGCTCCACCAAAAAGAACACCCTTCTTTGACAAGAATCTCTCTATTTTTTGTATGTATATTGTATTTGCAGTAACTTGGATTGAGTTTGAATGAGTCTATTTATAGGCTCAATAGGCCTCACGAAATTACTACCCAATTTATTCTGATTAATTAGGTCCATTATTTTGATGTAGTGGGTGTTACAAGATTAATTGTTGGATATTAATTTGATGGGCTGGAGTTACACAATTAATGGTTTGATAAGGAGTTTCTGAAGAATGAAAAGGCCCAAACGGATAGTCCATTAAGTGGGTTAATGGCTCTTTATTTTCCATAGTAAAAATGGAGTATTAATTTGGGTCATTTACTCACCAACGGATATGGTAATTACTCTGAATGGGCTGTCAAGTAGGAGAATCCAAGAGGTTGATTCATTTCCAATTTTGATACCTCCACTCTTCACTTCCCCCTTGCGCACGTATCTAGCCCAATATCTGAGTCAATACATTTTAGCCAATTAATCACCACAATTAAAAAGAATAAAATAGTCTCTCTCCTTTTCAATGTGGGATTAAACATTTTCACTAACTCCTCATCTTTCATATTCACTCCCACATCTTTACATTTATGTTATTACATTTATTCATTTTATTTATTTAATATTAAAATGCTCCAACACAAAGTAACTCTCAATAGTTAAAAATAATCTATGATCACTACACATTGAATATTGACCGTAAGGGTTACCCACCCATGGTCGAACTTTGGCTTATTGGAATGACTTTGAAGGATGTAGCTCCAGAGCAAACACCGATCTGTAAAAGCTGCAATGACTTCTGAAAACCCTTCTACGGAGGTACCATCTCCTGAACAACAATTCATGCTCAATGTAACCCGTAAAAAAACTACAGCTCCATCTTCTCCACCTTGCCATGAATCGACCATAATAGTATCCTCATCCATCTCCTTTAAGGATGCTCTCATGCATGACATGGACGTAATGGAGCCCAATGTCCTTCCTATCCGTGAGGAGGGGCTAGAGTTAACAATGAACGAGGACGAACCTGAGGATCATGGAGAGCATGCCATCACACTGTCAGCCAATGGCGGTGCCACGTTCAGGCCAGGGTGTTACCAAGAACACCCTGACCTGAAATAAATAAATAAATTTATATATAATAATTAAAAAAAATTATTTGTTTACCCTTAAAAAAAATTAGGAACACCCTCAACCAAAATTAAGAACACCCTCAACCAATGTTATTGATTCCGTGCCGTTCCGGCCGAGATGTGGATTTCGGCCGGTACTGGTTTTGTATCTAACACAGAAGAGAAAAGAAAAAAAAAAGTGAAGAAGTGGTTGTAACGAGAACGTAGAGGGTAATATAAAGAAAAAGTAGAAAGAAGATGAGAATATAAGAGACTTACGGTAAAGATTTGGGACATTCAAACGAAGAAGACAAAGACTATGAGAAGAAAAGACAAACCAACAGTCTAGACTCCTTAGAAGAGATGAATCTTAAAAAAATAAAATAATCATAAGATCAGCAAACGTGTTACTAAGCCTAAATAGTTTCAAGTTTCAATGTATTGGTTTCCAGCTATATCTAGAGTAGAATGCTGAAGGCTGTTTTTTTTTATTTTTTATTTTTTAAAAATTGTGAGTGGTTGATAAGGTGCTAGTAACTTAACAATACATCTTAACCAAAAAAAAAAAAAAAAAACTTAACAATACTTATCCCAAAGTAATATTTCTAATGTTTCTAGAATTTATATATATATATATATATATATATGAAGTAAAGGATTCTTTTTGTACATTCAAAAGGTGCTTTGACTCTCATATTTATTGTACATTTGTACTGTTTACAACTGTAGGGACCGCATTTTTGGTGCCCCGGGCCCAACGGATCTGGGTCAAGGGCCCAACGAACCCCGAACAATGAATTTGTAGAGAGTGGATCGAAGGTCTAGGCGCCGGCCGGCGTTCACGGGGCGTGGGCTCCGTTCTCTTTTTATTTAATGAAAGACTTAGAGCAATTTACAATTGGGGGATGCTCCTCGGACCATGGCCGAGGAGGCTTTTCTCCCCTTTGGCCTCCATCTTTTTCCTCCTTTCCTTCTTTTTCTTTTTTTCCCGGGGGCCCCCTTTCTGGGGGATCCCCTTACATTATATATCCTTTACCCAACTAATCCTAGCCCTACACTTGTTGAGCGATCAGGACATTTGCTCAGGTGCTTGTCCCATCAGCCGCCCTCTCAGTCTCTTTGAGAGTTGCGGCAACCAAGGCGACGCTAGTGTGAAGTCCCCTCCTCATTAATGCGGCCAGGGCGGTTGTCAGGTACATTTAATGTGGAGGTGACTGCTCGTTACGGGCCTGTTCCTCAAGTTCTCGGACGCCCGATGATGGGGTCGTCCTCGGCCCGTTCTGTTTGCGCCTAGGCTTCTTCTTTTCCTCCTCGGATCTCAGGTGCCTACTTGGCTTGGGCCTTCGGCCCAGGAACGAGGTGGGCTGGGTCGAAGGATTTCTTGGCCCCACAATAGCCCCTCAAAATCATGATATCCGCATCCTCGGGCGGAAAGGGGGATTTTGATGTCCTCGGGCCTGCCACGCGTCCCATTAAGTCTGATCCCCTGTCAGTTCCGGAGCCCTTTCATCTGCCCCAGACGCGTTACTGACGCTTCGAAGGGCGTGACGTTCCCTTCATTAAATCTAGGCGACTCTGTGCCCCCCACGTTCAACGGGAAGATGACGATCCAATGGTGGGGATTCGCCTGGCAGTTGGGGATGGAAAAAAACCCGCACGACCCCTTGATTGGTGGGTATAAATGCCCATTTGAAAAGCTGGTTCCTCTGTTCATTCGCACATAAGAGTCTACATCTCCAGCATATAAAGTTGGTCCGAGGAGCTCCTACGCATTTCTGTAAGTCACCCTCTCTCTCTTTGAACTTCCTCTTTTTCATTTGCTCTCTTTTAGCTTGCTTAGGCATTGTTTGGGATGGGTATATTTAAGAAGTATGTCTTCACTGAGGAGGCGATGGAGAAATTCATCGCCGATTATAAGATACCTGCCAACGTGGGCTTGAGGTATTGCGCGGAGGGCGAGTGGCGCCTTCGGAGGCAGGAGGGCGAGGTGGTGATTCCCATCGTTGCCTTCGTTGAGGGTGGCATGAGAATACCTATGGGGCCGGTGATGAGGGGCTATCTGACGCACTTCCGGCTAGCCCCCACCCAGTGTGCCATCAACGTCTTTAGGATTCTGGGCTGTGTGGATGCCCTAAACGAGAAGATGGGATTGAGGTTGACCCACCATGACGTCAACTGGTGTTATAACCTCCAGTGCTTGAAGGGTGAAACTTACTATCTGAAGACCAGGGATGACAGGGTCTGGCTCATTCAGTGCCTCCCTGAGTCCAGCAAGGGGTTGAACAAGGACTTCCTCATTGTATCCAGAGAGTGGCACGATGGCCTTCACTGCCCGACGACGAAAGGGACCCCAGGTGGGGTAATGGGAAGATGGGGAGAGGGTTCTCGGACCCTAATCAGTTCCATCTTTTACTTCGTCCATTTCTTTTTGTACCGTTTGGTTTCTAATGTGAATGTGATTCCTCTTGCAGATCCACACGCCTTCACGCGTCACTTCAGCCTGGTCAATCGGGAAGACTTGCAAAAGGCGCTGAGGGCAGAGGTTTTCATGAACGAGGCTGACAATCAGGTTAGGGCCGCTCACCAGATCTTGAAATACGACCCGGCTCACAAGTCATTTGCGGCGCCGAAGTACGTGATCAGAGCAAAGGATCCTCGGCTTCGAAAGATAACCGTGACCGAGGACGGGTTTCGGTTCCCCGAGGTGCCCTCTACATCAGAAGGCGTAACACCTGCGGGTCCCTCCTCCTCCTCCCTCAGACTCTCGGACCCCGCCGAAGTAGGCTTAGAGAGGGAAGAGGAGGTTGCTGACCTTGGCCCCGCCGAGGACGAGTCTGACGTATTCGAACAAGTCCAACAGTCCGAAGACCCTCCCGGAGATTTGGGTGACCCTTGTCTGACTGAAGCAGACTTCTCAGTGTCCAAGTCCTCTTCTCGGCACGAGATGGGTTACAAGAAGAGGCCCCAACCTAGCCTGTCGGAACTGATTGAAGGCCAGCCGGGGAAATCAAAGCCAGAGCTTCCTCCTCCTAAAACCCGTTTTGCTCAGGGCAGGTCGGCCCCTACCCAGTCGAGGCTTCCTCCCTCTCCGTCCAAGACGAGTCTGCCTTCTAGGCATGAGCCCTCTAATCCCAAGCAGAAGAAGGATAAGGGCAAAAGGTCAGCTGAGGAGAGGTCCGGGTCTCCATGGGAGGGGGATGATACTCGGCGGCAACCCAAACAACTGAAGATAGGCTCCCGAGGCCAGGAAAAGCAGGCTGACGCTCAGCCCGAGCCGCAGGCCTGGCTTCCTTCCCTAACGCTCCATGGGGAGCCGCTGAGGGAAGACTCCTCCCTCAGGGATTTCAGAGAGGGTGAAGGCGCGTACGTGGCCGACGCGCTGGAAAGGTGTCTGTTACTCCCAGCTGACATGGCAGAGCTGGGGACTATGAGGAGCCGAGAGGTCTTCCTATGCCTCAAGAGGTACTTGGGAATAGTAAATGCCTCAACACTTATGACTTTCCCAGTTTTAGTTCTTTCACTCCCTTTTCCGAGCTTGGCTAACCGTGTGCTCGTCTTGTTGGGCAGGCCATTCAGGCCACTTATAGGTTGGAGGACGTGGCCCATGACCAAGGGAAGGCCATGGACGTAGAGCGTGAGAAACTCCTGGAGGCCACACAGGTCCTTAAAAACTCTAAAGCTGATCTCGCCAAGGCCCGGGAGGAGCTGAGTGCGATGACCAGTGCTCGGGATACCGCCCTGTCAGGCCTTGCCCGCTTCCAGAAGCAGGCCGAAGATCATTTAAAGCGCCTGGGCGAGGCGGATGAGCAGCTGAAAATGGCAAAGGAGCTGCTTGCTGATCTGCCAAAGAAGGTGGCGGCTGCAGAAGAAGCCAAAAGGGTGGCAGAGGAGGCCAGAGACGAGGCCGTTAGGGCCAAGTTTGAGGCTGTCCAAGGCAAAGAAGACGCCCTGGCCGCCAAGCAGGAAGCCGAGGAAGAGGCTTATGCTGCTGGGATGGCAGAGACAGAAGCAGCCTTTAAAGATCAAGTCCCCGGGTTGTGCAGGCGCTACTCTACTGAGGTTTGGAGGGAGGCTCTCAGACAGGCCGGGGTTGAGGCCTCGTCTGATTTGTGGAAGGAGGAAAGCGTGTACTACCCTCCTGCCATCCGTGAGGCAACTCCAGGTAGCGCTGAGGCCGGAGAGGCCGCGGAGGAAGCCAGCGCTGCTGCGGGTGGGGACACCTCAATCGCTGAACCCTCGGGGGAGCCTGCCCAAGGAAGTGACCTTCCCAAGGTAGCAGAATCAGGTAAGGGCCCCGTTGAGGAGGCACCCCAGGGGGTTGCTAAGTCCACCTCTGAGGCTGAGGCTCCCGCCGCTGAGGAGGCAGCCGCTCCTGCCGCGCCTTCAC
Source organism: Quercus aquifolioides (assembly GCA_019022515.1). Classification (NCBI taxonomy): domain Eukaryota; kingdom Viridiplantae; phylum Streptophyta; class Magnoliopsida; order Fagales; family Fagaceae; genus Quercus; species Quercus aquifolioides. Next base: position 1,933,175 of record CM032329.1, read on the forward strand.
AGGCTGTCCCTCCTGGCCAAGGATCAGAAGGCCTTGGAGCTGCCATGGTCCAGCCCCTTGCTGAGGGAGGAAAATAAGTGGGCAGGACAGGCCCCTTGAACCTGTCGCCTCTCTTGTCTTTTGCATCTTTTTCTTTTAGATTGTAATGTGGTGTTCACCATGTAACCTTTATGGACTTAATGAAATACGTGTTTTATTTCTTTTTCTGTTTGTTGTGCCTGTTGGCCTACTTGCATGCCATCCGCCTTTTCTTTACTTGTGTGATTTTGACTTCGGTTGTATCTCGGCCAATCGCGGCGTCAACTATTATAATGAGAGGGCATGTATGCTCTGATGCACCTTTCGTTTCCTAAGGGCCAGATAGAATTTCTTCAAGTAGACACTTAGGATTTCTTCAACGTAGTTAATTTCCACGTAGGCCTGAGTCCGAGGACCATGCAGAGCCTTGGTCTTGTTGCTAAGTGGTTAGCTCCCCATAGGCTTGAGTCCGAAGACCACGCAAGACCTTCAGTATAGGTGGTTAGCTCCCCGTAGGCTTGAGTCCGAAGACCACGCAAGACCTAGGTACAGTTGCTAAGTTGTTAGCTCCCCGTAGGCTTGAGTCCGAAGACCACGCAAGACCTAGGTACAGTTGCTAAGTTGTTAGCTCCCCGTAGGCTTGAGTCCGAAGACCATGCAAGACCTAGGTACAGTTGCTAAGTTGTTAGCTCCCCGTAGGCTTGAGTCCGAAGACCACGCAAGACCTAGGTACAGTTGCTACGTTAGCTCCCCGTAGGCTTGAGTCCGAAGACCATGCAAGACCTAGGTACGGTTGCTAAGTGGTTAACTCCCCATAGGCTTGAGTCCGAGGACCATGCAAGACCTAGGTACAGTTGCTAAGTTGTTAGCTCCCCGTAGGCTTGAGTCCGAAGACCATGCAAGACCTAGGTACAGTTGCTAAGTTGTTAGCTCCCCGTAGGCTTGAGTCCGTGGACCATGCAGTGCTTTTGGTTCTGTCTAACACTTAGAATCCTCTGAAGGAGTTAGTTTCCCCATAGGTCTGAGTCCTGGGACCATGCAGTGCTTTGGTTCTGTCTACCACCTAGAATCCTCTGAAGGAGTTAGTTTCCCCATAGGCCTGAGTCCTGGGACCATGCAGTGCCTTGGTTCTGTCTAACGCTTAGGATCATCTGAGGTGGTTAGTTTCCCCGTGAGCCTGAGTCCAATGACCATACAGAGCCTTGGTTCTGTCTAACGCTTAGGATCATCTGAGGTGGTTAGTTTCCCCATAGGCCTGAGTCCGAGGACTATGCAGAGCCTTGGTTCTGTCTAATACTTGTCCTTCTGAAGTAGTTAGTTTCCCCATAGGCCTGAGTCCGAGGACTATACAGAGCCTTGGTTCTGTCTAATACTTGTCCTTCTGAAGTGGTTAGTTTCCCCATAGGCCTGAGTCCGAGGACCATGCAGAGCCTTAGTTCTGTCTAACACTTGTCCTTCTGAAGTAGTTAGTTTCCCCATAGGCCTGAGTCCGAGGACTATGCAGAGCCTTGGTTCTGTCTAATACTTGTCCTTCTGAAGTGGTTAGTTTCCCCATAGGCCTGAGTCCGAGGACCATGCAGAGCCTTGGTTCTGTCTAACACTTGTCCTTCTGAAGTAGTTAGTTTCCCCATAGGCCTGAGTCCGAGGACTATGCAGAGCCTTGGTTCTGTCTAATACTTGTCCTTCTGAAGTAGTTAGTTTCCCCATAGGCCTGAGTCCGAGGACTATGCAGAGCCTTGGTTCTGTCTAATACTTGTCCTTCTGAAGTAGTTAGTTTCCCCATAGGCCTGAGTCCGAGGACTATGCAGAGCCTTGGTTCTGTCTAATACTTGTCCTTCTGAAGTAGTTAGTTTCCCCATAGGCCTGAGTCCGAGGACTATGTAGAGCCTTGGTTCTGTCTAATACTTGTCCTTCTGAAGTAGTTAGTTTCCCCATAGGCCTGAGTCCGAGGACCATGCAGAGCCTTGGTTCTGTCTAACACTTTCATTTCTCCGTGAGTAGGGGTTTGCCCTCGAACTGCTTTACTAGGGACGATTCCTCCTTCAGTTGGGTGATGATCTTACACGTGGCGTTGATCTCGCCTCCAGCTCGAGCCTCATCTTTTATCTTACGCGAAGCGTCTCTTGGCTGTTCGTGTTCCGCGCCTGACGCTTCGGTGCACGAGACGCGCCTTCATTAATGGACTCGTGAATTGACAGAAGCCCAACGGCCTGCGGCCCCCTTGGGATTTGATGGCTTCATTATTACCCAACGCTTCGGTAACTCCCTTTTCGAATTCTGCGTGAATTAATTCTCACCAACCCTCGTCCTCTATATAAGGCCTTCTGGGGGGATGGTTTCCTCATACTCCATGAGCCTCTTAACACAAACAGAAAGAGCACCACCTTTCAGCTCCCCATGCCCCTTTAATAACCCCGCCGGAATTGTGACCGGAGTTAGGAGATATGGGGCGGCTTTGGACGGGTGTGAGGACATCCGTGCCAAAAGCCATTGTGGCCGCAGCCCCGACTGGGCTTCCGGTGCGGCAGAGTCTAGGCGTGACACCGATGGCGCCATGCACGGTGGCCCGGAGGGATGTCGTTGAAGTACCTAACGTCCCTCCTTGGAGCGCACCCCCGATGGAGGAGACATGCGAACTCACATCATGGGCGATGCCCGAGTGTTGCCGTCTCCAACGGCCGTCGCTCGTGGGGGTTGGAGAAAATCAAGGGAACATCATGGGGGAGGGCGTCCCGGAGCCCCTGCATCTGCTCCTCGCTTTGTTCAAGCCCAGCCGCTCCGAGAAAGGAGTTGTGGGTGACCTTGGAACAAGCCAGCCTCACCCCTCTTCCGTCCGCTTATTGTCAAGCTCCCCCATTCTCTTGATGCCAGTAAGGGCACGGGTTGACACTTCCCTCTAGCTAGTTTTAGGACGGGTCCGCCTGGGCCTCTGATTGTAGGACTAGCTGGTAGGAACAGTTGTAAAACAAGCCTGTCTGAGCCTCTGATTGTAATTTGTAGATTTTCCTTTTATGAAATAATATCAAGTTTTTCTTTTTGTTATTGAATCTTCTGTCTCGAGCCTTTATCTTTCTGCAATATTTCTTTGGCAGTTTCTTCTTTTTTTTTTGCATCACCACCGATCTCTTGTAGAATATCTGTTTAGAACAGTCGCCTGTTGCGCCGGCTGGCACACTAGTCCTTCCCACAGACGGCGCCAATTGTAGGGACCGCATTTTTGGTGCCCCGGGCCCAACGGATCTGGGTCAAGGGTCCAACGAACCCCGAACAATGAATTTGTAGAGAGTGGATCGAAGGTCTAGGCGCCGGCCGGCGTTCACGGGGCGTGGGCTCCGTTCTCTTTTTATTTAATGAAAGACTTAGAGCAATTTACAATTGGGGGATGCTCCTCGGACCATGGCCGAGGAGGCTTTTCTCCCCTTTGGCCTCTTTTTCCTCCTTTCCTTCTTTTTCTTTTTTTCCCGGGGGCCCCCTTTCTGGGGGATCCCCTTACATTATATATCCTTTACCCAACTAATCCTAGCCCTACACTTGTTGAGCGATCAGGACATTTGCTCAGGTGCTTGTCCCATCAGCCGCCCTCTCAGTCTCTTTGAGAGTTGCGGCAACCAAGGCGACGCTAGTGTGAAGTCCCCTCCTCATTAATGCGGCCAGGGCGGTTGTCAGGTACATTTAATGTGGAGGTGACTGCTCGTTACGGGCCTGTTCCTCAAGTTCTCGGACGCCCGATGATGGGGTCGTCCTCGGCCCGTTCTGTTTGCACCTGGGCTTCTTCTTTTCCTCCTCGGATCTCAGGTGCCTACTTGGCTTGGGCCTTCGGCCCAGGAACGAGGTGGGCTGGGTCGAAGGATTTCTTGGCCCCACAACAACTATCCAAAATGTGAATTTTATTTATAAAAAAATTATAAATAAATATTTTAATCCAATTTTATTTCAATATTAAATTTAATTCATTATTTTATATAATAGTAATAATATATATATATATATATTATTTTAAGGAACTCCGAAATACTTTGAAACGGTACATCGAAATAGGCCGGTACCGAAATGGCCCACTCAACTTTTAATTACATTATACATATTAATTATACACATAACAAATTATAGAAGACAATTAATAAACAACTAAATTATGTTAGGCTAAACAATAATGAAACAATACATTATAAAAGACAAACAAATTAAATTATGTTAGGCTAAACAATAATTAATAATTTTATAATTAATTAAACAACAATAAATTATAGTTTATTAAAAGACAAACAAATTAATGAAACAAGTAAACAACAATAATTAATAATTTTATTAATATTTCAAATGAACTTATAGTTTATTGTTTATTCTTTTGCTAGAATTATGGACAAATATTTGATAAGAAAATCACGTAGAAGACAATTGTAAACTTTATGTATTTGCGTGTTTTTTGATTATTATTGTTGTTGTTAATATACAAATTTTTCTTTTTATTAGATTGTGTAATTTATGCTTATTGAGGAACACTCTGAAAAAATTTCCTGGAGCCGCCACTGCTGTCAGCCCTGGTTAGAGAGAAAATTTATGCACCATGGAAGTGTAGCATCATTGTCAAGGTCGTGGGTAAGTCTTTTGGCTATAAAGCCTTATTCACACGACTACAAGGTATTTGGTGCCCCAAAGGTACATTCAACATGATTGATTTAGGACTTGAATACTTTTTAGTTAAGTTTGCACAAGTTTCAGATTATCTTGCTGTTCTAGAACATGG